>JZKD02S2040047.1:15013-38311 GCA_000966675.3 Picea glauca | reverse complement strand
TTTTAAATTACGATAGTGGGTGTGTTACAGAAAGAGTCTCAAAGGATTGAATATCATGTAATTGAACCACAATGTTTGAAGGCCCCTTTTTAATAATATTTTCCATATAGTGGGAGATGATGATCTCTGGAGAACCAGGTGTGATTCCATTGAAAGTGTAACAATTCCCTTCCTATTGGAAACTAATGTATAACTCACATAAATCCATGGGGATGGGCCCTAATGTCTGTAACCATTCAACACTCAAGACAATGTCACAACTTCCCATTTTAATAGAAAACATGTGGGTTTTCAAGGAATAATTTTCCATTTGAAGCCTCACTTTCACAATGACCACCACATTTCATGGAACCTCCATTAGCAATAATGATTTGGAAGTTGTTCACTACATGGATGCAACAATGTGTTTATTGGCCTACATGTTGATGAATGAAATTATGGGTGCTACTACTATCAATTAAGACAATGAATTTGCAATGTTTGATGTAGCCAATCAACTTGAGGGTTTGGGGAGAAAAAATACTAGTTAGTGCATGTAGGGAGATATATGGTTCCACATACTATTGAGAAGATGGTGGAATGTCTTCAATGAGTGGAGGAAGAATCTCTAAAGGTATATATTTTGTTGGTCATGGAGCCCGATTATCTTCTTGAGTCAAAGGTCTTTTTCAGGCACATTTGAACCCCATTACCTTATCAGGGGGTGTGGGGGGGATTCCCCCCCCTCCCCCCACATATACAACAAAGGAGGTCCAGGGGGGGTGAAGACACTTTATGGAGCCCCTCTCTTGGAAGGGGTTCAGGGGTAGGGCCCCCAAAGAGAATTTTCTAGGAAACTTGTCATGTAAAACATTGTGCTTTTGTAGTCAATCTGGACCGTCCATTATAAAGTCACAGATATGACGATAGAAGTTATTTTAGGTATTTTTTCCCTAGAAGTAAATTCTGAGAGAGGATACTGTGAGAGAAAGAAGAGGAAGTTACAACGGGTATGCTATAGGTTGCATCCCTTCATTTGCTGGATAATAATAAAGAAAGGACCTGGCAATTTCTCTGGTGGACGTAGCCCACACTAGGTGAACCACACATATCTGTGTCTTTATTGTATTGTGTATCTTATATGTTTTATTTCTTCATTTTTTTTTAATTTATTTCTCCACGATACTGTTTTTCTAACAACTTTAGCTTTATCATCCAAAATGTTCTCCCAAATGGATATAAATATTTTTTCCTCCTTACATTTATGCCTAGGAAAATATTTCTCATCATAGTTATTGCATAGACCTTTAAGTTGATGCTCTGTTATTTTTTCATGGGTTAAATTGTGGATCTTGAGGGGTGGAGTGGACGAAGAGGGATTGGTAGGGGGATAAATAGTGGGATGGGGACAATGAATAAACAATGTATTTTTAATTTGATCATTGACCACCTTTTGGGCTTCCCAAGCTCTTTGAGAGGCTTCCAACCAAGTACTAGGAAAATCCATTAAGACTTGTGCACATATATATTCTTTGAAACCATATATAACACATTTCATGATAAAATTATTGGACATGCCTTAGGTGTAGATGGCCAGAAAAAAGAGGAGATGAACTCTTTGACTATACTAGATTGGTTAAGCTTGGTCAATCGTCCCAAAAAATGAGTGTATATTTCAAAGAGTTCATAGAGGTCTAAGAAAAAATGTGTCCAAGAAATATAACCCCCATGGGAGTTCCTATAATGCCATTTCTAACATTTCCAACATTCAGAATCTAAATGTTAGATACCCACATGAAGTTTCATTAATTCACATGTGATGCCATGTAGGTAAAAATAATGTTCTAATTGAGTGACCCAACTTGTGGTGTTGTATCCATCAAATTTGTTGATATCCACTTGAGTCTATGCCACATTTGAATCATAGGATCATGAACAAGTGGGGTAGAGTGAGGCCCAGTTGGATTAGATGACTCATCTCCTTCCTTTTGGGATGGCTCGTCCTACCATTGATAACTCATTGATTGTGAAGCAAGGGTATGATTTTGCATCACCACAAGTTTAGATATCTAGTTTGGAGTGATTTTAAGTTGGAAAGCTTGTCACATATGGCATCAAGATTTTGTTGAGTAAAGGAGTGGTTCCAATTTATTTTGTGTTGCAACTCATTGCATAGAGTTTCCAAAGCGGAGACTCTAGTGGATATATCTACGCCTCAAGTAGCCATAGAGATGTGGGTCTAGGAGAAAAAGGTTACTAGAGAGTGGTACCAAAGAAATCAACATTGCACTATGGGTCTATTGAGATAGTTTCCTAGTAGTGGGGCGAGAAGGTCCACCAAAAATACTTACTAGAGAGTGGTACCATGATGATCAACTCAACATAAGGATTTTGTTCAGATATGTCTCAAATAAGGGTGTGGGTAGGACCTAGATCATTTTTTTTTATATTTAACTCTTGCAGAGTTATAATCCCTCTTGAATAATATTGCACTGTCAAAATTTTCAAAATCTCAATACTGTAGTTTATGTAAGAATTTCATGGACTGGGAACAAGGAGTAGGGTTTCCAAGGTCCTATAGGAAAGGGAGTGCCAAGTGCTATAGCTCTTTGATATATATGCGAGGTCAATCAATAGTAATTGGTCCAATCTATTAGGGCACTAACTAAGGAGGCTCGACCATACCCTTAATTAGTCATACTACCTGATTACCCGGGTACTAGAGAGTAATCTTCTCAAGTGTTGTTCTTAATGCATTATAGAAAAAACATGGTCAATCAACTTATCTAAAGTTGGTTTCAGGTAACCTATGGGACTTTCTATATACTGAAGGTACGTGGAAGTGAAATTCTATATACAGGTGTTGTCTGATTTGATACTACTCGAAAGGGTACCAACATGGGTTGCATGGGTGTCCAACCAGGTGAAACCACTTGTATCTCCTACATGTATTCCTCCACTACCGTGGTTTTACCTATTGAATGGTAGATCACTATGTTATTTATAGATGTCAGAATACATCTCTAGCCTAAAACAATTCTCTAAAATATTAGCTTGGGAAAGAGCTCTAATACCATTTGTGGTGTTCTTTATTAGAAAAATGAAAGATTTAGAGAAACAATTATAAAATATACCCAAATTTATTGCATAAATGACAAATTAAAACAAAAATATGCAATAGAAGAATCAAAATACCACAAATAGTTATACATTTATTGATGAGACCAATGCTCACTTGCCTCTTCGAGGGGGAAACCTTCAAATGAGTAGAGCTCCAATTAAAATTTACAATATACTTCACAAGCCATCTCAATTCATTGTTTCTACTTCTTCATATAGTTCTATCTACCTCTTAGGAACTTTCTATTAGGTAGAACATTCTAGTAAGACTTCTTACAATTATTTCTTTCACATTACTACATAGACCTTATTTACTAAAAATGGCCTCCATACATATAAATAATCTATCTATATACTTAAAGGGGTTAGGGTAGGACCCTAATAGAAGAGTATGCTTGGCCCATTAAGTGATTAGGTTAGTGGTGGATAGGACTTGTTAAGTTGTTAGATTGTTTAGAGTTATTAGTTACTCACATTTATGACTCAAAACTAAGTTAGTTATATCACTTCTTGTATTAAAAGGGGTTTCCCTCTCCTTTATATCATCATTCTATTATCAATCAATGAAATAATGTGACCCATTTGAGTACCTTTTTGGAGACGTCTCCCTCCACCTTTTAGGTATGATATGTGTATTCCAACATATGTGCAAGTGCCCCCAACTTTTACATGCATATCGCTTATAGTATTCTTCTACCTTTTATGATATTTTGGTTTGCATTTATTTTATATTTATTATTATCGGTGTTTGGTACATAGTGGTAGTGTTCATTTTTATTAGAGGGACATTACACATGTAATGATAATGTCCATTTTGAATAGAGGGACATTACATGCAATGGAAAAATGATGATTATTGGATAGGAGGTTGCAACTTTGACATATTGTTTGAGTTGATTTTGAAAAAAATAATTGTAGATATAAAATGACCTTGAAAAATTAAGTGGTTTCAGGAAAAAAGATCATTCAAATTAAACACTAGATAACAATTGAACCATGAAAAAACAATTTTGGTACGTTGCTACTATGTTTGTGACCAAAAAATTAGGTTTTAGCAACCTCTTAGATTTGATTTACCCACTAGAAATTGCATATCCTCAACTACAAATCAATATATTATATGCTTGATTTGGGTTTACATCAAAGAAGTTATGTTCTTTCAAATAAGGCCATAACACATTTTATTTTCACAGTTGTGTGCAAAAAGATTTTTGTATTGTAGAGATGGTAACTTTTCATAATCATAAATATAAGAGAAAAAAAACAATATGAGAAAATGTAGGAGAAAAATAAGGATGAGGGCCACTTCCACACCTATAAATGTATCTACATTTCCTAAAAGATGGAGGAAGATATCTCCAAAATAGTTACACTTTAATGAGTAGCCATATTTTTCACTGATTATATAAATAATGATACAAAAGAGAGGGGAGGGAGCAACCTCCTTTAATACAAGAAGTTATAAAACTAAATTAGCTATGATTCATTAACAAGTCATGTCTAGGTACACACCATGTATCGCCTTTTAGAAAAATATTGTTTAAAGCTATCTCTAATTATATTACTAATCACTTGTTAATCACTCAATAATATAAGTGTCTTTGACTATACAAGAAAGCTCTTTACTAGCAGATTGGACCATTAATAGCCTATAGAACCCAAAGACTAGCATATACAATAAGTACATGCATTGTATACATAAGCCTCTTAGTCACTGGTCATGTTAGGAACACCCATAGTATAGGATGACTAAGATGATTTACAAGAGGTCAAGGAAGAAGAATAGAAGATAACCCACAAAGAAAAAAGTGTGCTTGTAAATACCTCCAATTTGACCCCCAGGTTGTAATTGTATATGTGTACATATGATCTTTTAGGTTGGTGAGCTAGTATGTTTGGGCCAAAGTGCCTATGTATGTATGTTTTGGGTTGGAATGCTTGTGATGATCAAAGATCAGAGATCATGTATTGTAATATGCACATAAATAATGATTAATAAAAAACCATCACAACTGCAGACCAAATCAAACAGAGGAGTATGAGGGACTAGAACTCCACAAGAGGGAAAGGTGAGGGGGCTAGGAAGCCTAAAAAGGGGCTATTTCCAAAAGTAATATAATATTCCAAGCCAAAGTCATATGAGCATATTAACTTAATTTAAAAGTTTTGGGAAAAGGTTCCTAAGGGGGGTTTCTTTGAGTGCCATGTGGCAAGTTAAGTCCATGCATACTTAAACCTTGTTTTCAATGGAAAAGTAGTCTAGTATAAGCCATTTTGATTCCACACTCTTCCATTTGTTTCCATTTTGTGACCAATTCTCATGGAGTTTATGCTAGAGGGTGATCTAGGAAACCTCTGTAATTTTGTGTTGTCTATGAAACCATTGAATTATAGGTGAATTATATTGGGGATTCGGTGCACAATTATCATTGGGTTGCCTTGAGGAAGGTTGGAGCCATGGAGTGATTTTTGTTTGGGTGTTTTCCCAAGGTTTGAATCATGGAGGGTGCATGGATACTTTTGAGTGTAGTTGGATTTCCTAGAGCCACATATCTTTGAGACTTCCTTGTTGGTTCATGTTGAATACTTGGAAGGGAAGTGGGATAGCCTAAGGGACTGCAATGAAAATAAGGGGGTACACTTCCTTGGGTTGTGCAGGCTGATGGGGAATGATAAGTTGTATGTTGGAATTTACGCTGGAGTTTGGTACATTGGCTAGAGAACACTTACGCTATTTGTGAGATATTAGCTTGGTTTAGGAAACCTTTTCCCTAGTGGAGTCATAACCCCATATTGGGGGCGACTTGTTGTTGATAGAGATAGAAAAAAAATGTTTATGATTAGGTGGAACGTCTAAGGTCGGCAAACAGTTGGTGCCATTCACATAGATAAATGTTATGATTATGGTTTTATGTGATTAATGTTATGTTTATCCAATGTAAATATCTTGTTTACAATTATATGTGTTTATGCATGTTTGTATTTGTATTATGATTATGTTGCATGTTGCATGTCACAATAATATGAATTATTCATTCACGAGACAATGGATTATGGTACTAGGGGTACATTGGTGAAGTGTTATACCTGGTAAGGTGACCCTGAGTCGTAATTTTGGTATCAGAGAAAAATGTGTGTAAATGTAAGCCCATGTTAAGGTTGGGAGCATGTAATTACTTAACGAATGGTAGCAGAGTTGTTAAATTATGGTAAATACAAGTTAGATTTAAAGAAAAATTGTAATTACAGTGTGTACAAAGGTGGAATTATAGCAATGTGGCTCAGCTTGGAGTTGGGTGTGGTATACTGCTAAGAAATATCATTCCCAAAGAAACACAGGTTGATAAGGAACCAATTAACATGATGTGAAATACGATAGAATAAAGAAACTCATGAATTGGGATTAATTGATTAGAGAATGTTGAGGAAATATTATTTTCACATGACCTTTAACAACTAGTTCAATGGAAGCCCATAGAGAGAGTTATTGAAGAGGCTCAACTATGGGATGAGTTGTGTAAAATAAGTCAAGAAAGGAGACTATTTGATGTAAGTTTGTGGACTTGGCTTGAGATGCACAAGAACTTGGATGATAAAAGATGTTGATTCTAATGCAATGTGTATAGTTTGTTTTGAAATTCCCACTATCACAAGAATATTGAGTCTTTATTAATGATTTTTCACAAGAGACAATGATATGGTCATCATTGTAACTCCTCATTGTAGATTTCTAGAATCACTCCCCACGTCGAATTGGGAAAACATGTAATTCATAACAAAAAATAGCTTGTTTAGTCTAGTTGGGATGAATATGTTAGAAATATACGTGATGATGCCCAATTAATAACATTGAAACCATGAGTGCCTATTTTCAAATTATGTTGATTAAAATTGTCAAGTTGAATTTCCAGAAGAACTTGCAAGAGAAGACATTGTTGAACTCATAATTATTGAACCAAAGACTTTAGAGGTGGACAAGATGAAGCCCAAAATCTTGAGCACAACTAATTCTTGGAAAATGGAAACTCCCCTTGAGAATATTATGGCTTTACTTCTTTACAATGAGTATGGAGATGTTAAGAAGCATTGGTTTGTATGTTAGGCCATTTAGAAAGCTTGAGTTGTTGATGACTCAAATAAAAAGATGAATGATTTTGTATCTACATTCAGAGTTCAAACCTTAGATTGGTTATGAACATTGGCCAAGGAGGGAGGCCATGGGTTGTTACAAGAGATGTACAACATTTTTTTGTCCACATCCTTATATATGCTACTATGAAATAGTTGGTTGCCTATAAGTTAAAATAATCAAATTCCCACGAATAGAGACTATATGAGATTATGACTATCAATTTAAGAATTTGTCATTTACAATCCCTATGGGGATAAATAAGAAGCTCTAATAAGAGTGGTTCATTTTGGGATTAAAATAGAATCTAAGAGGGCTTGTAAGAGTTCGTAATCCCTATATGTAACACAACATTGGGTATAACAATTAATTTAGGAAACTTCAACACACAAGTTGATTGGCAAAAAGTTGATGACACTAGTGCTAGTATCCTTGTCCATCACCATTTGTAACCTATTTGGATGACTCTGACTTCACAAGGGGGTTAAATATGTCACTATGATTAGGGAAATTGAACCCTGTTAGAGGGTATATCACCACCTCCATTTAAGTGACAGGACAAAAATCCAATAACAATTTTCTAATTGATTTAGATATATGTTTTTTAATTTGAAGTTTTAATGTTTAACATCATTTCCCATATTGAAAACTTTCAAGTGACACAAACCTTCATGATAAGATCAAATTTATTAAATGTAAAACAAGATTACAAAAAGTAGTTTTCAAACTTTAAATTTATTATACCACAAAATAAAATTATATATGTGTGTGTATAGAAGTTCAATGCCAAACAAACAAATAAAAAATTAAAGTTTTTTAAGATAAGGTCCAAAACAAAACTTCATGGGGTTGATACCCTTTCCTTATGGTCTAAAGCTTGGGCCTTGCCTTAATTTGGTGCAAGTGAAATGTGGAGAGTTGATGCAAGTGCCACCTTAGTACCACATATAAATTTCATATATGTGTATGGAAGTTTAGTGCAAAGGAAGCCAAAAATAAAAAGTTTTTTAAATTAAGGTTTAAAATAGATTTTCCTAACTTGGTGACGATGATGATGATGAGAAGATTAACATTAACTGAGACCAAATTTGATCTATTATACCTTAATAAGGTAATGGATTACTCGACTTTCTTTAAAATTTTATTTCTATGCTTGAAAAGAATTAAGAGAAGTGTGCCAAGATCACCATAGTTTTGTTGAGTTGGAAGGTTAAGAAGGATGGTATTGTGATGGATCTTTTGAAATTGACATCTAATATGGGTAGATATTGGATATTCTAAGAGAAAGTGATTTTCGTCTTCAACCTTCTTAGTGTCACAAATATGATAGTGTCATGACATTTTGGTTTTTGTCCAATGCCCAATTTCATTATGGAGCTTGTGACCATTTGTTCTTATTTTAGTAATGTGGATTTTCTTCTTTACAGTAGTCAAAACAAAGAGATAATTTTGATCTTATAGATTAGGGTTAATCCTCTCCTTATAATATCTTAATTTGGTTTTTTCGTCTAATTCTTTATTGCACCACAATTTCTCCTTAAATTTAGATGTAATAATATTTTTAATATTATCCTTATTCTCTTGTATGATCTCTTCCTTTATTCCCCAAACGTTTAGCCATGATTAGGCATCCTTATGCAATCCCTTCTTGAGATGAAGGTGGTTTTGGCTATAGTTTGAAGCAATTTTGGAATCCTTTTTTCTTCCATTTTGTTTAACTTGTTCTTATACATTATAAGGTACCTAGTCATAGGGATGCTCTCAATGGGGGAAAGGCTTTCTTCGATGAGGAGGACAAGATAGGGTGTATTTCATTTAATTTTGAGATTATAAGTTATAAAATTATTTTTGATCCGCTCTATCTTTTTCCATGATTCTTTAGAGATACTTCATCCCCAAACTTTAAATCCATATAAAGTAACAAGAGTAATGAGAATCTCAAAGAGGATTTTTTTCTTGTCCCATATATCCAAAGGTCCACTTATTTATAATTGTTTTCAAGCCCATATTAAGATTTCTACCCTCCATTTATCCGTTTGTCAATGCTATAGTTCCAATTGATCTTGTGATGAATATTGATTTCAAGATATTTCTATGAAGTCACTTTCTCCAACTTGTTGTTGTCGTATATTAAATTATTATAGGTGATCTTTTTCGATTTAATTACCATAAATTTCATTTTGTTAGTATTAACAGTCATAATTGTGGAGAGTTGATGCATGTGTTGCCTTAGCACCACCTTTTTTTTATTTCCCAAAGTAGGAAAATGATTACAATACTTGGGGCTATTGGTCTAGTCTTTATTAACACAATCTCAAAACCTCAACATGTCATTGCATCATTTTGTGTAGATAAAACCTGACATCCTGAAATAACTTATTGGTGATTCATAAAGGGGCAGACTTATGCACTTGCAAGATGCCTATTTTTTTAAAACACGAATGAGTAATATTTGTATTAGAAATAAGTTGCAATTGAGCTGGATATCATAGAAATAGAAAAATAATGTAGTCTCTTAACAAAAACCAACATTACTATCAAGCAATATGTGTTAGGTACAGAAAAAGTCAATTCATCCTTCACAAAGGATTTCAAAAAGTTTATTCTAGTGTAAACTCTATAAAAGACACCTAAAATTAATATTGTTCTACATAATATGAAATACTAATGGAAAACATGTTTGTTGAGAACTTCGTCTTGACTGATATTGGTGGGGTGAGATTCCTAGTTTCCCAAGTCCATGTCTTCAATCATTTGATGAATTGTTTCCTCTTCCTTTCGATCATTAGGGACAAAATTCACTAACATTCTGTAATTTGAGGGAACTAAGTGGGATCCTTTACTAATGTTGTAGACCATATTCCTTAACATTGAGCATTTGACTTCTAGAATTTGAATTTGCCTCTTTTGTTGCACACAAGTATCCATAACCACTACATTTTGAGATATGCATTGGTTTTCACCCTCATGGACCTTAGTAGTCACCGCAGATATAGATGTCCTATTGACATTGATAAAATCCTCACACCTTCACAATACTCTGTGCATTTCTTGTATTTCCCAATAGTATATGATCGAAAACTTCCATATATGCCCAAACAAAGGGTAGATAACAAGAACCCAAAGGAACAATACCAGGGGGCTAAATCGATCTTCCCTAATTAGCAAGCACAACAAACCAGATTAAAACGCCAACCCAAGAGGGAAAATACACTACAGTCAAGATATGATACATCACACACAAGAGAACACGGTGGTCATAGGAAATCAACTCGAATTTCCTTTCTTAAGATCAAATAGAACTTAAAAAGTGGATTTTGAAACCTTCATCCACAGGAAACTACCTAGAAAAAGAAGAAACCCAAGGCCTCTATTTCCAAGGCTAGATAGTAGGGGCTCCAAGAAAACACTAGTGATTCTAGACTGAATTCCTAACAAAGACCAACTCAAGGACTGAATTCCAAATAAACACTAGCATAGGACATTGGGTCGAGGAAGAAACCACCAGGGGCTAAGCTAAACCCATTGAGAAAATGCTAAGTTTTGGGTATGTGTTATATTCTTTGCACGACCATCTCTAGTGTCACGTTTTTACCTCAGGAAATGTGTTGCATTTTTTGCCTCGTTTTTCATGTCGCCTCGATTTTTGTGTCCATTGTTGGGCAGTTTTCAACATATATTTGTTGTCGATGGTTTTCTATTTTTGGTTAAGGAATTAGGTTTGTTGACTAATCCAGGTCATTGGGTTAGGGTTTTGGATGTAACTGGCTCCTATATGTATATTGTATTGTAAACAATGTATCACAATGAATGAATATAGAAGATGTTGGTTTTCACGGTTTGGGTTTCTAAGGAAAAATCTATGTGTAATGTGTGTATTTGCCATTGTATCTTTTCTGTTCTTTTATTGAAAATCTGTTTGCAGTAAAATATCGTACAAGGTTAAATCTACACTAAGGAACACCAACAAAATTTGAAAGAAAGTGCTTACCTAAGATTCCAATTGAACCAAAGATGACCATTGCCAAGTACCCTCACTAGAAGAAGCACCTGCACTCTGAGATATTACACCACCTATCCCCTGCATAAATTTTTTGTGAGCTTCAAATTGTCGGTCAATCACAAAGACTAGCATGTGTGAGGATGTTGTTCGAGTGATGTTCTTTGCATATCGCCTCCCTCTTGTTATATTATTATATCTTGTATACATTGGCATTAATTGATGAGCATGTAACGTGTCACCATGAAAAAATGACTTTGGATAAGACCTAGGGGATAGATTGGAAACAAATACCCCCATTTTCCCTTAGACTTCTTTCTTCATTTTGAGGCCTCATTTGTAAGGGTGTCCGCTTAGTGATTTAGAGCCTTCAAAACTTGGAAAAAAGTGACATCCTTGAACTGAACGATCTCCTTTTTCATTTTCTCAATGAGGCAGGCTAGATTTCTATCAATTGGGGTTTTCTTGTTGTTTATAAGATTGATAGTTATGCTCGAATCACCAATAAAATCAATGTCCTCACTCCAACTACATTTATAGAGTAATCCATAGAGAAGAGCATACACTTCAGCGTAATTTTTTGTGGTTGTCCCTAAACCCCATTCATAAGACAATTGTTGTTTTCCCCTAGGATCAAGGATAATACCCTTTGCACCTACCACCCCTTAATATTTCCAAATACCTCTTATTCTCAGACCATTAGTTCATTTTCTTACATGTAAGAAAAACAAACTCTTAACACTACATATAAAGTTCATCGTTTGGTAAATATTATTGTGCCATCATTTAAACACCTCTTTATGTCATGCTAAAACAATGATATCCTCCACTTCATTGCACCAATCTATAAACATTGCTACAAGACATTTTACAATCCACATGTTTGACCAAGAAAACCCTTTTTTTTAAGCACACGAGTCAAATTATATTAGTCTGTCATAGTAAAATATATACAAAAAAGCTTTGTTGTTGGCCCATCGCTTGGAAAACTAGACCAACATCAAAGAAATATTCCATTTGTAGATATAGATTGTAGTAGATTCTTAAGTAAAGTTTGTCTAGCTAGAAAAACAACGTAGAGAAAAGATTGGACCTTGGAGGAAGCTCTATTGTAAAATATACTTGGGATTTTCATTTAAAAACTCAAAAAATTGGTACCTTCAAATTACTGAGTAGGTGGGTTGGTAGTCGAATCCTAAGGCAACTCAAGAGTTGATTGCACAGTGTTCTTTGGGGTAGATGCTATCATGACGGTGCTGGAAAAAGGAAGGTGGGATAAATATTCTTTGAGAAGCAGATGGAGGTCGTCGAGTTGCAATTGAATGGTATTCTAGGTGTCCTCCCTTGTCTATAGCATCTAGTCCAACAGAGTTTTGATATGCTAGTATAACTCGAACATCTTCCAGTATTTTTTCTCCCTTTGTTTGGTGCTGCCTATATCTGAAACCTAGTTGGTGGTGGCCTCGTTCACCTCCTGGTTTTTAGTTAGGGTGCGATCCTGTCGAATTTTGGCTTCCACCTCTTCCAGATGAGTCCAAAACCACGATGGGGTGGAAGCTCGGAAGCTAGCCACTACAACATATGCATCCCTTTTCACCTGAGTTATGGGTATCTATCCTTCCACCTGGAAGTACATCATCTCTACAATAGCTCCACCTCCTCTTTTGTATCTCCGTGGGTATCCATGTCAAGGATTCATCATGTAATAGATTATCATCCCTTTTTGTCGACTAGGATTCTGCGACAAGGAGTGGAATGGTTTCCTTCAGTGGTTCTGACTAGCTCTGGGGTCCTTTACAAGCCCTATTCTTGATTTTCTATCGTTTCCACAACAATGTGGTATACCACTAATGTCACGAAGATTCTCTATCCTGTGAATTTTCCTTGGCATTCTCATGTTGCTGGAGCTAAGATCTCCAGGAGGGTTGAAGATCGAGGTGAGGTACTGGGTGGTTAATTGCATTTAGTCCAACATTGACTGCTATGAGATAGTCATTGTCCAATACATGCTAGAAGATGCTTGGAGCATGCATCCCCACTTGCTTTTTTTCCATGATCCTCAAGGTTTGTCCCCAACGAGACTCTCTTCCCCAACACCCCATCTAGGGGTTGTCAGTACTCTGATGTTGACCAAGAAAATAATTATGGTCAATGCATTAAACAATGTTTTTGCAACACATTGTAAAGGTACAAAAATATTATATCTTCTCCTTTGTCCAGTGATCATAAACTCCATGGAGAAGTGAAATATCTCTTAGGTTTTTTAGTATGTAAATTTGTAAGGGATGTTATCACATTCTATATTTATTTAAATGTGTTATTTATTATATTGATATTCAATAAATGTTATATTTTTTATAAATAAATTAACAAGAGTTATGATGTTTTAATTGTTTAAGAAAAAAAATGTTTTTTCTTTTTTAAAGGTGTTTGATCTAAAATTAACTTTTTCTACAAGGTTGTATTGTTGACCTATATGGATGCAAGGTTTAAGGTTTAGATAACTAGACTTCAACAAGCATAATAATCTTCACTGCTATATTGAGATAGTCTTTATTTCCGTGTTGTCTCAACTCATAAGATCTAAGAGATTAGTCCATTATATTGTTATAGATTTCAAGGATTATATCGCTTATCATTGTAACATCATTTCACATTACTACCTTCCTACATTGGCTTGAACGTTTAATGAATTTTAGTCTTGGTACTTTTGTTGTGTAAAGGTTACAACGCTTTTGTACTATTTGGTTTATACATTGACAACCTTCCACTGTCAAATATCTATATTATTGACCCTAAAGTGTTGATATTGGATAGAAAGGAAGGTCTTCACCATGCATGGCATCCTACCATGGAGGAGGACAATGAAACTTAGCCAAGTTGATGGGTTAATTTTTTTTCCTAAGTCTAACTTAGAAAAAGTAAATTAAATGTGTTATATTTTAATGTTGACTTCATGAGTGCTTTTTATAAAGTTAAAGTGAGAACTAATTTAAGTTGTGGTTTTTTAATCTTGACCATTTATATCATAAGGTGTGTGAGGATCAATCTTGTCCCTTCATCCTTTAGGAGATAGGGGTTTTCACTTTCTCATTGAGTAAAAAGGAGATCAACTTGGCGAGGGGCACATTATGCACAAGAGAGAGGCAATTTTTTGAAGAGAGAAAGATGAGAATTGCTTGAGGGTTTGGAGAGAGAGTTTGAAGGGAGACATAGGAGGCTTCTACAATGAAATTGGCACACATCTTCAGCATTGTAGAGGTCTTTTCCTACATATATGATTAGGAGGATTTGTAGAAGGGGACCATACATTTGTTGAGGAGGTTTTGTATTTGGATGGGTTGATTTTATTGTAAGAGATATTTATATTTTCTTGCTCAATAATAATAAAATCCAAATCTGCTACATTGGTTTTCCCTCCGAGGTTTTTCCAAGGACGAATTGTCTAAAAATTGTTTGTGTACATGTGAGTTGTTATCTTTTACTGTTAAGTTCCTAGTTATTATTTTCTGCTATGTATTATTTATTTGTGAAGAAAACCTGGTATAATCAGTTAACAAAAAAATTAATTGGTTTAGTGAACTAGGTTTGAAGAAAAATTCACATGGTATCAAAGCAGGACTGTTGAAGAAGCAACATTACATTCATATCTGCAACATGAAATATCAGATCTGTAGTAGATAAGTTCATATCTACAACACATAATTTGAGATCTACAACACAAAAGTTTAGATCTGCAACATAAAAGTGTAGATCTACAAATGAAAACATAGATCTGCATTAGAGGAGTTCAGAGCTACAAAACAAAAGGGTATATTGCAGTACAAAATCATTTTTAGAAATGTCCATGACCTTGAGAATGGAGGATAGTCTTCAGGGTGCTCAAAACGTTGTCACCTAGAAGGAAAGGGTCATTATGGTTTTGGATGTCAATGATGTCCTTGACCATGTTGATGATAAGGCTGCAACTCCCACAGATGCAGTTGCATTGGTGACCTGGAATAAGGGTGAGGTTAAATCCAAGACAATACTCCTTGATGGGGTAATGGATTACATAATCCCTCACCTCATAGAGAAAAATTCCACTAAGGAGATGTGCGCTGCCTTGAATGACCTTCACCAGAGTAAAAATGAAAACATGGTGATGGTGCTTCGAGAAAGACTAAGAAATACCAATATGGATAAGGGGGAAGGTGTGGTTCACTACCTTACTCGACTTACATAGATCAGGGATGAGCTAGGGACATTAGGTGAGAAAAATGAAGAGTTTGAGTTGGTACGTGTGGCACTAAATGACTTTTCGAAGTCATGGGATGTGTTCGTGTGTGGAGTTGTAGCTCGGGATAAACTCCCTAATTGGCAACGATTATGGGATGATTTTGTGCAAGAGGAGATTAGACTTGTTCAGTCTAGCGGATCTTCATCTTCACCACAGATTGTGGATGAAGAAGGATCGAATCTTGTGAGCAAAGGCATGGGAAAGTAGAAGAAAAAAAAGGGTGGAAAGAAGAACATTGAATTTTCAAAAGTCAAATGTTTCCAGTGTCACAAGATGGGACACTTTGCCTCACAGTTTCCAAAGAAGAAGAAGAATAGCCAACCATAGATGTCATCTTCAACAACAGTGGATGAGTTGTCAAAATATTCAAGGAGGATTTATGCTTCATAACTTGTATGTCTAGCGTAGTAGTCTCTGACATGTGATTTGTGGACAATGAATCATATTTTCATTTGACAGGGACCACTGAGTTTTTCACTAGGCTACAAGAGGGAGGCATGAATCTAGTTATAGAGCTCAAAGATGGCAGGCGCTACAAGGCGCAGGGGGTTGGTACAATTTCGTTTCAGAGAGAGTTGGGTAAACCACTCTGGTTAGATGATGTACTATATGCTCCAGGGTTGACAAAGAACCTCATCTCGGTCTCTACACTTGAGGATAAAGGGTATGAGGTCAACTTTCGTAAGGGAAGGGTATTTGTCAAGCCAACAGGGTCAAGTGAGAATATGGACATGATGATTGGGGTTCAAGAAGAGAAGGTGTACAAGATTCAATTTCAGCCAGAGAGAGCATCAGTCAACACAACCACAGACATGGGAGAGTTGTGGCACAAGAGGATGGTGCACATACACTTTGGTGCATTGGGGAACTTAAGACAAGTAGTCACATGGTTGCCTAAGTTCACAACAGAGAGACATGATCCTTGCAAGGGTTGTACAATGGGAAAGTATGCCCGGAGACCATTTCCACCGAGTGAGCACAAGACCAAGGGAGTATTGGACTTGATACATTTTGATATATGTGGTCCGATGAGTGCAGAGTCAGTGAGTGGCTTCAAATACTTTGTTCTATTTATTGATGACTACTTCAAGAAGACCTAGATATACTTCTCGAAGGCTAAGGATGAAGTATTTTACAAATTTCAGGAGTTTAGAGCTCTGGTTGAGAACCAAACAATGGGGGTGAGTACAACTCCAAGGAGTTTTTGGATTATTGTGTAGCAACATGGATAAAGAAGGCACTCATCGTTCCTTACAATCCTCAATAGAATGGAGTGGCCGAGACGAAGAACATGACCATAGTCAGAGCAACACATGTGATGATACATGATCAAGGTTTTCCATTGTTTTATGGGTAGAGGCTAGTCACATGGTTGTTTATATTCAGAATAGGGGTCCCCACACAATTTTGGGGAATTTTACACCTGAGGAGGTATTTGCAGCTACCAAACCAAATGTGAGTCATATTCACATATGGGGTAGTGTATGTTACTGTCATGTCCCTTAAGAGAAGAGGACAAAGCTGGAACCCACTGCAAATAAGGTGTTTCTTGTTGGATATAGCGAGGCTTCCAAAGCGTATAGGATCTTTGTTCTAGTACATAGAAATATCATTATGTGTAGGGATGTACAGTTCAAGGAGGAACATGCATTGAGGAGGTCTAGAGACTTGCATGCACAAGACCAACCGAGATAAGATTCCAGAGTCAAGCCTGAGGAGGCACGAAGTTGGAGCACTGGATTATAGAGTCAGACACAAGGTACTGGTATAGGTACAAGTGTTAAGAGGAAGACTGTTGGACACGATCATCAAGAGAGAGATGATGAGGAGGAGGAGCAGTGTGATGCAATTCCACAGGAGCAGAATAATAGGCCACGACCTAAGTGGTATAAGTCCACAGTTAGCAATTCTAAGCTGGAAGAACTTCCAGAGAGAGACTTCAGATGAAGTAAACCACCAGACAGACTTGGCTACATGTCGTTAATGACACAACTCATTGATGAATAGCCTTCCACTTATGAGAAAACTATACAACATGGAGTGTGGCATGAGGCCATGATGGAGGAATATGCCTCCATTATGAAGAATGATGTATGGGAGGTGGTGCCTAGGCTAGAAGGAAAGAAGATGGTTGGATCCAAGTGGATCTATAAGGTCAATCATGCAGCAAATGTAAGCGTGGAAAAGTACAAATCTCGTTTCGTGGCCAAAGGGTTTTCACAACGAGAGGGAGTTGACTATGAGGAGACTTTCACTCCGGTGGCTAGGTATTCCTCGATCTGAGCAATCATATCGTTGGCAACAGAAAAGGGATGGCAAGTCCACCAGATGGATGTGAAAACCACTTTCCTTAACGAAGTTGTTAAGGAAGAGGTATATGTTGAGAAACCAGAGGGATTTGAGGTAGGAAATAGAGAGACACATGTGTGTAGACTAAGAAGAGCCTTTTATGGGCCCAAGTAGGCACCTTGGGCATGGTACTCGAGGATAGTCATATACTCAAGGGAGATGGGTTTCCAATAGAGCGAGGTTGATCCGAACCTGTATTTTATTGTAGGGAAGGTGCCTCTCATATTGGTGTTATATGTAGATGACCTATTTATGACAGGGGATGAGAAACTGATCATAGAATACAAGGCCAACCTTGCAGTTGAGTTTGAGATGAAAGACCTTGGGTTGATGCACTACTTCCTTGGTCTTGAGGTTTGGTAAATAGATGGGTGCTTCTTCCTAGGACGAGGGAAGTATATAATGGAGATCTTGTGTAGGTTCAGGATGACATATCGTAGGCCCATGTGCATGCCTCTAGTCATGAACTGGAGGAATATTGATGCATCGGATTCAAAGACAATATAACCCATTATCTATCGTCAGTTGTTTGGACCGCTCATGTATTTGGTCAATACTCGACTAGATATCACATTTGCAACAAAATCTTTGAGTCAGTTCATGGTGGACCCTCAGAGAGTACATTGGATAGTTGTGAAGCATGTGCTTCACTACCTTAGAGGTACAATGGAGTACAGGTTGTTATATGAGCATAGTGGTGGAGTGATATTGGTAGGATTTACATATGTTGATTGGGAAGGATGTGCAGAGGACATAAAGAGTACTTTGGGTTGTTTTTTCAACATAGGATCAAGCATCATTTCCTGGTTCAATAGGAAGCATAAATCAGTGGAATTAATCTCTACTGAGGCAGAGTACATGGTTGCTAGCTTGGCATCATGTGAGGCATTATGGCTTAGGAAGCTACTCTTGGGATTGTTCAAGCAGGAGCTAGAAGCTACTGTGATTCACTGTGAAAATCAGAGTTGCATCAAGCTCTCTGAGAACCAGTGTTTCATGATCGTAGCAAGCACATCGATATCATGTATCACTTAATTCAGGATTGTGTACAGAGAGGAGCCGCGAGGCTTGATTACATACATACTGATGAGAAAATGGAAGATATTTTCACCAAGGTACTGAGCAGACAAAAGTTTGAAAAGTTTAGAGATTAGATAGGGTTGAGGAAGAATCCCTTCTTTGCTAAGAGGTAGTGTTGAGATTGGATAGCAAGGAAGGTCTTCACCATGCATGCCATCCTAGCATGGAGGAGGACAATGAAACTTAACCAAGTTGATGGGTTAAATCTTTTTCCTAAGTCTAACTTAGAAAAAGTACGTTAAATGTGTTATATTTTAATGTTGACTTAATGAGTACTTTTTATAAAGATAAAGTGAGAAATAATTTAAGTTGTGGTCTTTTAATCTTGACCATTGATCTCATAAGGTGTGTGAGGATCAATCTTGGCCCTCCATCCTTTTGGAGATAGGGGTTCTCACTTGCTCATTGAGTAAAAATGAGATCAACTTGGTGAGGGGCACATTATGCATAAGAGAGAGGCGATTTTTCTGAAGAGAGAAATAGGAGAATTGCATGAGGGTTTGGAGAGAGAGATTGCAGGGAGACAAAGGAGGCTTCTACAGTGAAATTGGCACACATCTTCAACATTGCATAGGTCTTTTCTTACAAATCTGATCAAGAGGATTTGCAGAAGGGGACTGTACATTTGTTGAGGAGGTTTTTTATTTGGTTGGGCTGATTTTATTGTAAGAGATCTCTATATTTTACTGCTCAATAATAATAAAATCCAAATCTGCTGCACCGGTTTTCCCTCCAGGGTTTTTCTAGGGACGAATTGTCCAAAAATTACTTGTGTATATGTGATGTGATTGTTGTTATCTTTTACTGTTAAGTTCCTGGTTATTATTTTCTACTGTGTATTATTTATTTGTGAAGAAAACCTGGCATAATCAGTTAATGGAAAAATTAATTGGTTCAGTGAACTAGGTTTGAAGAAAAATTCACATAAAGTACATAAAAGAGATATCCACTTAGCAATTATGAAGGATGCTTATATAACATATTAGAGGTATACATGGTTTTCATTCAGAGTGTCACTTTCTCTTAAACTTCATCATTATTATTGCACTTGTCTCCAAATTGAGAATGAAATGATAACTAGTCTTATCTATCTTAAATGCCAACTCTCTCACTACCTTCACTTTCATCTTAGATAGGTGGGTATATTCCCATTAACTATGGATATACATTGATCATCATATCCCTCATTATAAACACATACATGAACTATGTAACTTAGAGTCTAAATACAAAGAGCACTCCATTTTCTCCTACTCATCCTAGTAAGAGATCCATGGTAGATATTATGTCCATTTAGAGATCCTTACACTTTAAGATCTTGAATTCATGATGAAGGCTAGGGGTGTGTCACACTTTTCATGAGAGTTTACTTAGTTCCCAAGGAAGTTGTTAAATATCCCTAGATCCAGTGCCATCTAGGGACCTCTTGTTTTATTGCCTCATTATTTAGGGAATCAGGAAGAGACGCATGAATCTTGTTGACTTTTAAAGAAGCAATCAATGCCAGATATTGTATTTCAAAATCCAATGATAAACAAGTGGAAGTTTTCCTATATTGACTTTTGATTCCCAATGGATGGTTCTCTTGCATTACATTTTGAAGTCCTCCAAACAACATGTTCCTAGAGTACAATACCATTAATTGTGGCCTTGATACGATGTGATCCCCAATAGTGATCCCAATAGATATAAATAGACTTTGATAATGGATCAGGGGATTCAATTGGAATTATTTCCCCTTACTCCAACCAATAACCAATAGAGAGATAAGTCTTTCCAATTTTTTCCATATATCTTTTAGTAAGTTTAATGTTGTATTTTTTTATCTCTTCTTTCTTTATTTCACACAATTCTCGAGCCAAATCTTTTAAAACTCACGTTCCACTTAAATTTAGTAAGTTTAATGTTGTAATTTTTTGTCTCTTCTTTTTTATTTCACACAATTCCCGAGCCAAATCTTCTAAAACTCACGTTCCACTTAAATTCATTAAAATTCATTAAGATTTAGGCAATGATATGCTTGGTGATTCTCTGCTGGAGGCCACAAAACATGGTATCGGCATCATTTCAATGGCACTGGTTGCATGGAATCGGAAGATTGTGGTCTCCTCCACTCTTCATCTTCTTGCCGCCATGAACATCAGCGTTATGACTGCCAACGCCAAGTCTGACAGGGTTGATCTCAGCAACCATGTTACGACACCGCGTGAAGAGAACCGATCGAAAGAGCACTTCGACAGTTTCCATATTATGGGCTGTGCAGAGTCTTCTACCTACGCCTCAATTTTGCAAACCTGTGCCAACGACAAAACTCTGGCAGAAGGCAAAATAGTCCATACCCATATCATTCAAACGGGATCCACACCTAACGTTTATTTGGAAACCAAGCTCATGAATATGTATATCAAGTGTGGGAGTCTGATCGACGGCCGAAGAATTTTCGATGAAATGCCTACGCGCAACGTGGTCTCATGGACTGCGATGATCGCAGCATATGCCAAGCATTGGCAAGAAGAAGAGGCGTTGAAGCTTTATTACCAAATGCGAAAAAGTGGGGTTGCGCCAAATGCCTACACATTTGCTAGCATTCTCCCTGCATGTGCCAACTTGGGCTCTCTGGAACAGGGTAAGGAAATCCATCAGGATTTAATTAGATGTGGAGTTCAATGCAATGTGTTTGTGGGAAGTGCTCTGATATATATGTATGTTAAATTCGGAAGTTTAGAAGATGCACGCAAAGTGTTTGATGAAATGCCTGAACGAAATGTTGTTATATGGACTGAGATGGTTTCCAGATATGCACAGGCTGGGCGTATGGACGAGGCTCTGGAGCTTTTTCAGGAAATGCCTGAACGTGATGTGGTTTCATGGACTGCGATGATTTCGGCTTTTTCAAGGTATGGCTATAATGAGGAGGCCTTGAAACTGTTTTACCAAATGAAGCGAGTAGGCATCCAAATGGATTGGTTTTCTGTTGCTAGTGTTCTCCCAGCGTGTGGCAACTTGGAAGACATGCAATGGGGTAAGGAGGTTCATGAAGAAATAGTTAGGAATGGATTTCAGCGTGATATTTGTTTGTGCAATATGCTTATAGACATGTATGTGAAATGCGGGAGCATAGAGGATGCACGCAAAGTGTTTGACGAAATGCCTGTTAGAGATATTGTCTCACAGACAGCTATGATGGTAGGATATGCGCAAAACGGGTGTCTTGACAATGCATGGGAGCTTTTTAGCAAAATGCCTGAACGCGATGTGGCCTCATGGAATGCCATGATTTCAGGATATGCACTAAATGGGCGTATTCATGAGGCTCTGGACCTGTTTCAGAAAATGCCAGATCGCAATCTGGTGTCTTGGAACTCAATAATTGCAGGCTGTGCAAAGAATGGGTGCCTTGGTGAGGCTATGAGGTTCTTTCGGATGATGCCTGAACAAAATGTGGTTTCATGGACTGCAGTGATCGCAGGATATGCACAAGATGGGCAGTTAGGTGAGGCTCTGGTTCTCTTTCAGCAAATGCTATGGAAAGATGTGATACCAGATTCTGACACCTTTTCCACTGTTACTGCAGCATGTGCTAATCTGGCATCTCTGGAACATGGCAAGAAGGTCCATGGACAGATTATTAGAAGTGGATTTCAGTATAATGTGATTGTAGGCAACTCGCTAATAGACATGTATGCTAAATGTGGAAGCATACAGAATGCAGAAATGGTATTTTTGAAAATGCATCGACGAAATATAGTCTCATGGAATGGAATGATCGTAGGATATGCCCTGCATGGGTTTGGCAAAGAAGCCCTCCTGCTATTTGAACAAATGCAATACATTGGTTTAAATCCAGACCATGTTTCCTTCATTGGTGTTCTTTCTGCATGCTGCCACGCAGGCTTAGTAGCTGATGGTTGGAAATATTTTAATCAAATGAGTGGGCTTTATCACATTACGCCTAACCTGGAGCACTATTACTCTATGGTTGATCTCCTTGGCCGAGCTGGGTGTCTTGGTGAAGCACTAGACTTCATCAGCACAATGCCAATGAAACCTGATGCTTCTGTATGGGGAACCTTGCTTGGTCCCTGTAGACTACATAGTAATGTAGATATAGGAGAATACGTGGCAGACCGCCTTATTGACTTGGACCCTAAAAATGCAGCACCGTATGTGATGCTATCAAACATCTATGCAGCAGCTGGCAGGTGGGATGGTATTGAGAAGGTGCGAAAGATGATGAAAGACAGGACAGTACAAAAGAATCCAGGATGTAGCTGGATTGAGGTCAATAACAAGGTGTATACTTTCCTTTCACAAGGAACCGAGAAAAATTATGTGAACTTGGAGAGGTTATGTGGACATGTG
>JZKD02S2040036.1:37910-50230 GCA_000966675.3 Picea glauca | reverse complement strand
TACCTAATAGGTAGGCACTTCAAGGTCAAAACATATCATGATAGTCTTAAATACTTCTTGGAACAAAGACTATATTTAGAAGAACAACAAAAATGGGTAACCAAGATATTGGGTTGTGATTTTGAAATCGTATATAAAAAAGGGAAGAACAATGTTGTTGCAGATGCACTCTCAAGGAAGGATGAATATGTTGAGGCCTTTCTCTTTGTTATCTCGATCATCCAACCTGATTGGATAATAGAAGCAAGGGATGAGTGGAAGAATTGCAAAAAAGTGTGGACTCTCATTCAAAGGTTGTAGAAAGATCCCAGTACATCAGATACATTTACATGGAAAAATGATTCGTTATGGTACAAAAATCTCTTATATTTATGTAAGAAATCCCAACTCAAACAAAAGGTACTATTGGAATTGCACACCTCTCCAATAGGAGGGCACTTGGGATTTTTAAAAACCTACAATAGGGTCAAGAAAGAATTTTTTTGGGATGGCCTTAAAAATGATGTTCAAAGGTTTTTGGAAGAATGTTTGGTTTGCCAACCAAATAAGGTGGAAACAATTAAGACCCCATCTCCTTTACAACCATTAGCCATCCCAAGTCAACACTGGGAGGAGGTTTCCATGGATTTCATCACAGGGTTACCGAAGTCTGAAGAAAAAGAGTGTCATCATGGTGATTGTTGATAGACTGACCAAGTACACACACTTTTGTGCACTATCTCATCCCTTCAAAGCTAGTTCAGTTTCCACTACATTCATGGAGACAGTTCAATTAAAGCTACATGGAAGCCCAAATATTATTGTAAATGACATAAATCCCATCTTCATTGGACATTTTGGAAAGAATTATTTTCTTGTTTGGGTACTCAATTGGCTCATAGCTCATCCTATCATCCTCAATCTGATGGACAAACCGAGATAGTGAACAAATGCCTAGAAGGATACCTTCGTTGCTTCGTCTCTGATAAACAAACACAATGGTTCAAATGTTTACCCATGGAAGAATGGTGGTATAACACTTCTTTTCATACTACAACAAAAATGACACCATTTATGTCACTCTATAGATACCACCCTCCTTCCATCACTACTTCTCTAAAAGAAAAATCTAAGGTTCAAGTAGTGGAAGATCACATCAAGCATCAACAAAAAGTTCTCCAAATATTAAAGGACAACCTGACCATGGCACAAAATCATATGAAACAACAAGCAGATCAAAGTCATAGTGAAAGAAGTTTTGAAGTAGGGGATTGGGTGTTTTTAAGACCACAACCATACAAACATATGTCCCTAAAGCAAGCCAATAAGGATAATAAATTATCACCAAATTACTATGGCCCTTATAAGGTGTTGCAAAAGATTGGTACTATGGCATACAAATTGGAGTTGCCTGCATCTTCATGAGTAGACCCAGTTTTCCATGTTTAATTCTTAAAGAAGGTTATAGGTGACAAGATCCCAGTTCAAACTATATTTCCAGAACTTGAGGAGGAAGGAAAAATCATATTGGAGCCTGAAGCCATCAATGACACAAGAATTCACCAGCTGAGGAATAGATCCATTTCAGAGTATCTCATTAAATGGAGTAAACTACCGGCTGAATATTCCACTTGGAAAGATGATTCTTTTATACAGAAGCATCCAAAGTTACTCAAGCATTGCGTAAAACACTTGTCTCAAGGGGAGGGGCATGTTAATCCCCAAATAGTGTATCATTACCCCTTAATTGGGGCATATTATATTAGTAACGTTATTTTATTTATGTCGGCTTTAGTCCATTAGTTGTAATTATACCTCCTAGTCTCCTATATCTACCAAGGAGACATTTTCATTTTGAGTCATCTTTTAATTCTACATTTATGTGGGCATAAGGAGGTTTCCCCCTCGAAGAGGCTTATTATCTGAATTTCTCTCTTTTTCAAGGCGTTGAGTACTTATTCTGAGGTTTTTCTATGTTATATTGATATTTGGTTCTTAACACTCCACTTCTTGTTTCCCAAAATAGCATTTAGATCTTTTTAAATACAATTGATTGTTATCAAGAATTTGTAGGAATTTATCCACATGTTTAATGTGGTGTTTCTATGATTTTCTATAGATGATTTTATTATCAAAGTAAACCAACAAAAGCTTTCTAAGTTGGGGTTGAAATTTTTTGTTCATAAGGCTTTGAAAATTAGATGGATCATTAATCAACCCAAAAGGCATGACCAAGAACTCTTAGTGCCCATAATGAGTTCTAAAAGTTGTTTGGGAATTTCTTCTTTTCTTACTCTTATCTAGTCGGATATTGATTTAAGATATAGATTTGTATAATAAGACACTTCATGAATTTCATCTAATAGCTCATAAATATTTGGAATATGGAATTTATCCTTTATGGTTATTTTGTTTATGTCTCTACAATCAAGACACATCCTCCAAGCATTATCGTTTTTTCTCACCATCACTACTAGAGCTTAACATAAAGTCTTGCTTAGTTGAGTAATACCTGAACGTAGCATGTATTGTACCATTTTCTCAATATCCCCCCTTTTTGATGGGGATATCTATAAGGCCTTTTACTATTGGGAGTAATTCTAGGTATTAGTTCAATTTGATGTTCATGATCCCTAGATGGAGGTATCCCTTTATGAATTTCTTGGAAGACCCTATGGTTCTTTTCCAAGATGCATTTTAATTTCTATGGAATATTTTCATCTTCCTACTTCACTTCCATAGAATAAAGTCTATCCAAAAATCCCCTACTACCCTTTTGAGTATTGATTTTCCATTCTATGAGAGATAATGACTTGAGAAGTTGCATATTTAACCCTTTGAGTTCATATTTCCTTTCAATTCAAATCTCATGAATAATTCTCCATAATTTCTATAAATTGTACCTCAGAATTTTCTCAATCATTGAATCCCAAAAAAAACATCTACATATCCAAATTTGGGAATGGAATACATCATGATTTCTAAGTTATATTTTCCCATACTAAGTTTAATGTTGTGGAAGTTTCCTCCATAATCAATGCTACCTCCATTAGCAACCAAAACTTGAAAAATTGTCACGAAATACAAAAAACAATTGAGGCTCTCTAGTAATATTATGTTAATGAAGTTATGAGTATTCCCTAAGTCAATAAGCACTATGACCCTTTTCTCCTTAATTTATTTTGTAATCTTAAGGGTTTGAGCTGCTGAAAATCCTACCAAGGCATGAAAAAATATTTCACACCCCTCACTATTGTTCAAAATTTCTACATCTTTTTCTTGCTCTTTTAAGTTCACAGTTTCTTCCTCATCCCTTTGTATAGATGCCTTTGTTGGAGATATTACACATGCCTAGTACAATTTATTAGTCATTGTTGAGGGTCTCCTATTTTTTAGGAACCTCTCCTACATTCTAAGAGAATATTCTCTCCAGTTTAGAGTTAGTTACACTTACTTATACTAGTGGAAGTCACTCATGCATGGAAATCGTTGTTTTATCACCAACAGTTGCATTTTTTTCTCTCACTTTCACACATGTGACTCAGTTAACTCAAGACTACATGACTAGGTAACTAGGACTAGGTAGAAGTTAACTATGGTAATTGCATTTGTGTGTCTAGAGCTCTCTAGACCACCACTATGGCACATTGGATTCTCTCCCAATGTGAATTAATTGAGTTATGAAAAGTATGTCATGTGTAATTTATCATTTCATTCTTTTGGTTAATACAATTCTATTCTTTTCTCTCCAATTTTTTCTCTCGTCTTATCACCTTTGCAAGTTTTGTTCGTTCTTCTACTACATAGATCTATTGTGTAGTTTATCACCACATTCTACATGGTATCAAAGCCGACAGGACGCTAGGAAGAAGGCACACCAATATTTTTTATTTGTAGGTACTAAAGATTGAAGAACACGGGAATAATGAAATCTCTGTCGTTTGTCATGTTAACACCATACACCAACTTTTAATTCAAAAATAAATATGGAGACTTTGCTCGAAGCTATAGGATTGTACAGTTTAAACATGGCTATAGAAATAGAACCCACATCATCCATTGAAAAATCCAAATACCTCAATATAATGGATGAGGCTTACAGAGCCCTCTACATGCACATATTCCTTGAGTTGGTGTTTCATGTATCTTCTTGAAAAATGACAAATGAGATCTGTACCACTATGGACAGACTCTTTGGAAAAGAATATGAGATGTGAGGCCACATGCTAGAGGTGGAATTGCTTGCATTATATCTAAAAAAAATTGGAAACATATAGGATTTCTTCACAAGGTACAAGGATTTGTTGTTGCAACTCAAGGCTTGCAGGGTTGATAAATCGAAGGAGGAACAGTTAATGGTTCTCACCATTTTTTCAAAACTTGGTATGGATTATTAATTGTTTGTTTCTACCTTCCACACTCTGAGGTTGACTGTTAGATCATCGTGGGTTATTCCCTCTTTGGGGATCTTCATTCAGGCCCTGATTCAAGAGCAAGACAAACTCATCAAGATGGATATACTAAAAAAATCTAAAATGCATGCACTTATTGCACATGATGGAAACGGTTCTCAACATCATAAATCCAAAATGAAAGGAAAAGAAAAGGTGTATGTAGAACAAAAGAAGACTCCAAACCCTTCAATGACTCCTCAAGATAACAAAATTGTAAAAGGGAATAAAGGATATAACTGTACATACTACAATCAAATAAAATAGACCCTATGAGTCATATTCTTCATATGAACAACCGTGGGGATCAAATTCCTGAGCGTGCCAAGAAGAATCTAGAAGATCATCCTCCCAAAGGTAATCATCATGCATTATTTGTTTGTCACTCTTCACTAGATTCCTAGATCATGGATTTAGGAGAATCCCACCATATGGTTTCCACATAGGATATCTTATCTTCTTTGACTACATGAAATGGTCCTCTTATCCTCTTGGGGGATAACTCTCCAATCAAGGTCACTGGAAAAAGAAGAGAAGAACTAGATAATGAAAGCTTTGAGAATGTTCTCTATGTTCCTAAACTTTTTGTGAATCTACTCTCAGTGTATCAGACTACACACTTAGGCTTAGGAAAAAATGTGGAGTTCACACTAGACTACGTGTCCATATCTAACATGCAAGGCAACTCCAGGATTGTTGTCGGGGAGGTAAATAATCAATCTTAGTTATACACTTTTGCTAAGTTTAATAAACCTGATTCATCTTTACTAATTACATATGATGATGATAGTAAGAAATGGTTCTCAACATTAGAAATCCAAAAAGAAAGGAAAAGAAAAGGTGCATGTGGAACAAAAGAAGGAAGGGTACTACAAACCCTTCAATGACTCCTCAGGACAAAAAAGTGTAAAACGTAAGAAAGGATAGAAGTGTACCTACTGCAATCAAGGAATCCATCCAAAATCTGCATGCATGAAGAAGAAAATAGACCTGATGAGTCAGATTCTTCATAAGAACAACCTTGGGGATCAAATTCTTGAGGGTGCCAAGAAGAATATAGAAGATCATCCTCCCAAAGATAATCATCATGCATTAGTTGTTTTTCACTTGATCCCTGGATCATGGATTTAGGAGCATCCCACCATATGGATGCCACGTAGGATATCTTATTGTCTTTTACTACATGAAATGGTCCTCTTATCCTCATGGGGGATAACTCTCCAATCAAGGTCACCGGAAAAAGAAGAGAAGAACTAGATCATGGAAGTTTTGAGAATTTTATTTATGTTCCTCAACTTTTTTTGAATCCACTCTCAGTGTATCAGACTACACACTCATTCTTAGGAAAAAATGTGGAGTTCACATGAGACTCTGTGTCCATATTTGACATGCAAGATAACTCCAGGATTGTTGTCGGGGAGGTAAATCATCAATCTTAGTTATACACTTTTTCCAAGTTTAATAAACCTAATTCCTCTTTACTACATACGCATGATGATGACAGTAGTATATTATGGCATGAGAGGTTTGGTCACCTAAACTTTAGGTAAATGTAGTAACTTAACAAGAAAGTGATGGTCATGAAATTACATTATATCAAATTTTCCAAAGGGGTTTGTGAAGGATGTGTCCTTGGCTAGCACCCTTAAGAAACTTTCAGGAAGGGGAAGGCTCATAGGGCCTCCTCTCCATTAGATCTGATTCACTGTGATCTCATGGGTCCATTCCCACATCCATCCATCTGCAACGCAAGGTGCCTGATCACATTTTTGGATGATTACTCACATTATACTAGGGTATTTTTCCTCAAGAAGAAGTCTGAGGTATTTGAGCATATTAAAGAGTTCAAAGCACTTGTTGAGACTCAATCAAGGAGAAAGATCAAATCCCTCTTTATAGATAATGGGGGGGGGGAGTATCTAAAAATATATGTTCATAATATTTATCTTGAGGTTGGGATACAGTTGCAACAAACAATATCATATACTCCACAACATAATGGGGATGTTGAGTGAAAAAATAGATCTCTCAAAGAGATTCTTGCATGTTGAATGAAATATCACTTCCTCCCAATATTTGGGCTGAGGCACTTAACTATTCCAATCACATTCAAAATAGATCCCCTCACTGATCTATTAATTACTGGACTCCTTTTGAGTCTTCGAGTGGAAACAAACCGGAAGTTACCCACTTTTGTGTCTTCTGCCCATGTGCATGGGCTTGAATTCCCTCTGAAAAGAGGAGAACACTCGATTCTCAAAGTACTGCATGTATTTTTGTTGGATACCTGGACAGTGTGAAGGGATACATACTCATTGATCCCTCTAGAGACAAGATCATCATTCAGCATAGTGTTCATTTTGAGCAAAGTCTCTTGCATGCTCCACATGATCTGCATGTAGGTATTGTTTTCCTTCCACTAGTTTGAGATGATGAGTCTGGACATTCAGAATCTACTTCATATCTGAGTTATGATAAATAGTCATAGGATTGAAAACATGAATATGCACAATTAGTACAGGTATATGAGGAGCCACAACAAAGGCCCATGTGGGCATAGACCACTCTTTAGGATGCAAAAGATCTTATTGGGGATCCAACAGATCTCAAGAGGACTCTATCTCAATTCAAGAAGCCCCCTCATGTAATCATAGACACTAAGCCGATATTTCCTATGCACTTTTAAGTGGCTTAGTCTTCAGACCTACAGACCTATGGTAAGGTTGAAGGGAATCCCTTTTGGGAATTAGCCATGCAGGTGGAGTAAAACTTCCTCCTCGAGAACTAGACTTGGGATTTGTTTCTACTTCCTTCAAGAAGGAATATTATCAGTTGTAGATTTTTCTACAGGACCAAGAGAAAAACGGATGGACAGGTTAGAAGATACAAGGAAATATTGGTTGTTAAAGGCTTTCAATAGGTTCATGACATAGATTACGATGAAACATTCACTCCAGTGGTAAATATGGACTCCATTCATTTGGCCCTTTCTATTGTAGCAACCAAAGGATTGGAAGTCCATCAGAAGGATGTGAAGAATGCATTTCTTCATGGAGATATCTTATAGGAGAATTACATGGATTATCCACTTGTATTCAAACATAATTCATCTTTGGTTTGCAAGCTCAAGAAGTATCTTTATGGCCTCAATAAGGTGTCAAGATCATGGTACGCAAATATGGACTCCTACATGTTGTCCCAATTTTTTTTGAGATACAAATATGATCCAAATTTCTACATGCTTAGGACTACTGATTCACTTATTATTCTAGTTCTTTATGTGGATGATATTTTTATCACTAGCCTCTTGACTTCCTCGATTACCACAGTGAAGAGGATTTGCATGACAAGTTTTTGATGAAGGGAATAGGTTCACTCCATTACTTCCTCGGTCTCAGTATTAGTCAATATGCTTTAGGCATCAAGATATCTCAATCCAAGTATTCTTGAGATCTCATGGAGATATTTAAAATGACATACTACAATTTTTCCACTACCCCCTTCCTATATGTGGGGAGACTTGAGGATGGTGGGGACACTCCACTAGTTGAAAACACTCTATATAGATAGATAGAGGGGAGTTTGTTGTATCTCTCCCATAACCAATTAGACCTATCATATGCAGTGGGAGAACTCTCCAGGTACATGCACGAGTCGCATGAGTTACAACGAAAGGATGCAAATCATATCCTTCGGTACATTCAAAGCACCATCAACTATGGGATTCATTATGCATCAGGCTCTGCATTGGATCTCATAGGATTCAAAGATTCTGACTAGGAAGGAAACAACACTAATCACAATTCCACATATAGATACACTCTCAGTTTGGGTTCAAGGCCTATCTGTTGGTCGAGTAAGAAGCAGTTTTCTATTTCTCTATGTTATGTTTAGGCTGAGTACAGAGGAGTAGTTAACATCACTATCCAAGAATTGTGGCTACATAAATTCCTTACCGAGTTGGGCATCTAGGTCCATAGACCAACTTTTATTTGGTGTGACAACTAGAGTACTCTCAAGTTTTGTAGAGACCCATTGTAGCGGCAGTGAACAAATCATATCGAGATCCATATGCACTACATAAGATATCTAGTCCACGAGAGGATCATTGACCTGCAGTTTTGTCCTTCCTCTGAACAAACTGTTGATATATTCACCAAGACCTTTGCTAAGTATAAGTTTCACTCTTTGTGTGATCATGTTGGAGTGAAGGAAACAATTTCTTAGAAACTATATTTTCTTCTTTTGATGCATTATACCTTGGGAGGGGGGGTGATTCCCATGAGGTTTTCCCTCTTTCCTCACTTTATTTTCAATGTTCATTAGTTTCACTGTTCATGGGTACCTAACATGTCCTTATTTGTCCAGAACCATTCTTCATTGCCCTATAGTAGTGTTCAGGAGGGGTGTTTGAGATATTACACACACCTAGGATATTTTTCCTTATTTTCCTATGTTTATTAGTCATTATTTAGTGTCTCCTTATTTTTAGGAACCTATCCTACATTCTAGGAGAATATTCTCTTCAGTTTAGGGTCAGTTATGCTCGGTTACACTTAGTTAGACTAGTGGAATTCACTCATCCATGGAAACCTCTAGTTTATCACCAGAAGTTTCATGTGTTTCTCTCACTTTGACACGTGTGACTCAATTAACTTAAGACTACATGACTAGTTAACTAGGACTAGGTGGTAGTTAACTTTGGTAACTACCTGTGTATGTCTAGATATATCTAGACCACCAGTATGGAACATTTTCTTCTCTTCCAATGTGCATTAGTTTATTTATACAGAGTATATCATGTGTAAATTATCATTTCACTATTTTTTTTAATACAATTATGTTATTTTGTCCCCAATTTTTTCTCTCATCTTCTCACCGTTTCAATTTTTTCATTATTCTACTTGCTAGATCTCTTGTGCAGATCCTCACCACATTCTACAACCTTCATTTCCTCTTCATCATTATTCTCCAAGGTGAACAATTTTATTTTTGGATATTTATTCCCTTTTGGCCATTTTTTATTACAACCAAAGAATAGTCAATTTTCTCATCTTTCTGCCATTTCCTTTGGTGATATTCAAGTAGTTTGAGGTAGGGTTTCCCTATAAACCCCAAATCTATCTCTAATTTATGAATATGTTCTAGTGGTAGACTTGTGTGTATCTCTATTCATGGCTTGAATATGATGAGAAAATTGTGTGTCCTCCATAATATTTTTAGGATGTTATAAGAAAATCTCATGTTTAATGTCTTCCTCTAATCCACCCACATAAGATTCCAAAATATGTTCATCTCTTATGTTATCCACCCCAGTGGAAAACACCTAAAAATCTGAATTATAATCATCAATATCACCTAAGTGATTTATTCTTGTCAATTGAGTAAAGTAGTCTTGTTCCCAAACTTTACCGTATTGTGCTTCTAAGTCTCTCGTAAATAAACTCCATGTATAATTATAATAATGGGGATTTATTTTGAGTACTCATTGATACCATTGATAGGGTTTTATCTAAAAGTACAATGTTGTTAAGGAAAAAAAATTCTTATCCTCCATAATATTATGCAATTCAAATTATTTATCTACTTGGTTCACTCATGTAAAGACTTATATTCCATCAAACTTATTTAATTCAACCTTAGGAAAGTTGACACCCTTAGTAACCCATCCATAATTAAATTGATCTAGATGGATATTGGTGGCCACCCACCTATTCCACTGGCTCAAAATAAACTTTTCCACCTTGGCAGTCTTTCTACATTTTTTTGAGTCCCAAACTTCTGGAGCCATTCTAAGGCCCTAAATGACGCTTTTTTGACGTTTGGGGGGCCATAAAACAGTTCAACCCTCTATCCTAGGCATGGTCGAAATGCATTCCTCTTGACTAGACCTTTCCAATGAGCTATAGTGCACCCCAAACATAGATCGTATGAAATGTTACACTCTCAGTAAGTTGACATATCAACTACCCCCATCAGGGCCCACAAAACTGTTTCCATTTCATCTTCTGGGGTTAGGGTTTTAGATTTTCTTTATGTTAAAAAGGACTTTGGAGCCTCATTGTAAACATAATATTATTGCAAAATGAGCATAACCATCACATATCTTCTCAGAGATAAGTTGCCAACATTCTAACGAGTTCATTCACTTTGTATTTTTACAGTCTCTATACATTTATTTGATTAATAGAAATTGTGTATTACTGTATCTCTCTATTTTTATTTTAATATTTATGTTTATTTCATTGTTATGTCTCTTCCTCCATTTCATTCTCAAAATAATTTGGATCAATGGTCTAAGAGTAGGTTGCTCCTTGTCATTTCTCAGTGCATGTCACTAACCAGGTGAGGGTATATAGAGTTGGGTCTTGATCTAGTTTCTCTTGAGGAAGACCTCTCTCTTCAACCTAAGTTGTCTCCCATGGAGAAAGAAAAGATAATCATGGGAGAAAAGTATGTTATTCATTTGTTGCTAGAGGAAGCCCTCATGTGATAGAGGGATGAAATGCTGGAGAATTTTTCCAAAATCTTTCGATGACTATTGAAAAAAGCAGATGCATCTTCATCAAGAAACCACTTTGGAAAAACTTCCCCTTTCAAGGTGCAATTTAATTTTGATATTCCCATGTTTGAAGGTTAGATAGATGCAAATTCTTTGTAAAAGTGATTAAATCTGCTAGAAGATTATTTCTCTATCCATAATTTTTCCAATAGGGAAAATATCACCTTTTCACTCTTTAAGGTTGTCCCCCATGTCAAATATTGGTGGGAAACTTACTGGGAGAAAAATTCCACAGAGGAGTCGAGAATATTTGGGATCAATCCGACTTGGGATTTTTTTTATGGATGTGTTCAAGGAACAATATTAACATGTTGGAAACTATGATGACCAGTACATGAGATGGACCACATTGTGTCAAGAGCGGGGTTGAACAGTGTCGAAGTTCACAAATACCTTCCATAGCTTGCACACCAAGCTGGGTATCAAAGACTCCAAGTGGAATCTTGTTCTAAAATACCGCGGGGCTCTACATAGGTACATCCAAACCAAAATGGAGTTTATGCACATCTCATCATTAGGAGATGCTTATCGATATGTTTTCAACATTGAACATAAACTTAAGCAGCAGAACAAACATGAGTTTGGTTCTGTAAATCTATAAAAACCAAATTATGGTAAAGACGACCCTAACCCACAAAATATACAACCTCAAGACAACTTTCCCAAGCCACAAGAAAATAAGGGTAATAGGAAGATGAAGAAGGAAACTGGAAATTGGTGTGACTTCCACAAAATCCCTTGGCACAACACTGATGAATGTATCTCCAAACAGTTATTGGTAGTTGAGCTCAAAGAAACAAATCCAAGCCCCTACACAGACTCTAATTCATAACATAATAAAAAGATATAGATTATTGATGTAGAACCCACTGGTATTGTCCCAACCACAACAATCCAACCAGAAGAACCAGAGGATCATGAGGAGGGGGAGCCCCTCTTCCATTCAAAAATGTGGATGAAGGGGACCTGTTATAACCCTAAATTGCACTATCCCTGCTTACCTGGCATCAGGCCTACTCATGCCTCTTCCTAGCCAAAGCCATGCTGAGCAATTCCTCAAAAAACCACTTAAAACAAGCAACCCGCGCCCTAACTTCTCACTGGGCGCGGGCATCCGCTTACTGTCCTTATACTGCACGCGGGCATCCGCGAACTAGCCCAATACAGCCCGCGGGTACCTAACAAAGAAAAAAATCAGGAAAGTTTCCGCCATGGATTTTTGTCAGTTAACTGGAACTCCAAGCCATGCATGGCCGAGAGTTCGCCAAAAACCCTAGCTCCTTCTAGCCTATAAAAGGAGGGGTAGGGGTACTATTCAAAGGAGGAAA
>JZKD02S2040036.1:27645-37900 GCA_000966675.3 Picea glauca | reverse complement strand
AAGGGGTTTTAGATTCGGGTAGAAGGTTAAAAGTTAAGTCTTGAGGGTCATGATCTGCGTATGAGCTTAGAGCCCTAGCTTATTAGTCCGTAGGGTAGAATACCCAACAACAGGACCCCACTGCATTTTATTGTTTATAGAGAAAGCCAAAATAACCTCATATTAGAAAAGATCATCAAGCGGTTGGATTTTCCAATAACACCACACCCGTAACTATACAACATCAGGTGGCTTCGCCAAGGATGAGATCTTTGTGTCAGCTAGCAGTGTCACTTTTCCTATAGCATCAAGCCCTTCAATGATGAGGTAGTGTGTGATGTTTCCCCATTGGAAGTCTTTGATGTTATTTCAGTCCAAACATATATGTGGAAGCGTCATGTTGTTTACGAGTCTTAACCTCATAGTGTCATTTTTACTCTAGGGGGTCAGCTCTACAAGATACCATAGGTAGTTCTGAATATTATCCCACCAAAATAGTGCCACAAAGTAGTCTATCTTACAATTTTTTTTTATCTTTTTCGCAATCCATTAAGAAGGAAAACAAAAGGAAACTACAACCACTACAGCCTTGTCCCAAGACCTTTCTATCCAATAGAAGCAGATCGACAAGATCATAGAATTGCACAAAGATATTTGTAGTTCACCTACGAGGGTGCCTCCACACTTCCCAATCAAGAAAATGTATAACATATCCCTTCATACTCTTCATGTTGCATCTTCACTGACAGATTCCTCCCACACTCAAGAATATCATGAAGCTACATTGGTTGAATAGATTCAACCCCTCCAACAACAGGTTTGTGACAGCCTCCAACAAGCTAAGTAGGACAAATTCTTTTGCAAGGTAAGAATCTAACCAAGGTTCATATTCAAAAAACTCTTCCCTGGGAACTTGACACAATGGAGACCATTTCTTCCTAAGTGGGGAGGAATGATCTAGGTGGATATCGGTGGCCACCCACCTATTCCACTAGATCAAAATACATTTTTCCACCTTGGCAGTTTTTCTACAATGACCGAAGAGACTCATGAAACAAAATGTAGTAATCATGTTTAAAAACCTTCCAATAATAATAAATTTTCATGTTTATTTAAGACAGAGTTCAATCTATCTCTGCATAACCTCAAAATTTTGTTGTTTGAAACATCCCAAAAAAAACATTATAGAAAAAATTCCAAGATATCTTGATTGGAGGATAAAAACCATAGGATAGTATGCTCTAAAACCAAATGTTATTATCCAAATCCAAAATAGTCAATGAATAACAATCCACTTCGAGGCGAAACCTCCTTTTACAATATATCTAATTCACAAGACAAGATGAGATGCTTTTACAAATTATTCTCCTTTATTATAAATAGCAGATGAAGGTCAGCATCATGTGATCTGCCACTAAATTGACCTATTAATAAGAAATAAACTAATAATATATGAGTGTTAGGGGCTTATCATAGGGTCTTAATGGCCTTAAAAATGGATTGAATTTCTAGGAACATCTAAAAATATTGTCGAATTTTCAAACACTTGGCTCACCTTCTTGCTTGAATCCTGCAACGTTCCTGAAACAAAAAGAGAACTCCTCATTTTATGGAGACGAATTGTCTTGACTACTTAATACAACAAAGCACTAAGTCTATGTTTTCTAGTCTTCAAGCCACTCTTGTGGCTTCTTTTCAATGCATCCCAAATCCCTCTACTTTTCCTCAAGTTCATTCCAATATGATCAAGAATTCTTTGAGACTTTCTATCGCACAGTTTGTAGTTTCGAAAAAGAACAACCCAGGAAACAAGTGCGTGGCACAAATGGGGACACTTGTCACTGTCACCTCAATATATATCCCCCTCATTTTAGTGATGGAAATTTCCAACATAAGGGAGGCTTCCCAGGTGACCCTAGGGGGACTGTAAGGGGAGAGGCCAAGACCTGACAGAACCACCCCTAGAGGTTTTGGTTAGAAGGTCTTGAGGCTTGATGGAGGATGAGTATAAGTTAAGGGGAGGCTACCGATTGATAATACCTGCAAAACATATGTTATAAAACCCAAACCATGATAATGTATGATAAAATAATCCCCTATACAAGAGGGAAATTAGAAAGAACACTTTTTGTCCCAAAATTGCATCATATAATAGTGATATAGTAGCAACAAGAAAATTGTAAGAGATGCAAATTAGATCATCAAAATCAGAAATTGATATTGGATAAGAAATATTATAATTAGTGAACAACACTCCAATGTTTAAACCAAGATTTTGGTGTCAAATGAGGGTTCTAAAAGAGTGTTATCAGCAAAGAATTATGATATCCCTATGGTTGTAGAAAATTTTTGCTATAGCAACAAATTCTAACCACTAAAATCAGAAAGTAAATCATCCAAACAATAGCCCTTTATCCACCTTTCTCTTTTTTTATGGTCCAACCATTGAATGCTATGTGCAATGGAAATTAAAAGAGCATTGCAATGACACTTGAAGTTAGAACACATTCAGTTCCATATGCACTGGAAATTAAAAGACATTGTAATGAATTTCCCCATTAAGTGAGACATTTATTAATAATTTGATTTCTAAAAGGTCCTTCATTTTTATAGAGAAGTGTTTCATTTCTCTCATGACCTAAGGGTGAGCATATAGAAGGACATATTATGGATTTTGACTTTTACTATGTTAGCTACGATACCTTTTGGATTCTATCCCCTTATTCCCATAAAATGAGGTATAATCCCTTCTTGGGATCAGTAAGCTTGAAAAACCAAAATATGAGGAAATAGAGGGGAAGAGGTGTGGAAAGTGGTATGTATGAGAGATAATGGTATGATAACCCTTCAAGGAGAACCCCTAGTAGAAACCGTTTTCCCAAGCATGGTAGAAACCGTAATGACATCTTCTCCCCATCCATGGTAGATAAATATTAAGTTCCTCTTTCATAATTATTCTTGACAATGTAAGGGCCAAGCCATAAAATCTCACTTTTCTTGTCATAGTTTGCTTTTCCCTTTCTTTTATCCCACATTGGTGCAAGGTTTCCTAATTCAAACTCAACATACAATAGATAATCAATGTATTTTTGTGTGGGAGGATCTGTTTTGACCATATGTTTGATAGCTTGTTCTCACTCTTGGTCCTTCTTATCTGCATCCTTTTTTAGTATCTCAATTGATCCTAGGTCATTTTCCTGATATTTCACAATCTTCTCCTTATACTTATCTATATTTTGCAATAATTTATCAATAAATTATTCTTGTGCAAACAATAAGTCTCAGGGATCATACTCAATGACTTGAGGTGTCACATCATATTCACAATCACTCCAATAGTCTGGGCTATTCTGAACAACTACATGATTCTTTGCAATATGTTGAATATAAAGAATCTAAAATGTCCCATCCCCTAAAGGGATATGTGAATGAGTGAGGTCCATACTAAGAAAACCATCATGGGTGGCGCATAAAATTATTTATAGGAGCGTTCCCCAAGCATATGACACATTGATCACAACCACATTCATATTGATTTCGATGTGTGGGAACACCTGCAAGTGAAATTTCACATCTTCTATGAGATTGTAAACCTTGACTTTCTTTGGATCAATGCCACAAATGTTTCCATAAGTATGGGTTGTCCTTAAACCTATATGTCTCATGACCTTCAAAGGCATCGCATTTTCTGAATCCACAGAATCCAACATACAATTGTTCAAGCAAAGACCATTTATGCCTAGAGAAAGATAAAAGGAGGATTGTCTTCCCTCCGGTTACCATGATACATAGTATTACAAATTACCGTAGGATCCCCTATTTCATCCTATATTCTTGAAGTCTTAAAAAATTATTTTCTTACCAAAGGAATCTTACACATATGGACATACTAGGCACATCGATGTTCAGGTGAAGATCCTCATTTTTTTGTATAGGCCATAGAAGTAGGTCATCAACTGGAGGTGATTGAGGAACCTCCTTTGTTGCTCGAGAAGGTGAAGATGGAACTTTGCTTCTCCCAGAATATGTTAAATTCTCTTTTTACATGAACCTTTCCTTTAAAGGTTCATTTATTTGGCTCAATATTTCCAACTGATCTCACCTAGTTGCTCGTTTCAAGTTTCTCTTATGTGATGTCAATGTATTCATCATCCTAGAGAGTGTAAGTTGTATCAATGAAGTTAAAATTGTATTTAAATATTGATTTCTCTTCTTCTCTCTGTCTCGGACACTCGTGTTCCCAATGAGGTTCTTCACAAGGAAAACATCATGGTGATCGTTCCATTTTAACCATCCTAATACGATTCAGGGTGTCAGGTTCCTTTGCTTCTTGTTGGGGCTTCAGTTTCCAACTTGCATTTCCTCTTTGATCTCTGGTAAACTAAGGCCTTGGAGAAGAATGCTTCCCCTATAAATTAAACAACATATTAATGATTTGATTTTAGATTTGGACGAATTGGGTATTCATTTGATCAAACTTTTGAGAGAAGACTGTGACTGGATCTTATACATTGTTGGTTGAATTATTCATCTTAGATTATGTTCTGACATAAGGGAACTGAAAGGGATCTATTTTGGAGGTGATTAGATGTTATTCAATATGTGTAGTATATTACTTGTCCTTTTCCAAACTTTTCACAAATCTTTTCCTTCAAGATAAAACCAAATTGTCCCTCAAAATCATTCAAATAAAGAAGGAGAAAAATTGCTTCTAGCGAGCACAAGTCCTTCGAGATATGACTAGACAGGTTGTCAAATATAGCATTGAATTCCTTCATTGTTTCATTCTCTTTATTTTTTATTTGGTTGAATTGCATCAATAGCATTCCACTGTCCTTCTTCGTTTTCCATATACCTTTTAACAACTTTGTGAAAGCCTCATATGATTGTAAGTGATTGTCAGGAAATTCGTTAAACTACTTTTTAGTGTCATCATCAAGATATGTAGCTAGAATATTCATTGCTACATCTTCATGTTCTATACCATTATCTTCCATGGCCACATCAATAGCATCAAGATGTTCTTTAAGTGTAACAACATTATTTCTGGTGAATTTTGGAAACCACTTGTGAGACTCTTTAGGCATTTTAATGGGGTAACAAAGAATGGTGGCCATATTCAATGGCTTGTAAAGGTTGTTAGCCCAAGGATGAGTCATTGGGGTAAAATGAGTACTTCCTTATTTACAAGGAGTACTAGTCTACATTATATGGGGTAAAAGGAGTACTAGTCTACATTATTTACAATTATTAACAAAGTTAATAAATTAAAACTAATCGACAAATAAAATTAAAATTAAACTACTCTAATTATCCCCATTAATGTGAAAATAAAAATTATCAAAATTAAAACTAATAAAATAATAATATCTTTCCCTCCCCAGTATCATGGACATAGTCCTTGGGATATAAAATCCCACTGAGCTCTCACTCCACTCCACACTCTCTATGACGATCAACACTCACTTTCAAAAATCACTTCAAACTCCTGACGATGAGTTCACTCCTGACGATGAGGGATTCCTATGGGATTTTCATTTAATATTCAAATATAAACATTTCACGCTTTTCCAAAAATATATATTATAATAAAGGTTAATGGGTGCATGGTCTTCAAGGTCATATATTAAAATAATACTTTAAATACAATATATTAAAGGCTTGGTCGTCATCGGGTTTTGGGTAAAGGAGATATAAAAAGTAAAATCTGATGGTAAATCCTGACGACATGGGGTCGAGGATATCCCTTCGATGGGTGCATAAAAATATAACATGCCTTCTTAGACCAATACATGCCCTTCCCCATAAATATTAAGAAATAACCTTTGAATAAAATATTAAAAGGTCGTGTTGGAATACAATGCATCGTCCTCTGGTTTTTATGGTAAGGGGGTAAGGTAGGTCTCATGGGCCCTTTTGATGACCATTATTTCCCGATGACGTGGTCTTCGTGAGCTCTCCCATGAGATATTCTCGATGATAATCACTTCATTCCCATTGACTCCTCCTGACATACTAGCAAGAGGATGAAAAATAACATACTAGCAAGAGGATGAAAAATTTGAATTAGTTAATCAGAAAAATAATCAACACTAAACTCATTCAATACATGCAATAAAATACCAAAACATGCAGCCACATAGGATCGTCAAGCACCTTGGAATCAACAAAAAGTTTGAATATAACACATCAATTCCATCATACAAATGTCAACAAAACATCATACGTCAATAAGAATCAAGAAGACATTTTAAATCATCCGATCGAAAGGAATAATCAACACCCATCAAAAATAGGCATCAATCCATATTAAACCCTTCTCGGGATCTTAAGGCATAGAGAAGCATTTCATTTCTCTTGGGATCTTAAGGCGAGAATATAGAAGATATATTATGGATTTTGACATTTACAGTGCTAGATACAACACCTCTGGGATTTCATCACCTTCTTCCCATGAAATGAGGTACAAGCCCTTCATGGGGTTAGTAAGACCGAAAACCAAAAAGATGAGGAAGTTGCTTCATCAATTTTTTCCTCTTCTTGGTCTGGTCCTTTCCCAGACTTTTGGAATTTATCACATGCCTAAAACAAATTTCAAATAAAAATCATATTAATCACAATTTCATCCAAAATATTTTTATTATTGTTCATAATTCAAGAGGAAATTTACATATCAATACAATACTTATCTATGCAATTCATGGATCTACATTCATATGGAAGTCACATTTTCTCATCTCACTATTTTCCTTGACATACCCACTATGCTCATGATCCCAATCAATAAATAAAAATAATTATCGAAGTATCATCTTCCTTTCAATCACTCACCTTCTAGGCCCATACATCCCATTCTCTACTGCACAATCCCTTGGGTGATCCATCTTTCCTGCCAAGGATTTCTCACACAAGAAGAGTTTAGAGACTTCAATCAGTTTTACAATCGAGGCATCCCTCAGGCCTATTTTAACACAAAAAAACCATATCTATGGTGATCATGGAATATCACAGGGTCTTCATGTTGCAAAAATGGCATTTTCCATGCTTTTCCAACTTGGCATCCATCATATGTCCCTTAAGGACAGATCTGTAATCTCACATGTATCACATACATACAGTAATTTGTTAGATACAATCATGAATTTCAATCAAACGTTTTCAATATTTTGTCCACATATGTCCAATTCACTTATCCATTTTCAGATATGTTCCATATCAGAACTAGATTCACAAGTATGAGACTCCCATCTCATAGCAGTTTGGCTCTTTTACAATCAACATGTATTGATCTTCCTTATGGAATTATATTGTTGCCATATCCAAGATCATTTTTCTTGCAAGTTCAATCATCACAAATACAAATGAATTAGTATTTGTCATGTACATTACATTTTTATTGCACACTTGTAGTGGCTCACACCCAATTTTAAAATTGTGGAAATTAACAATTAAATCAACTATATACATGTATTTAATGATATAAACTAAAAAGGAATTTCCATTCCCTACACATGCATTATTTCATCATATCAATAATTTCTAAATGCAATCAATCATTATATGTGACTAAACCAATGTGTCAATATTCAGGGCCACATTCACATTTAATGCACCCTTGCATTGATTTCAAATTACAATACTTCATATCAGACACTTTTCCATGGTGTGTTGGAACTCAACCATTCCTCTCACCTCATGGATAATTTATTCACATTCATTATCACAATAGGAATGGGCTTCCTTCTTTGATATTATCATGACCTCAAATTAGCATACATTATATGCAATTAAAATTTCATATGAATTCATTCGAGCATTCTTTCTTTATTGGTAATTTGGGTAATAATATTCATGGCCACCCAATTCCATCCCTTTTCCCATTTTTACAATGTTTTTTGGGATATTGGAAGGTCTTCCTTCCATGTTGGGCAACCCAATACATTCCCTCTTTCATACAACTTTCATCTCATCAATGCATTTAACCAATTTTCTTCTTAGTTGCACTTTTCTCTCAATCTCTCATGATTGATCAATGTACTTCTGACACATTCATTCTTGAATTTTCTTTCATGGGTTTCAATTACCCTTGATTCAAAATAATTCTCAAATCTACTATTTAGGTTCTTCTTTTCCCGAATCTTACCAGGCTTGGGTATCAATGACATGAAACCATCAATTTAAATCATATGCATATCATAAATATATAAAATATTTCAAAAGGGATTCTTATGCAATCCATTTAAAATTTCATGCCACGTGGGTATGAAATCTTTATATCTGCTATGGTTGATATCACCCTCTTTGATATTACCTCATCATGGGTTATTTATGGGAGATCCTAAGGTCCCTTCATCAATTCTTTCAACAAAATCCTTCATGTATTCATCCTCTACTTAGGATTTTCCACCAGTGGCATCTATCCTTCCCCAATATCTCCAACCTTTCCTACACATAACAAACATCATCACATTTAAATTATATTAGTTGTCATGTAAAATATAAATGCATGTATCATAACATTTAATTCATAAAAAACATCTTTAGATATGTCTCATCATGTGCACTCTACCACATTATCCTCAGTGTGCTCAATAATGCAATCAAAAAATATTTCAGTTTTTTTTATATACTATGATCATCAACATTCCCATGTTGGAATCATCCACACATGACAATCATCTTAGTTTCCTCATCTCGGAGGAACACAATAAACAATAAGAAAGGAGACAAGGGATTCTCCCCTTTTCCAACTCCTTTACACAATCAGGAACCTTCAACTCGACTGAATTATTTCCAAGGCCTCGCTGCCTTTGCATAAAATGGCTTAACCAAGATCATTCATTTAAAATTATTTATTGATTTGTATTCCTTGGCTTTCACAATTGTTCTTTTAAAGTATGCAACTATGTTAAACTAGAATGAGTTTATAGTGAGAAAAGTGTTCCTCCTTTAGGTCTTACTATTACTTCCTACCAGGATATTCCCACTCATGTAGGAATAGTCATCCATCCAACAAAGAAACAATATAATATTTTTGTTGCAATCATCATGATGAAATTTTCTATTGTAAGGAATTAATAAAAAAGAACAATTTGTAGTCCTTATTTTTAAGGAGCTAGTGCAAATAACAAACAAAATTTTTAAGAAAGAAAACACTTTTCGACATAATCATCTTAGCCTTGATGTATCAGTCCTGTGATTGTTGTCTAGCCCATCCAGGCCTAGTGTTTGAAGCTCTACTTTGATATCATTATGTAACCTACTTGCCCCTTAGGTTTCTCCTAAAGGGTTGGGGTATCAAAAATAAATTGTTCCTTAAACATCTTGAATCCTCTTCTCGAGGGCACCATCTTCTTCTTCTTGTCAAGAAATTTTCAGTGACTGTAACTCTGCTGAAATATGAGCTTTGGATCAAAAGTTATATCTTCCGAAAGTTTCAGGCCTTATTTCCAAAACCCTCTCATGCCCACGTGGCACCCATGTAGCATCTAGGTGGTTCAACTGGAACATACATGGATGATGACATGACAACCATGTTGTAATTTATTCACCGAGGCCCTCAACCCTCTCCACTCTCAACCCATTTCTCCACACATTTCCCCGATATCTGATAACCCAGGGTGTTGGACCACTGAGGTATCATGATATCATCCTATTGAATTTCTCGGCTTATTGTTTATTAAGGTTGGTTGTCATTGATGTCAACCCTTGAAGAAAGCCCCACAACACAAAGGTTTGGGTAATGGACCCAATATTTTTTGATGTAAATATGACTCATTATTGTCTTTTCATGGTTGATAAGAAGTAAATATGGATGAACTCCAAAGTGGTCCCCTTATGGTGAAAGCCCTCATGGGAAGACGCTTTGCGGAGTAAGAGAACCCATGCTTAATTGTGGAATAATGATATGAAGGACAATGAATTTTTTAGGTAAACTATCCTAGATGGATATTTCTTGTCATTCCATTTTCGGTGGTATGTGGAATGTCACATAACTCCTCACGGTTAGAGAGTTATGGTCATAAGAAGTTGGAGACCCCAGGTTTGGTTAATGGACCGAAGATTTTTTGATGGATAATGGTATGAGTTATGATCTATTTTCAGATAATACTATTCTATATGGATATTACATATCATTCCATTTCTGGTGGTATGTGGAAGGTCACATAACTCCTCATAGTTTGAGAGTTATGGCCTTACGAAGTTGGAGGACCCTCATATGTCATCTAGAAGCCCCAAAAGGTCAAAGTAGTCAAAGTGGTTTAAGAGATTTTAA
>JZKD02S2040036.1:9751-21837 GCA_000966675.3 Picea glauca | reverse complement strand
TTAATTGAAGTTTATGTTGATGATATTATTTTTGGTAGTGATGATGACAGGTTAAGCCATAAATTTGCAAAAGACATGCAGAATGAATTTGAAATGTCATTACTTGGAGAACTATACTTCTTTTTGGGACTTCATATACATCAAAGCAACCAAGGAATTTATATTTCTCAAACCAAGTATATTAGAGAAATGCTAAAGAGGTTTGAAATGGAAGATTGCAAACCAGTTATCACTCCCATGCAAACCAGTTGTGAGTTGAGAAAAGATGATGATTCGAATTCTACAGATCATAGGCAATACAGGTCAATGATTGGCATCCTACTATATGTGATAGTATCCAGACCAAATGTAATGCAAGTAGTTGGACAGGTGGCACGCTTTCAAGCAACACCAAATAAATCACATGTATTAGCAGTAAATAGGATTTTCAGATATCTCAAAGGAACATAAGAGTTTGGATTATGGTATCCAAAAGGAAAAGATCTATCACTTATTGCCTACATAGATGCAGCTTGGGCAGGTTGTATTGATGACCGACGAAGCACCAGTGGAGCAGCGGTCTACTTAGGTGAGTTTTTGGTATCATGGATAAGAAATAAACAATCATCAGTGTCTCTATATACAGCCGAGGCAGAGTCTATTGTAGCAACAACATGTTGTACACAGGTTCTTTGGATGAAACAAACTTTGACAAATATACAGGTTGAGTATGATGAGCCCATTCCAATATATTGTGAGAATAGAACTACCATCAGTGTCTCAAAAAACCCAGTGATGAATTCCAAGACGAAGTACATTCTAATCAAGTATCACTTTCTACGGGAACAGGTTACAGAAAAGAACATCAGAGTTGAGTATGTGGGCACAAAAGAACAAGTGGCAGACATATTTACAAAACCACTTCCACGAGAAGCCTTTGAATATCTTCGCCAAAGACTTGGAGTTATTTATACTCCAAAATGAATGTTTTTTGAATTCTTATCTTATATGTCTTAGATGTACACGAGGAAGCACCATAAGAGGATAGTTCAGTCAGGGGGAGCAGCCCCAGATGGAAAGCTACCTTTTCCGTTGAAGATAAAGGGGGATAGATTTATCAGATGTAGAGGACAGAGGCATGGTTCCAGGGGGAGCAGATTTATCAGATGCAGAGGACAGAGGCATGGTTCTAGGGGGAGCACATTTATCAGATGCAGAGGACAGGGGGGAATTTATCAGATACAGAGGACAGAGGCATGCTTCCATGGGGAGCATGAGTGATATGATTTCAGTATTTCATAAGAGTGTTTCCATCAATGCCAAAGGGGGAGATTGCTGATTAAGGTTGGTTGTCATTGATGTCAACCCTTGAAGAAAACCCTGCGGCACAAAGGTTTGGGTAATGGATCCAATAATGTTTGATGTAAATATGACTCATTATTTTCTTGTCATGGTTTATTAGAAGTAAATATGGATGAACTCTAAAGTGGTCCCCTTATGGTGAAATCTCTCAGGGGAAGACACTTTGCGAAGTAAGAGAACCCATGCTTAATTATGGAATAATGAGATGAAGGACAATGAATTTTTCAAGTAAACTATCCTATATGGATTTTTTTTTCATTCTATTTTCTATGGTATGTGGAACGTCACATAAATCCTCACAGTTAGAGAGTTATGGCCATGAGAAGTTGGAGACCCCGGGTTTGGGTAATGGACCCAAATTTGTTTGATGGATAATGGTATGAGTTATGATATATTTTTAGATAATACTATTCTATATGGATAGTACATGTCATTCCATTTCTGTTGGTATGTGGAACGTCACATAACTCCTCACGGTTTGAGAGATATGGCCTTACGAAGTTGGAGGACCCTTATATGTCATATAGAAGCCCCAAAAGGTCAAAGTAGTCAAAGTGGTTTAAGAGATTTTAAAAGGTAAATAATAAAGTGAAGTAATGAGTGTATTATAATTAAAAGTGAATAAAAAATAAATTATTTCAATAATAAATTTAATGGAGAAAGTAGAAGTGGGTTAACCCTAAAATAAGGAAAGTGGAGCCAAGTGACCTGGAAGATGTTTTTAAGGAAACTAATTAGAGAGTATAAATAAGAGGCAAGGCTCTCTCATTTTAATTAAAATTGATCATATTGAATATATATAGGTGTCTAAGGTAACCAAGGATATCTAAGACGAAATTCAGAGGGGAGGTGAAGAAAATAAGGCCGAAATGCAAGGAAGGATAAAATCTTTTGATGGTGCTTTCTAAGGTATTTTGGGTAAAAACGTCATAACTTCTTCATAACAGATCCAAATTCAGTGAAACCAATTGTGTTGGTTAGGGTAAAATATGTAGTATTGTTTGTAACAGTTTCATACCAATTCAACAAATATTATGTGTGGGGAATGCTCAGGTCAATCTCTAGAATAAGCCAAAATTCAGTAAGGTATGTCATTTTTGCTATAACTCCTTTTCTGAGAGGTTCCAAGTAGTGACACCTGGAGGAATTACATTAAACACACTGAATAACATTGTATATCAGTTTCAGATATTTATACATTACAGGTAAAAATTTATGATTACTTCAAGTTAGGGTTGTTGACTAATCCAAAACTAGGCATGTGAGACTAAAGAAACGTTTGATGAAAATGCTAGTCTCCTGTTGTTGAAGTTAAGGAAGGTTTGCAGGAATGTGATAATATACACCAGATCTATTATAGAGATACAAATCATATTTGGATGATGAAATTAATGAGGTATTTTGGTTGAGGTACATGTTGAGTACATGGTTGAGACAACTAGTTGATGAGTTGGCACATACATGAGGTGTATAATTGATAATGTTGGTACATATTGATGAGTCATAGTTGATGAGTAGTTGACACATGATTTTTACATACTTAGTACATGGTTGGATGCACTTGTTTATGGTACAGGTTGATTACAGGTTATTTGGTACAGGTTTGTGCATGGTTGATGCACTTGTTTATGGTACAGGTTGATTACAGGTTAAGGTATAGGTTGATGCATGGTTCATATTTATTGGTACATGTTTACAACGTTATATATCATAATGATAGGTTGACAGTGGTTCCATAATTCTACTTCTACTTCAGGGTGGCAAGACGGGGCAATGACAAGTGGTTGTAGCGACCTTTCGGTAGTAGCCAAAGAACATAGGGGGTTGTAGCCTCCTTCTGGTTGTAGCCAGAGAATTGGGGAGTTGGAACTTCCCTTAGGTTGTAGCCTGAGAAACTAGGGGTTTGGAGCCTCCTTCTAGTTGTAGCTGGAAAACAAAGGAAGTTGGTTCTTCCAAAGAATGTAATTCTTCAAGACATATAAGAAAAATCATTCTGTGGTTTTCTCCCAATTTGGGTTTCCACATAAAACTCTGGTGTACTATGTATGTGTATGTTTGTTCATTTTTTCATTGCTTATTTACTCTGCAGTTATTGGATGATAATTCTTCATTGATATAACACTTGGATTATATGGTTAAAAAGGATTAAATTTCTCTATTACTGATTCACCCCCCTTCTGAGTAATCGAACAATCGACATATCGGCTTCCATGGATCTCCCACACTTATCTACTCTTAAAAATATTCCAATAGTCAATATTTCATGACTTTGGTCCACCAGAGATATCAGTGCACCACGCTACTAGAATATTGCCCCCCTAGTAAACCAATATTTGTGCCAACCTCAGGTGTCTGAGTTGATAGTTTAGCTAGAAATTAGGACATGTTATTGGATTACTCAGAGGGGGGGTGAATCAGTAATATAGAAATATAATCCTTTTTAACCATATAATCCAAGTGTTATATCAATGTATCATTATCATCCAATAACTCCAAAGTAAATAAGAAATGAACAAATGAAAAATCATACACATACACAATACACCAATGTTTTATGTGGAAACCCAAAGCGGGAGAAAACCACGTAATGCTTTTTCTTATATGTCTTGAAGAATTACATTCATTGGAAGCAACAACTTCCTTTTTTTCCTAGCTGCAACTGGAAGGAGGCTCCAACCCCCTAGTTTCTTAGCCTACAACCTAAGGGAAGCTCCAACTCCCAATTCTCTAGCTACAAATAGAAGGAGGCTACAACCCCCTAAGTTCTTTGGCTACAACCGGAAGGTGGCTACAACTACCTATCCTTGACCCATCCAAACATCCTGATGTATAAGTAGAATGATGAAACCAATGTCACACTATCACTGTGAGATATAGCACTGTACAACTGTATCAACCTATACCACTGACCTGCATCCAACCTATGCAACTTGTAATCAATATGTACGTGAGTTGAACATGTATCAACAAAAATACAATAGGTACGTGACCTGTAGTGCTTCAACGCACATATGTATGTGCCCTATCTGTTATGCATCTCGTGTATGTACGTGACCAAACTGTTATGCAACTTGTGTATGCCTTATGAAAACTAGGGTTTCCTTTCTCTTGAAAACTTATGACCCTCTGTAACTTCTTTCACATAGATTTGTAATCTGTCACTGTATCCAGACTGTATCTGTACCATGTGCATGCACCCTCATACATAACCTTTTACCCAAAGAATATATATATATCTCTAGTCATGTGGCATATAGGTGTGTGTAATCATGAACAATTATAATAACCCTCACATGATCTAGTCATCAAACCCTTTCTAATATTCAACCTCTCAATACATCAACCATATACCACAAAATCCCTTATCCATATGCCAATAAATACAAGATGTGCCTCATGAAGAAGTATCAATGATAAATATACTAGCACTATATTTATGTAGATCTGACTTATACAAAAGATCCCATGCAACCACCAGTCTTTCTAGGGAGAATCCTCAGATCTCCATAACCATTTCTCATGCATACATCAAAATCCAACTATTCATAGAAATAAGACATACCTTTTGAGCCAATGAATAGATCTGATGTATCTAAGCAATTTAGACCTTCCTGGGAGCTTGATCTCAGAATCTAGAACCTATGCATCTTCATCTTCTCAAGTTTCCACGGCTTCACCAACATGTACACACCCTAATACACTAACAACCTATGTATGTACACACCCTAATACACTGTCAACTCACGTACGCCTCAGTATGTACAGACCCTATACACTATCAGCCCGCATACATCTAAGAAAATAGTGTTTTTTAGTATTTGTTGTAATTCTGAAGCTTTCGTCGTCAACCCTTCATACTACCTCAAACGTTCACCACTTCAGATGTATCAATGAGTACTTGCAATAAGCCTTACACAACAAAAGATATTCAATGTGTTAAAGTGTAATTAAATGAGAGATCCTTGCCTCTTATTTATACTTTCATGTAACATCCCACTTTCCTTATTTTAGGGAGTTCTCCATTAACTTTATTTTTAAACATTTTGACTTGTTGGGGCTTCTAGATGACTCATGAGAGTCCTCCAACTTTGCATGGACATAACTCTCTAACCGTGAAGAGTTATGTGACGTTCAACATACCAGTAGAAATGGAATGACAAGCACTATCCATATGGGATAGTTTCACTGAAAAATTCACTAACCTAAATCTCATTATTCCACAATTAAGCATGGGTTCTCTTACCATACTTCTAGGATAACTCAATCCTCAAAGTGTCTTCTCATGAGGGATTTCACCATAAGGGGACCACTTTGGAGTTCATCCATTTGTACTTCTGATCAACCATGACAAGACAATAATGAGTCATCTTTACATCAAACAAACTCGGGTCCATTACCCAAACCTTTGTGCTACCGGACTTTCTTCAAGGGTTAACATCAAGGACAACCAATCTTAATCAACACATATGACCCTACCATGACCTGCACCTATTGTAACACATGGACATATCATCGCCTTCCACCTGTATTGAAATTCCAAATCACCCTAACATGTGGCCCAATAGCCACTTGACATGTGGACCAACCATGGTACACCATGTCATCATAGAGAACTAGGACTCACCCAACCATATGCTAACACATGTCCATTTCTTATAATATTATAAATTTAATTAATCATTACATTATAATCTATGCCTTATGATTTTATTTATTTAATCCAGATTAAATTTAATTGATCTTCATTAATTTAGTATCCCACGTAATGACATTTTTGTTTAGTCTAATTTACCTTCCTGCTAAATACTAATAAATTACCTTACCCCGGGTGTATTAATTTTTCAAACCTACTTTCTTTCCATTTCCAAGATATTGTATCCCGGTAGAGAATTAATATTAATAATTTGAATAATGAATGCACCTCACTTAATTATTTCTAAGTAATTATTATATAAAACTGAGATTTAATTACAACATTAATTAATTTAGTCCTATGTTGGATAGTTGGTTTGGACAGTTGGTTTTCATTGATGTCAACCCTTATAGATTGATGTAAACCCTTAGAGAGGTCCAGGGATGTGGATAAGATTGTTGGAAAGTTGATTGGAATTTGTATGATTGATATTGATGATGCACTCGTTGGGTGCATTTGATGTAGTCTATATGTAGTCCCAAAGGTGTGGTTATGCAACCCGAAGTTTGCTGAGGAATATGGATATGAAGGATAGTGAAAATGTAGGGGAGACACTCATAGATGGATAGTACTCATCGTGTCGGTTTCGGTGAGATTTGGAATGCCACATGGTTCTTCACAGTTAGGGATATATGACATTGTAAAGTTGGAAGCCCCTAAGAGTGGTCAAGAAGCCCCTAGTTGGTTACAAGTCTTACTCAAAGGGTAAACTGGTTGCAAAAATAAATCCCTAAAGTAAGGAGAGAGGTCACTATGAAAAAGTGTATAAAAACCTTAAGGAGTCTCTCATAAGGACACAAAAACTTACATTGAATATCTATCTTGTGAATGTTATGGTTTATCATTTTATTGGCAAATCTGATGTTAAATATGACGTCAAGTATGAAGCTACGAGGGAAGGTTGAAGGATAAAGTCTCGTAGTAGTAGAAAATATGAGTAACCCTAGAAGGGTGCATATGTACACAGGTTGTAGTGGAGAAAAGAATGGATATCCATGCGTATTAGTAAAGGAAGTCATGGATCTGTGAAAGGCTTGTGAAATGGTGAGAAGAGATGTTAGTTTCTAGTTGCTAACAACTGTGGAAGAAATTTATGGGTCAGTTTACAGTAAAACAGGTTAGTTGCAAGATTAGAGGTATGTTTTAAGGGTTATGGTTATGGTGTTATGGTACATGCATGGTGATTATAGTATGTGATATGATACATCTTGGTGATGTTATGGTACATTGATTAGAAGCAATATTGGGTATCTTGGTGTGTAGTTTGGCTACATGTTATAGTGCATACTTAAGGCTTGGTATATTGTGTTATGAGGTTGCATCTTCGTGATATTGAGGAGCTTGCTAAAGGTATGGTGTTGATGTACATGGTTGATGCACATGGTTGGCACATGGTATGGTACAAGGAATATGGTACAGGTTATGGTGCATGGTTGATGCATGGTTTGGTACAAATGTTTGTGCATGTTTGATGCATGGTTTTGTACAGGTTGTGGTACGCGGTTGATTCTTGGTATCGTATAGGTTGATGGTTTGGTACATGCTTGATAGAGGCATGTGTTGGTGATGTTGGACATCTAGTTGAGAGGTGTCCTTGGTATATGATCCATGTGAGAGGATCTGGTTGAGTATTGGCTACAATGACAGGTTGGATAGGTTGATTTGTGATAGGTTACAAGTTGATGAGACAGTGACAGCGATAGTGGTAGCGGTAGTGGCAGTGGAAGTGGTAGTGGCAGTGATAGTGGCAGTGATTGTGGTAGTGACAATTGGTCTACACCAGGGATGATTTTAGGGGCTAAACTTCGTTCATGGGTTAATTTTCCATGGTTTTTCCAAAAACAAGATTCGCTATTTTAAAAATGATTCGCCCAAATTCTATAGGATAAAATTATTTTACCTTAAAAATTGCCAAAATTTTATAAACACTATATAAAATAATTAGAAATTTGAATATTTTTACAAAAATATCGCCAAACATTTATAGTTGACATATGAAGGATTAGTAAGATTCGTCAATGTTTTTACATTTTAAAATAAATCTCCATCCTTAAAATCATCCCTGGTCTACACCTATATTTCAGGGCACTGGGACAAGGCAAGGATAGGTGGTTTTATCCACCTTCCACTTGGTTCTAGACAACTCAAGTGGGTTGTATCTCCTTCTGGTAGGAGCCAAATAATTAGGGAGTTGTAGATTCCTTCATGTTGGAGCCTGAGAATCAGAGAGTTGTAGCCTCCTTCTGGTTGGAGCCAGAGAATTTAGGGAGTTGTATATTCCTTCAAGTTGGAACTTGAGAATAGGGGGTTGGAGCCTCCTTCTATTTGTAGCTGGAGAATTTAGAAGTTGGTGATTCCTATGAATGAATTATTGATATATATAAGAAAAAAAATTGTGGTTTTCTCGCATTTGTGTTTCCACATAAATATTGGTGTACAATGTATTTGATGCGATGTTTCTTACGTTTATATGCTCATGATATATTGAATTCAAACATAGATGATACAATGATGATAAACTAATTAACATTGTTGTTAAAGTGAAGGAATATATATTGTGGTTAAAAGTGGTATAAAGTTTTCATATTGATTCACCTCCTCCCCCCCCCTCAGTATTCCAACAATTGGTATCATAGTAGGTTCCTTCAAGGAAACATTTTAACTTATGGAAGGTAGATCATAGAGTGTAGTATGAATGGAGTACTAGTGTTCAATGGTTAGAATGGTCTGGACTATTAGATATGGATCAGAAGAACAAAAACAATTTTGCAAGCACATGGATATGATATTTTGTATTCATTTGTTACAGGATATAATGATTTAAAGAAACCAAAGAATGTAGCCAACAAGGAATTGAATAAGAACAACAAAATAGAAATGGATTTCATCATGGAAGGATTACCTGATTCAGTAAAAGACAAAGTGAGAAAATGTTCATCAACTAAAGAACTATGGGATAAGATACATAATCTCCATTTCTATTACATCACAAAGTCATAGAATTCCATAGAAAAGGAAGAGGTTCAGAAGGAGGATGGCCAGAAGGAGAAGAATGTGTCACCACCACTGGGGGATTCCATGCAACTGGATGAGACACCAATCGAGGAGGAACCACCTCCCCTCGAGGACCCGACATTTGACACCTTCTTTCTGGCCGCATGTCCACACTACAACCCATACCGATGACATGTGTGATTCCCTGTTCTGTGCATGGACACCTTTTGGATTTTTTTTGTTTAGTGTATGTCCACCTTTTATCTTTTTTCTTTATTTTTTTTTGCATGGCCACCCTTTGGCCCTATTTTTTTTATGGTTATCATGGTCTACACTCTGCATAGTTGTACAGACCCCCATTAGGGGCCAGAATTCTGAACACTTATGGCATTAGTAGCATTTTATGCCTTCAGTTATGAGGTAGTTTAGTTGGCTGAGGTTGTTTCCCTCTAGGGCAGCTCAGTGTTTCGCCAAAAAATGCCAAGAATCATGCAATTTCGCTACTTCAAATGCAAGGATGCCCCCAATCTAATATAAAGCAAGAAATTAAATCTTTTTGTTTCAAAATTTTCACTGAAAGCAATAATGAACTTTGTTAAAACAAAGAAACCCAAACTAAAAATTTTCTTTTAAAGCAAACTATTCAGAAGAAATCTGATCTTTCCCTAAACAATTCTAAAGAAAACACATGCTTTGTAATTGAAAGACACTCAAAGCAAGAGACTAATCCTTCAAAACCAAACAAAGCAAAGATGGCTAAAAGCAACTAAAAGAATGCCAAGCATACTGTAAATAGATCAATATAGGCTCCAAAAGTTCAGTCCAACTGATCAAAGTGAAACTGGGCATCAAAAAGACAGGAAGACCTAATCCAAAACTTTTACAAATGATTTTGCAGCCTGGTAGTGGGGTACAGTGCGATAATTAGGGATTCTCGCAGTCTAGATATAGGCAGGGTGCGAGAAGGTCGCACTGAACTTAACAGTAGGGTGTGAACATCAATGATTCTCATAGGCCACAGAGAGGTATAGTGCCAAAAGGTTTGTAATCAAGAAAAAATTGGAAAAAGGACAAAAAAATTGAGCGAACTTTCAGATCCAGAGAGTCTGGATGGATCTCCCACAAACTTAGAGACCATAAATCAAGCAATCAAAACAAGGGAAACTAGACTAACTAGGAAACAATCTGTTCCCCAATGGAGTCACCAATTTTGTTATTGGATAAATTGGTAGGTGCGGACACTAACTAATCTTTCTAGACCCACCTAGATATAGAACAAAACACACCAGAACATGACGCTTTCCTTAAGTTTTAGATATTGAATTTACTAAGTAAAGAGGGATAGGTGACATACCATTTAAACACCACTTCCTCTCGCTATCACCATCTTATCTCTATTCCAACATTCATACAATGATGATCCTAGAAAAGAACGCAACCAACCAAAGTGATAGTAATATCATAAACTCAATATAAACCTATGTATGTGATCAAGGAATCATACAATAAAACACAACAAGCTTTATAGGAAAGAGTCATATTACTGTATCATATTAAATGTGAAAGAGAGATAACAACCATGGCCTTGATGTCGTAAGGTCCCTTCCAATTGTCCTTCATTCCCCACACACTTCTTTCTCCAAGGATTCTGAGACCATGGATCTGATAGCTACTCACAATCTATCTTGACAAAGTAAATCTCAAAGCCACTCTAACCAAGCTAACAATCCCAAGCCAAAAGCAACTAACTTTCTCCATGAGAGCCCCTCTCCTTTTATAAGCTGAAGAGGATAAGGTGAGTAGGTTAGAATGATCCCACTAAATAATGAAAGAGAGTAAGATCCAAACCATTTGGATGCCACCTCACCATTGAAGTTTCTCCTTCTAGAAGCATTGAGAAAATGCTCATTTTTCCCATGTATAAGCATTCTCGCACCCTGCTTATAGAGCAACCTGCAAACCTCTCGCAACCCAGCTATGGTGCAGCCTATGAGAATCAGGCATTCTCGCACCCTTCCTATATAACAACCTGTGAACATCCTCTTTAATAGGGTTTTTACAAAGGAGAATGCAACTTCTTTTCTCAGGCAAAGTTCTTCTCTCTTCTTTATTCAGGAACTCAAGCCACTGACCCCTCTGAAAGCAACAAATAGGTTTACATTATTAATGGTCATAGGGATGACGAAAATAATGTGTAACACCCCTTTATCACTAGGCCAACCCTATTACATATGTATTTACACATTACATGTACATTTAGGCCCATATATTCTCCCCCCTTGGGATCATATCATATACATTTAGCCATATATATGCCCCCCTTGGGTCATAACATAGTACCCTCCTTCAGAAATCTTTTTCCACAAAGATTTGCATTTAAAGGCTTCACATGTGGTGAAACCAAGTAATATAATTTTTTTATGTTCCTTATTTCTTCATTCCATTGTTAATGATCTATCCATCCAAAATCAATTCTTTTCGGTCTTAATCCTTGATTTCTAGTTGATGAATAATTTTGTTTCCTTTGATTCCATGTGTTTTTGTTGAAGCTTATCCAATTTGTAGTCATTGTTGGTCTCTAATAATAGCTTGTTGAAGAGTAGTTTGGTTCTCCCTTTTTACATGAATATTGAAAAGTATTCCATATTCTTCCTTCATAATGTTGATATCGTCCTTCTTGTCTTCCTTGAAATGTTTCTTGGCAATGAGGGTGTCGATGCGATTTCACAATTGATGGTCTTCCTTCACTTTGCATGTGCATTTCATCTATCTTGTTTTCAGTGAAAATGGTATCCTCGATCATATTTTCTTGGTATTTTTTTACTCTAGCCTTCGATATTATACCATCACATTTGACATGTACATCCTTGTTGGAAATATGGAAATAACAGGGATGCAGAATGTCAAGGTTGTCATTGATGGCAATCGTCTATGGCATAAGAAGCAGAGCAATGTTCAAGCAGAGTGATGAAGGGTAGCCGACCCGACAGGAAAGAGACCGAGAGACGTCGGATCACAAAGGAAAATAAGTCGCAGTCTAAGGATTCGAGGAGAATAA
>JZKD02S2040025.1:41885-54908 GCA_000966675.3 Picea glauca | reverse complement strand
ATCATGTGTCGTTGATCTGGCCTTTTCATCGACGGTTGGATCAGTTCATGTACTACTCTCCTTCCCTTGGTAACATGCATTATGGATCCTTGATCTGAATGATCAACAATTATAATAATTTGTGGGAATTGTTATCGCACAAGTTGTAGGTTGGGAAAATCCTGACCCAACCATAAAATGGTGACAACTAAGAGAACACCTATCCATTGTCACCTTAGGCAGGTATTCTCGATGACCCTAGGGGGGAATGAGATGAAAAGTGGTATGATGGAAGTGTATCCCCTATAGATTAATATAATAATTGTGTAAAAGTCTTGGGAAAGAGTCTTAGTGGTAGGAAATTGTTTCCAAGAGATATGAGTACATGCAAAGGGTGATTGTACATGCTCGAGACACAAGAAAAGCCAAGTATGCACTTAATATGTTAGGTGGAAAATCAAGTTAATATTTATGTCCCTAATTGCAGCGGTAAACAATAATATATATCAGAAATAAAATTATAATAAGAGCTACAAATAAATATGCTAAAAGTCTAGTTGAATAGGCAAGAGACAAGCTAGTAAATACTAGTTCAACTCAAGAATGAAAGAGAGAGACTCTAGCTTGAAATCAGGTTGAAAGAAAAAGTGTTGTGGAGATGTAATTTGCATCCTTATGGCTGTAGAATTCAAGTTATTACATCCAAGATATCAGCCATCAAAACTTACCAACAATCCACCCAAAAAGTGGGCTAGCCTTAGTATATTATAGGGGGAAACTTTTAGCAACTTTAGATGGTTGAGTAGTGAGTTATTAATGAAAATGTGTTAGGGTTTCTGCAGCCCTAATGGTTGTAGATAAAATTTTATAAAATCAGAAAGAATACTAATCTATGTGAGACACCCTAGAGGGTATAGCAACCCCAAGGCATCAACAAAATATTACAACTTGAAAAAGATTGGTATCTTACTAAATCATGTTTACCAAGGCAAGTAATCTATTTCTCCAATGCAAAACTCAAATTAGTGACTTTAAGATTTGGGTGAATGGATTATTTAAAACACAAGTTAGATCAAAAAAACATTAGGGGTGTAAATCCTCTTACTCCCTAGGGTTTGTAAACCAACTTCAAGATAGATCAAGGAGGGTGTACACTCTTGTACTCCTCCAAGATACCTTGCAATAAGAGACATGTGAACTAGTAAATGACAATAACTTGATGTAGGATGTATGTAATTATACTCCTTCTAGGGTTTATGACCAACAATATCATGAAATAAGCAAGAGAAATTCATATTTTCCTTACCAAAAACCAAGAAAGTTGCAAGTTCAAACCCTATTTTCACCGAGACAAACCATCCATAAGCAAGAGAAAGAGTCTCCAAGAGGTGCGCACCACCCTAGATCATACATTAATCAAGATATACAACAAAAATCATTTGCAAAAGATATAGATACCAAAAATCCTTAAGTGTAGTGAAAATTTCAGCCACATGGTCTTCTCACAATGGGAGAGCTATGATGAAAATGAGATTCAAATGATCTCTATTTATACAAAATGTCTTAAACATAGTTTTTCCACTTAAGTTAGGGTAATCAAAAATAAGGGGACAACAACCTTTATTTTTCTCCTTTACACAAGTAATTCATTTTTTAATTCAAACTTAAAATTTAAAAAGTGCACAATAGAAATCCTAAAATGATGTCACCCCTATAAGGGTGATGTTTTGACCCTTTGAGAAAGTCATTGGAGAAGAAATATTAATTCATTGGGGCTCATATATCCTCCCTCTCATGTGCTATATCCTCCTCCCACCCATTCATGCCAAGTGTCAACAAATAGCAACTTCACCACCAAAACCCTTGTCCCAATGATGACGTCAAATCCTCAAGAGTGACGTTTTGGCCCCTCCACGCAAATTGTTTGGCATGTGAGGGCTAGGAAAGGTCCTCCAAAGTGTCCTCTAGGCCTTCAAAGGAAATTCATTGTGTCCCATCATGTGGACCCTTGGAATCCAACCTATGGGATTCATGCCCCATGGAAACCGAAGCTAGGTTTGTTTCTCCAAAAGTTTCCACCAGTTGGGTCCTGCAAAAAGAAACGGATACACCCTCCAAGGATCTCAAGTCAAATAATCATGATGAGTAAATAAAAAAAGAAGAGAACCATATAATCATGTACATCCAAACTACCTCATCAAAATAAACCAATGCTCAAATACCCTATGCAATTGTCCAAGTTTAGGTATGGGAGGGTTGACAAAATGACCTATTGGGTGAATCATTCCTCAAGTTTAGGGGTGTTTCTCAAGGGGGATCCTTCTAAGTCATGTGGATGAGGTGACATGGATGAGGGGAAGACTTTTGGGCATGGGTTTCATGAAATACAAGGGGTTGTAGTGTCTCACTTATGGGTGCCTTTGTAGAGGGTGTGTTGCACCTTCGTTTTCAATGCAACCTTTTTCCAAGCCCATTTATTTCATTTAATTCTTTTAGGATGTTTCCAAGTTGAATCCAAGGTGGGTCTTCTACATAAGAAATAAAAGTTGTGCCCACCTTGACTCTACCCTAGTCACATCATGCTTCCCCAAGTTGGAAACATGTGTGGGGATTCTATCTAAGCATTAAAAACAAGTCCCACACATGCCCCTCTCTAGTTGGAATTTGTTATAAGTTATTCATTCACAGGTCCCATCATTTTTTATGAGAGATGTTTCATTGTCTTCAAGATCCTTGGGCAAGCATCTAGAAGGTTAATGGTTTGGATTTTATCTTTTTCCAAGTACAAGCCCCTGGGCCTTCATCCCCTTCTTCCCATGAAATGAAAAACAACCCCTTCGTGGTTTAGTACACCCAAAAATTCCAAAAGGTAAGGAGATGATGGCATAAAGTGTGGAAAGTGACAAGTATGTTCAGGAATGGAATGATTAATAATCAAAAGGACCTCCCAATAGAAGCCTTATTCTAAGGGTGACCCACTTACTAGGGTGCAATGTCAACCACCAAAGTGAAATAGGGCAAATAGAATAATGTCCAAGCAAATGTCACATAATCAAAATCAATAATAGATGCAACAAAATCACATCCCTCAAGTATTGAAATGATACTAACCATAACACCTAACTTGTATCTCATGGAGAAAGACCCAATGTCTTCCAAAGGCCAACTGATGTGGTGGATACTGTCATGACAAACCTGGAGCTATGGTGGTGAGGTGGTTCTCTGTCTGTGAAAGTGGACACTTTTGGTCAATATATCTCTTGGTACTCCTTGTCTACAACCTAAGGGCCTCAATACATCATCTCCTTATTTATCCCTCGAAGTTGGGGATAACATATAGCTCCTACTTGGGGACATGTAATCATTTTAGAGTGCATGAGAACCGCAACATATCATTGTGGACCTGTTCCTACACTGAAACAAAATGAAGTAAAATATAGGGTGGTTCTATCACCCTTAATCCATATAGATAAAAACCAAAAATGAAACTAATCTAGAAAAGAAACTTTTTATCATTTTTTTTCAAAAAATTCTAAACTAAAAATTAAATCAATATGCAAGTATAGAAAAATGAAATATGAAGTGTAGGTAACTATCATGATCAATCAAGATGCAAATGCAAGGAAATAAATATGACCTACCTACTTACTTGGGGCCTTAGGGCCCTGAAGATCTAGTGATAGGTGATGTCATATGAAGTCATACAACCAGTGCAACCACATGTCCATCATTTCATCAAGATATCTCCCCATGTGCTTAACCATGTGAAACAACAAAGATAAGTCCAACACATAATAATCATGAGCATAAATAGACATATAATCAATCATCAAATGAAACTCATGGAGATGGGTGGGAGGGAGGAAAAAATTATGAAAAGAGTAGCCGCAATCCTGATCATCTCAAAAATCATGCCAGAAGGGATAGCCACAATCTCGATCAATCCATTTATGAAGAGGTCTATCATATGTAGACGATGGTCAAGAATACCTGCCTAAGGTGACAATGGGTAGGTATTATCTTAGTTGTCGTCATTTTGTGGTTTGGTTCTGGCTTTTCCCAACCTACAAATTGTGTGATAATGGGAACTAAGCCCATGGGATAACCATAAGGTGGTTTACCACTTTCAAAAATGGTATTTGTTTTTGTCTCACAGGTAGTCGAGTCATGGTTTTTAAATCCACTCGAGGGGTATCCACATTCACACGATAGTGACGCGTTTCCACACCAAAACCACTTCATGGATGGATAAATTCTTTTTAAACTTCATGCAATTTACCCATGTGTGTTTGATCATCCACCATTGATCTCTCATTTTTATTCATGGTTGGATCTCGCTCTCATCCACACGATTTATTTTCAATGGATCACCATTGATCCATTTTTTGATCAAAAATTATGGTTCTACCATGTCACCACACTGTGATCCATCCTCATGGCTCTATCATAACCATTGATTGTTTTATCTTCTTCCTTGAATGAAATATTGATAACGATTACACCAACAGTGTGCATGCATGTAAACTCTAGTCACATCCAAATGTTCTTGAGAGCTCACATAATCAACATCACTAGTCTTCTCTCGAAAGGAATACTATATTCCATCAATGAGTAATTCATCTTAATGAGCATCAACATCTAAATCTCTCAAGTTGGCAACTACCTTTTCAATTGTCTCCATCAATATGGTTCATTTTCGCTTTCAAGATATTAAGCAGTTCTTCCCATAGTGTCAACAACTTCCATTGTGTTAGCTATCTCAACAATTGTATCTACTAGTTGCATGTAGGTTTCATTATAAGTGTATTGTGGGCTTAACTAAACTACATTCCTTCCCTACCACTTGACATCAATGAACTTTACATCAATTACAATACACTCAACAAAAATGTGCAGGAAGAGAAAGAAGACAACTATAGTTGTAAGGGGTAAAATGGGAAAATAGTCTAAACTTCCTCGGACCATAACTTTTAGTTCGAAGCTCATATTTGAGAAAATGAATAGTCACTGGAAAGGTATTGAGAAGAAGAATCCATATATAAAACCATAAATTGTATTATTTAATTTGTATTCTTCTTCATTTGAAATGAATAATTACCTATAATATAATTAATAAATATTTTGCAATATGTTTAACTCTAACAACAATTGTTGCATGCACATTCTTTCATAATTAAAGGCACTGAAAGAATATCATATCGCCTATATGAGAACTAGATATATCAAACATTCCCAAGGATCTTACATCCATGAGAAGAATATCATAGTTATGCATGTCAACATGGGAAATATTGAGATAGTTTCTAATGGATGAAGAGACATGTAACTATGAGAAGCATGAAAAGAGAAGTACAGATCTATAGGGAAGATAATAAAAAGATCATTAAATATTGGGAGAATATACTGTAGATTATGAATATGTTGCAGAATAAATTCAATAAATATCCTGGCACAAGACAAGAAGCTAGTGCAAGGAAACTAGAAGTATATAAATCTCATGATAGGTGTTGGTGCAATTATTTGCATAATATATTACCAAACATAAATTATCAACCGGGATTCGTAATCAGTAGAGTTGATGCACTATATGCATTGATAACATATAGGTTCCTATGTCTGTTTAGTATAGATTAGATAAAAAAACCATTTTGAAACCAACACACTCTTAAAAATGACAATCTTCACACAATTCGAAAGCTAGAAAGCAAAACTCATAAATAAGAAAAACTCATAAACAAGAAAAAACTCTTGCTCAAGTGATGGACATGTTCATTGATGGCTCATGAAAAGAAAAGATGAACTTTGATTATATCTCTTGGAGCAACTAAACTAACAAGTGGAATGCTCCATTAAAGCTCATGTATGGTGAAATATAGAGATCCAACTGTTCCTGCATTACCACACTTTGCAACACATTCGAATAGTAAAATCAAACAAAATAACATGAAATCAAAATAGCAGGTACATGAAATGAAAACCTACACTAACAATTTACAATAAGCTTACCAATATGGATCGGTGGCCCTTGCCGATGCCAACATGGAAGCTTTATATCACCAGATGCTAACTTCTATGAGACATAAGATCATTGAACTCAAACTTGCATTAATCTTCAATGGGTGGGTTTACAAAAGGAGTATCTTCATGAATCCAATCTACATCATAACAATTATCCTCAAGAACCTATCTCATAACAATTCCCTTAATCTACATAATAATGAATCCTCTTTTCAATCTACATAATAATGATTCTCCTCCAAATCTACATAATAATGATTCTCATCCCCCTCCCTCGTGAAGAGAAGGCATTCTCTTTTATACATGAGATCTTTGAAAATAAGATAAACATCTCATAATTACAGATCCACTTTTCTCTCAACTCATTTCCCTTTATTACAAAATATAATCCCTTCAAATCCTCACACATGTCTCTCATATATATTGGATAAGATATGACAACCAAATCTCCATGATCTTCTCCTTGGATTAGGAATGAATTATCTCCTCACATCTTGAAATTGTGGAGGAAGTATTTGAGAAGTCTTTTGAATTAATCCTACACATGATAAAGATCACACATTTTTGAGATATATGAAAACATGTCAATTTTCTAATATTTAATCACAAATTCCCTTTTAATACTACAATAAATGATTTGAAAAATAATAATGTTTAACCCATATTTAATTATGAAAATGGTATCATGAAAGGTTAACGGGGAAATGAAATGTGAAGACTAATGAAGGGAAAGGTGGATGGAAATACAACATTTCTGAGTCCCAACAATAGGAGGGATGATCATGGAGGATCCAGAAAATCCATGAGTGTCATAAGACATCATCAACATCATCATTCCCTAGGGAAATAAACTAGAAGAGCATATGCACAATCAAGCTCGAAAATAATCCAAAGTATGCCTTCTGCCAAACATCATAGGAGGATACATGGATCAGATATCTTGCAAGAGAATCTCAGGAAAATCAAGCCACCATCATTTGATGGAGAGAATAGGAAGGGAGAAGATGCAGAATATTAGTTGTTGGGAATGAGGAAATATTTCCAATTACATGATTACTCATCAAATGTAGAATCTAGAATTGCATCCTAGCATCTCCAAGGAAAGGCGTCTATGTGGTAGGATTGGATTTAGAAAGTCAAGAACCTTTATGAGAAGAGAATTTCTTGGAAGCAGTTCAAGAAATATTTCCAGCAACAAGACTTCTCAGAGAAATATTATGACAAAATTATGCAATAATTCTTTGAACTCAAACTTGATAACATGACCATGGATGAATATGAGAGGAAAAACTTGGATCTTCTCAGGTATGTGAGCTTCATCAGGGATGAGAAGGTAAAAATTAAGAGGTTACTAAGTGGACTTCCATCCTTATACAAGGATAAAATTCAGTTAGATGAGTCAAGGAATTTGGAAGAATCCATAATAAAGGATAAGTATTTATATGCGCAAAATAAAGGAAGGCCAAATTTCCAAAATGTGTGGGATGATAAGAAGAAAGGAAAGAGGGATCAAAGGAATAAAGGGTTCAAGACACATTTCATCAAGAAAAAATTTCAAGTAAATCAACAAGGGCATTCATATCAAGGTGATAAGAAAATGACAGACCCCTTGGGAAAGAAGCCAAGACAACAATCCATAAAATGTTGGGGATGTGAAGGAGATCACATGTATAGATATTATCCTCACTGAAGAGATAAGATGAGGAATCTATATAGCATCAAGGAGGAGGAGATAGTAGAGGATGTAGGTGGAATCATGCCAAGGATCTATGTAGCCTTCGACAATAGACAAGAAGACTATTAATCCCACATGACTAAAGTGGAAGGTAAGATTTATAATCATCCCATGGTTATTTTTATTGATTATGGAGATATTCATAGCTATAGAGATCCAAATATAGTTGAAATATTTAAATTGAAGAAATGTAAATGACAGATTCCTTGGGAAAGAGGCCAAGACAACAACCCATAAAATGTTTGGGATGTGAAGGATATCACATGTATATATATTGTCCTCACTGAAGAGATAAGATAAGGACTTTGCATATAATCAAGCATGAAAAGATAGTAGAGGATGTGGGTGGAAGCATTCCAAGGTTATATGTATCCTTGGACAATAGATAAGTAGACTAAAAACCCCACATGACTAAAGTGGAAGGTATGATTGATAATCATCCCATAGTTATTTTGATTGATTCTGGAGCTAGTCATAGCTATATAGATCCAAATTTAGTTGAAATATTTAATTGAAGAAATGTAAGCATGAAAAGTCTTGGTTAGTTCAGCTAGATAATAGAACCAAGAGAAGAATCAATGAGTTTGTTAAAGATTTCCCAATAAACATGAATGGAATCAAAAGTAAGGAAGATTTGAACATCATAATGTATGGGTGTTATGATTGCTTGATTGGTATGGATTGGATAGAAAAACATCATCTTGTATTAGATTATTATAACAAGGCTTTCACATGTATTGATGAGGAAGGGAATTAAAGGACAATGCAAGGTATTCCAAGTCTTATATCTCTCCAAGATATTTCATCCTTGCATCTAAAAAGAATTTTTATAAAAGGGTGTCAAATTTATGCAACCCATGTGGAAGAGCCAATGAAAGATAAAAAGCCAAGTCTTGAAGATTATCCAGTATTGAAAGAGTATGAAGATGTATTTGGGGAGTTTTTAGGATTTCCCCCAAAGAGGGATATTGATTTATCTATCGATTTAATTCCAGGAGCTGCCCCAGTATCCAAAACTCCCTACAGAATGAGAACATCAAAGCTAAAATAATTGTAAATGCATCTAGAAGAGTTGTTGAAGAAGGGATTCATACACCCGAGTGTTTCTCCTCGTGGTGCCCCAGTTATTTTTGTCAAGAAAAAATATGGAACACTGAAGTTATGTATCAACTTCACACAATTGAACAAGGTTACAGTCAAGGAAAAATATCCTTTCCAAGTATTGATGACATTTTTGATAAGCTGAAGGGAGCAAAGATATTTTCCAAAATTGACTTGAGATTAGGTTATCATCAAGTGAGAATTAGAGAACAATATAATAGAAAAACAACCTTTTGAACAAGGTATGGACACTATGAAATTGTAGTGGTGCCTTTTGGGTTGACCAATGTGCCTGCTACATTTATGTGTTTGATTAGTGGGTGTTTAGATATTTCTAGGAAAATTTTGTCATTGTATTCTTGGATGATATTTTGATCTATTCCAAGACAGAGGAACAACATGAGAAACACTTGCGGATGCTACTAAAAGTGTTGAGAGAGCACCAATTGTATGCAAAATTTAGTAAATGATTTTTTTTATCAAAAGTAGATCCATTATTTGGATCAAATTGTTTTAGCAGATGGCATAGTAGTAGATCCAGAGAAAATTTAAGCAATCAAAATTTGGCCAGCACCAACAAACATTTCATAGGTTAGATTATTTATGGGTTTAACTTGTTACAACTGAAGATTCATTGCGATATTCGTCAAGATTGCACACCCAATAACATATTTGCAAAAGAAATGAGTAAAATTTGATTGGAATTTCAAGTGTGAAGAAAATTTCCAACACTTAAAGGATTTACTAACTAGTGCACCTATTTTAAAAGTTACAGATCCAGATGAGAATTTTGTTGTATGCACATATGCATGCAAGGAAGGGCTTGATGGAGTCCTTACACAAAATGGACATGTAATTTGTTATGAATCCAAAAAATTGAAGGAGCGTGAAATAAATCATGCCACACATGACTTAGAGTTGGAATCCATAGTACATGCTTTAAGGATGTGGAGGCATTACCTTATGCGAAAAAAAATTGAATTGAGGAAAAATCATAGTGATTCGAAATACTTGTTTGAACAACCAACACTAAATGCCAGACAAACTAGATGGCTAAAATTTCTTAGTGAATATGAGTTTGACATCAAGAACAATAAGGGAAAAGAGAACAAGGTGGTTGATGCACTCAACATAATGGTTCATAAAATGCATGCTATAGCCATTAGTATGTACAACACATGTTTAAAAGATAAAATTATATAGGCTTATTGATCTACATTCGTTGATCAACGTTGGTACATACATATATATACTTAGTATTTTTTTCTTCTTATGTTCATTGTATAGTATTTCCTTAGTTATTTGTAAGGTATCAGATCTATTATAATAGCCAAAAACAGAAATATTGCAGAGAATAGCAGCGGAACAACACAATATATGAAACAACAACACCAAAATAATACCTTTATTGATAGGAAACAATGTTCACTTTCCTCTTCGAGGGGGAAACCTCCAACAGAGAAATGATCTATTACAATAATTCTCAATACAAAACTTCACATGCCTCCTACTCTTATTTATACTAATTCTATCTTCTAAAGAACCTTCTAGAAGAATATCTTTCTAGAAGCAAAAGCTTCTATTAGGTATTCTTACATTGACTTGTTCTCATTTATTAAATATTCCTTATAAACTAATGTCGTCATTTATTACATGGAAAATATATTATTCTACATTCATGAGGGATTAGGGAGGATAGGTACATAGCATTCCCTCCCCCTTGAAAAATAGTGTTTTCCTCAATGAGTGAGATGAGGAAATTGTTGCAGAATGGTAGCAGGCTTCCAAGTGGTGTCTTCTAGAGTTATATCTTTCCATTACACTAACACTTCCTGGACGGTGTGCTGACGGAGACAATGTTCACATTGGTCCAATACTGCTTGGGGTTGTAACCAAATGGAACCTTATTCATCTAACTCAGGCAGATGAGTTTGAGTGTGGCACTTAGTTCCGATCACATTCTTTAAGCATGAAACATGAAAAATAGGATGGAGCTTAGAATCACTAGACAAAGATAACTAGTAGGCGACAGGCCCCACACGCTTGAGAATGGCATAAGGACCATAAAAGTTGGGAGAAAGATTATGAAAATGTTTAGCTTTGAGTGAAGTCTTCTTATAAGGTTGTAGAAGTAGAAACACCTGGTCCTCTTCAAAAAATTGACATTGAGAATGACCTTGAACAACTTGTTGCTTCAAGTGATTTTGAGCTATCACCAAATTGTCTTTGAAGGTACAGAGAATGGTCGTGTGTACTGTAAGATTTTTTTCAACCTCCTGAACCTTACAGACACCTATCATGTATGAGATAACTAATGGTGACTTTTGTCCATATACTGCTTCAAAAGGAGTCATGTGATTGGTTGTATGGTAATATGTGTTGTACCACCATTCAACTAGTGGTAACCACTCAGCCCACTGATGTTGGTGGTCGGATGAAAAACACCTTAAATATGTTTCCAAACACTTGTTGACAATTTTAGTTTGGCCATCAGTCTGGGGATGATGGGAGGTGTTGAGATGTAATTGGGTGCCCTGTAGCTTGAAAAATTATTTCCAAAAAATTTTGGTGAACGCGGGATCCCTGTCAGAGACAATAGAATGCAGCATGCCATGAAGTTTGAAGATATTATCAATGAAGTTTGAAGATATTATCCATGAAAACTTGGGCCACTATGGATGTGGTGAAGGTATGTTACAGAGCATAGAAATGATCATATTTGGAAAGACGATCAACCACCACCATGATGACTTTCTTGTTTCTGGATTTAGGGAGGCCCACGATGAAATCCATAGAGATATCCTGCCAAATAGAAGGGGGAATTGGAAGGGTTTGGAGTGTGTTAGGGGATTTGACTGTTTCTACTTTGTTTCATTGACAGAAATCACATTCAACCAAAAAGGTGTGGACTTCATGTTTCATACCATCCCAGAAAAAAGAATGTTTGACCCTTTCATAGGTTTTGGTAAACCATGAATTCCCAGTAGTGGGTGAAGAATGAAGCTCAGAAAGCACCATAGATTTAAGTTGTGACTGTTTTCCTTTGTATAAAATCTCATTATTGTGCCAAGAGTACCCTAGAGAGGAAGGATAATTTTCTCGCAATTATTGGATCAGGAGAGATATTTTGGGATCTTGCAACCATTACTGACAAGAAGTTTAGAGCCAATCAAGTATAATTAAGGAGAGAGAAAAGAGGGACCCTTCTTCTTCATATTTGCAAGAGAGATCATCAACAACCACATTTTCTTTTCTCTTCTTGTAATGATATCATAATAGTAGACAAATATCTTGGTGACCCATTTTTGTTTCTCTAGGGATGAAATCCTATGTTCCAGAAAATACTTGAGGCTATGGTGATCAGTTTTAATATGGAAGCATTGTCCCAATAGATAAGGACACCAAAGATCCACGACATGCAGAATAGCCAACATTTCCTTTTCACGGATGGATTGACCCAAATGTTTGACGAAAATTTGTTTGTTGGTGAAGACCAAAGGCCAACCATCTTGTATGAGGACTACCCCAATTCCTTTTTTGGAAGCATCACATTCCAAGACAAAATTCTTGGTGAATTCAGGAAGGGATAGGACCAGAGTCATGCACATAGCATCTTTCAAGGCTTGGAAGGATTGGTCAGTTGTTGGATTCCAAGTGAAGGCATTGTTTTTAAGGAGAGTAGTGAGAGGCACTACAATTTTTCCATAATTCTTAACAAAGTTATGATAATAACTTGTTAAACCAAGAAAGCAATGCAAGCTCTTAATATTTTTAGGGCAACACATTTCCTGCATAGCTTCAATTTTCTTAGGATCCACTTGTACAGCATCCTTTCCCACAATATGACCGAGGTACTCCACTTCTGAGGCTCCAAAGGCACATTTAGATTGTTTGAGTAAAATTTGGTGCTTAGAGAGTAGACAAAGAACTTGATCCACATGGGTGAGATGGGATGTCCAAGTTTTACTATAGATGAGAATATCGTCAAAGAAAACTAAGACAAAATGACAGAGAAAAGGATAGAAGACATTATCCATAAGACTTTGGAAGGTGGAGGGAGAATTACACAGGTCAAAGGGCATGACCAAGAACCATTAGTGACCCTCATGAGTTATGAAGGAAGTCTTGGGAATGTTTGCTTCTTTCATACGTATCTGGTGGTAGCCAGAATGTAGATCAATTTTAGTAAA
>JZKD02S2040025.1:0-24767 GCA_000966675.3 Picea glauca | reverse complement strand
TGATAGCACTAGTCCACACTTGTCATCTACTTTCTTCTTCCAAACTTTGACATTTTCAGTAGTGGGGATCAAATCTGACTTGTAATTCTTTAAGTGACAGTCTGCAGCTTTATGTACATAATTATGGAAGTTGTAACATTATGGTTCACTGAATAATAGATCATAACAATTGTTATGCTTATAATTGTTGTTGCGTTTCACCTGTGTCCTTCTCCTAGTCATCACATGATTTATAATATGTGATTGTTTGTTGCTTGGCTATCTCAATCTTTGTTGTGGAAGATAGTTATTCATTGACTATCTTGATTGTTCATATCTAAATCTTAAAGAGCAGTTTATAGCTTTGTGACCAAAATTAGAGCAGATAAAACAATAACCATAAAAAAATCTTTGTACCTTGAAAAAATATGTTCTTTGAGGAGGTCGATTTCTTTCATGCCAATAATATTTCTGATATACAAATTTGGTTTTGGTGATTTTTCTTTCATTCCTCCTTGGTGGTTGATTTTCCTTCTTTGTTTCTGCAGAGTGACTGTTGTCAATGTTTGAGGATTTGACAAACTTGCTCATTTCTGTATTACTTGGATGATCACTACTTGATCCTTCTTCATATCCCAATCCAACTTTCAATTTTGAATTTCTTTGCTGATTTAGAATGGAGGTTAATCCTTATGAGGCTTTAATACTTGGCAGATTTTGATGATACAATCCCTTAAACTTCTCCATTTCGTTTCTTGTTTTTACTATCTCTTCTTCTAAGGCTTCACAACTGGCTTTCTTCTCTGACAACTGTTTTTTTAGTATGTCTTCTATTTTCTTTGCCTCTTCTAATTTCACTTTCAGCAGGGCAAAGTCTTCATCAGACTGTTTACTGTCTTTCTCGAACTGTATCGACAATTGTTTTTGCTTTCTGTTCTTAATTATGAGTCTACCAATTTCTTCCAGTGCACTGATAAGTTCTCCTTCCATATCAACTACAACTTCTTCATCATTATCATCACTGCCTATGCTTTTATTATCATAATCCTCTTTGGCCATAAGCATGAAGTCATTTGTCTTATCTTCACAGGAAGAGTCANACCTCCCAACCACCCTGGAATATAAATGAATAATTAAACAACCAACTACACAGATAAATCGATTCTAACCACTTCTTCTTTGTTCTGTAAATCTGGTCTTCTTCTAACTATTCTGCAATTCTTCTCTTTCTTTGTCTGTTCTGCAAAACTGCTCTTCTTCAACTTGTTCTGTCATTCTTCTCTGCTTCAACTTGTTCTGTCATTCTACTCTACTTCAACTTGTTATGTCATCCTTCTTTGCTTCAAGTCTTTTCCTCATTTGTTACTCTTCTCTGAGTTTTATCTCACACTGCGCATATTCTCGGTCTCACACTGCGCATATTCTCAGTCTCACACTGCACATCCTGTGATTTTCCCTTTCTTATAGTTTAATTCATTTTTCATCCAGAACGACCAACCACGTACAGTCTGTATCTTTTTATTTTATACACCACACCCACAACAGTTACCCTTCGAATCTTCTCAGGCAAAATAAAAACCATCTAAGCAACTGAAATGCCAACTGATCAGGAATCATGAATAAGTTTTTCTAAAAGATTCGTAAGTGATGAATTAACTATGAGAGAGAAAAATAGCCCTCTGATCATATTCAAGTTTATCTACATCGTTGGATGAACTTTATTAATCTTTCCTTTAAATCAAGTTTCAACATTTTGGCATTTGTGGCCAAGTGTCTCGACACTTCATATTGTGATCTTCGAAACTCTGATACTGAGCTTTTGTGTGTTAGCTCCTTCCTCTATATGACTAGGGCCATGACCAAGAACTTATGCATAAAGTTATTTTAGCGAATTCTCATTTCATGAATATGGAGATGAGGCATCTCGACTCTCCAAGTCGCGATTCCCAAAACCAAATGGTGCTTATCTGAACTGACTCCTTCCCTTCTCGTGATCATCGGCGGTGGCCATAGGCTGTGCCAAAATGTGCTTCATATTTTGTGAGTTTATAAACTTCATTGAGTCTGATCGATGATTGAAATCTCCATAGATCCGACGGTCCATATCTTATCATGATCTCGCATCTCATGAGTTTCCACACCATGCTCCATTGACTCCAAGTCAACGACTTGTCCTATGATTTGATGATCTAGATCTGATCTTAATTCAATGGCTCAGATCATATCGCGATTTTGCATCTTGCGAGTTTCCACACCATTCTCCATTGACTCCAAGTCAACGACTTGTCCTATGATTCAACGGTCTAGATCTGATCTTAATTCAATGGCTCAGATCATATCGCGATTTCACATATCATGATTTTAGTGTTCTTGTGGTTATGTTTCTTACCTCTCCAAGTCGCGATTCGCGAAACTCCGAAATGGAGTCGGATCAACAATCCATATCACACCTTGATCTGACGGCTGAGATTAAATCACAATTTCAGTGGTTATATTTCTTGCCTCTCTAAGTTGTGAGTCACGAAACTTCGAAATGGAGTCGAATCAATGGTCCAGATCACACCTTGATCTGACGGCTATGATTAAATTGCGATTTTGATGGTTATGTTTCTTTCCTCTCCAGGTCACGAGTCACAAAACTCTGAAATGGAGTCGGATCAATGGTCCAGATCAACACTTGATCTGACGATCATCATGAATTGTAAATGGGATCCAACGATAAGAAATGTTGCTTCTCCTCCTGAGCTTACTTTGTTCCGCTTACTCTAATCTTGCCATCGATGATCTTCCAACAATCCTCTACACTATCTCTTATGATCTTATTCGAATCTTCTCTGCAGCGTCTTCTCATAATGCCCATCTATTACATACTTTCTATACTCATGCCATCTTCACTGTTGTACTTTCCATCAATGACAAGTATACAAGCATGCGATGTCTGTTAAATATTTGCCAACAACACATTGTAAATCTGCTAAAGAGATTTGTGACACGCTTCAAAATATTTATGAAGGAGATACAAAATTAAAAGGAACAAAGCTTTAGACTTATATATGTCAGTTCAAACAACTAAAAATGAAGGAAGATGAAGATATCACAGCCTACTTCTTACGAGTTGATGAAGCAGTGAATGCAATCATAGGATTGGGAGAAGAAATTGAAGAATCTGTAATTATTCAAAAGATACTAAGATCTCTTCCTATGAGATTCAACCCTAAGATATCAGCACTAGAAGAAAGATCATATATGGACTCAATAAGCATGTACGAACTGCATGTAATCTTCACAACATATGAAATGAGAACTGAGCAGGAAAATCCAGATGTAAAAGAAGCAATCTTCAAGGCATCCAAAAGATCAAAGCAAAAGAAAAAGGAACAAGAAGAATATAGCAGTAGTAGTGACACCTCAGAAGATGATGAAGAAGTGGCCAACTTCATCAAAATATTGAACAAGGTAACGAACAGTAGGTATAGAGGTAAGCTCCCTTTAATTTGTTTTAATTGTGATGGTATTGGTCATTTTGATAACAAATGTTCTCATAAGAAAAAGAGAAATGATGAAGGTTACTCAAAAGGAAANACCTCCCAACCACCCTGGAATATAAATGAATAATTAAACAACCAACTACACAGATAAATCGATTCTAACCACTTCTTCTTTGTTCTGTAAATCTGGTCTTCTTCTAACTATTCTGCAATTCTTCTCTTTCTTTGTCTGTTCTGCAAAACTGCTCTTCTTCAACTTGTTCTGTCATTCTTCTCTGCTTCAACTTGTTCTGTCATTCTACTCTACTTCAACTTGTTATGTCATCCTTCTTTGCTTCAAGTCTTTTCCTCATTTGTTACTCTTCTCTGAGTTTTATCTCACACTGCGCATATTCTCGGTCTCACACTGCGCATATTCTCAGTCTCACACTGCACATCCTGTGATTTTCCCTTTCTTATAGTTTAATTCATTTTTCATCCAGAACGACCAACCACGTACAGTCTGTATCTTTTTATTTTATACACCACACCCACAACAGTTACCCTTCGAATCTTCTCAGGCAAAATAAAAACCATCTAAGCAACTGAAACGCCAACTGATCAGGAATCATGAATCAGTTTTTCTAAAAGATTCGTAAGTGATGAATTAACTGTGAGAGAGAACAATAACCCTCTGATCATATTCAAGTTTATCTACACCATTGGATGAACTTTATTAATCTTTCCTTTAAATCAAGTTTCAACATTTTGGCATTTGTGGCCAAGTGTCTCGACACTTCATATTGTGATCTTCGAAACTATGATACTGAGCTTTTGTGTGTTAGCTCCTTCCTCTATATGACCAGGGCCATGACCAAGAACTTATGCATAAAGTTCTTTTAGCGAATTCTCATTTCATGAATATGGAGATGAGGCATATCGACTCTCCAAGTCGCGATTCCCAAAACCAAATGGTGCTTATCTGAACTGACTCCTTCCCTTCTCGTGACCACCGGCGGTGGCCATAGGCTGTGCCAAAAGGTGCTTCATATTTCGTGAGTTTATAAACTTCATTGAGTCTGATCGACGATTGAAATCTCCATAGATCCGACGGTCCAGATCTTATCATGATCTCGCATCTCACGAGTTTCCACACCATGCTCCATTGACTCCAAGTCAACAACTTGTCCTATGATTTGACGATCTAGATCTGATCTTAATTCAATGGCTCAGATCATATCGCGATTTTGCATCTTGCGAGTTTCCACACCATTCTCCATTGACTCCAAGTCAACGAATTGTCCTATGATTCAACGGTCTAGATCTGATCTTAATTCAATGGCTCAGATCATATCGCGATTTCACATATCATGATTTCAGTGTTCTTGTGGTTATGTTTCTTACCTCTCCAAGTCGCGATTCGTGAAACTCCGAAATGGAGTTGGATCAACGATCCATATCACACCTTGATCTGACGGCTGAGATTAAATCACAATTTCGGTGGTTATATTTCTTGCCTCTCTAATTTGTGAGTCACAAAACTTCGAAATGGAGTCGAATCAATGGTCCAGATCACACCTTGATCTGATGGCTATGATTAAATTGCGATTTTGATGGTTATGTTTCTTGCCTCTCCAGGTCACGAGTCACAAAACTCTGAAATGGAGTCGAATCAATGGTCCAGATCAACACTTGATCTGACGATCATCAGGAATTGTAAATGGGATCCAACGATCAGAAATGTTGCTTCTCCTCCTGAGCTTACTTTGTTCCGCTTACTCTGATCTTGCCATCAATGATCTTCCAACAATCCTCTACACTATCTCTTATGATCTTATTCGAATCTTCTCTGCAGCGTCTTCTCATAATTCCCATCTATTACATACTTTCTGTACTCATGCCATCTTCATTGTTGTACTTGCCATCAATGACAAGTATACAAGCATGCGATGTCTGTTAAATATTTGCCAACAACACATTGTAAATCTGCTAAAGAGATTTGTGACACTCTTCAAAATATTTATGAAGGAGATACAAAATTAAAAGGAACAAAGCTTCAGACTTATAGATGTCAGTTCGAACAACTAAAAATGAAGGAAGATGAAGATATCACAGCCTACTTATTACGAGTTGATGAAGCAGTGAATGCAATCATAGGATTGGGAGAAGAAATTGAAGAATCTGTAATTATTCAAAAGATACTAAGATCTTTTCCTATGAGATTCAACCCTAAGATATCAGCACTAGAAGAAAGATCATATATGGACTCAATAAGCATGGACGAACTGCATGGAATCTTCACAACATATGAAATGAGAACTGAGCAGGAAAATCCAGATGTAAAAGAAGCAATCTTCAAGGCATCCAAAAGATCAAAGCAAAAGAAAAAGGAATAAGAAGAATATAGCAGTAGTAGTGACGCCTCAGAAGATGATGAAGAAGTGGCCAACTTCGTCAAAAGATTGAACAAGGTAACGAACGGTAGGTATAGAGGTAAGCTCCCTTTAATTTGTTTTAATTGTGATGGTATTGGTCATTTTGCTAACAAATGTTCTCATAAGAAAAAGAGAAATGATGAAGGTTACTCAAAAGGAAAACACACATATAAAGACAAAAGAACTACAAAGAAAGTTTTCAAGAAAAAATTATACACCAAAGAAGACATCTCATCATCAGATGAAGATGAAGTCAGTGACAATGAGACAGGAAAAGTTCTATTCATGGCAGTAAAAGACTCTGACAAAGAAGACTTTGAAGAAGAATATGAAGAAGATGAAGAAGAATGTGAAGAATTCAAAGAAGAAATTGAAGAGGCAAAAGTTGACTATCAAGAAGAATTAATGTGTTCCATAGAATTTATCAGAAGAGAAAAGAAGAAAAACAAGAAACTACAAGTAGAACTAGACAAGAAAAAGGACACTCGAGAACTAGAACAAATGATCACANGACATTATCAATGGTCAAAAATCTCATCTTGACAAGTCCAGAATTGGATACAATAAGACATAAAATGGATCAAGCTCCAAAACAAGAGAGCAAGAAACAAATCCAAAGAGCTATGAAAAAACAATCAAAGAGGATAGGAAGATATACAAGGAAGATTACAAGGACACTCCTCCACCAAGAAGATTAAGATTTTAGAATCAATAACAGACAGATAGGCCTTAATAAGAAGAAGGGTTCATAAGAGAACCTCCTTTCAGAAGATTTTCAACTCCCAAGTATCAAACTATATTTTTGGTTTATGTTATTCATGTAATAATTTTGGACATAAAGATGTGAATTGCAGAGCTAACAACAGGAACAATAACAACTTTGAGAGTTATACACAAATGGATTATTCAAGGAGACCTAGTGACACACAAAGAAGAAGTTACAACATGTTTGAATCTTTGAGCACTGAAGTGGAATGTTACACATGTAACAATTTTGGACACATGGCCAAGGATTGCAGAATGACAGTCCCTTCTAAAGAACCTCAACAGAATAACAACAGTCAGATACAAGAACCTCAGAAAATGACATGGATAAGAAAGAAAGATCAATATAACAATGAAGAATGCACATTCGGTATACAAGCTAAGCAGAAGAAACACAGTTGGTATGTTGACAATGGATGTTCAAAACACATGACAGGTGATAAAGACAATTTTCTTACATTACGAAAAGAAAAAAATGGATCAGACTCCTTCGGAAATGATAATTCATCCAAAATCATTGGAGAAGGCAGAGTTCAAATTGGGAACAAGAATGAAAAGGAAAAAAATGTTCTACTGGTAGAAGATATGAAACATAATCTTCTAAGTGTGAGTCAAATGTGTGACCAAGGTCATAAGCTTACTTTCGATTCAAAAAAGTGTGAGATAAGAAAAGAAGGTTCAGGGAAATTGGTCGGTACTACTGCAAGAAATTCAAACAACATATATGTGTTAAGTGAAATTAAAAATGAAAAGTGTTGTCTAGGAAAGGAATATGAAATTTGGCTATGGCATAGAAGAATGGGTCACATGCATTTTGATAACCTTGTCAAAGTCAGAAAAAGAGATGCAGTCAAAGAAATGCCCTAGATCANGACATTATCAATGGTCAAAAATCTCATCTTGACAAGTCCAGAATTGGATACAATAAGACATAAAATGGATCAAGCTCCAAAACAAGAGAGCAAGAAACAAATCCAAAGAGCTATGCAAAAACAATCAAAGAGGATAGGAAGATATACAAGGAAGATTACAAGGACACTCCTCCACCAAGAAGATTAAGATTTTAGAATCAACAACAGACAGATAGGCCTTAATAAGAAGAAGGGTTCATAAGAGAACCTCCTTTCAGAATATTTTCAACTCCCAAGTATCAAACTATATTTTTGGTTTATGTTATTCATGTAATAATTTTGGACATAAAGATGTGAATTGCAGAGCTAACAACAGGAACAATAACAACTTTGAGAGTTATACACAAATGGATTATTCAAGGAGACCTAGTGACACACAAAGAAGAAGTTACAACATGTTTGAATCTTTGAGCACTGAAGTGGAATGTTACACATGTAACAATTTTGGACACATGGCCAAGGATTGCAGAATGACAGTCCCTTCTAAAGAACCTCAATAGAATAACAACAGTCAGATACAAGAACCTCAGAAAATGACATGGATAAGAAAGAAAGATCAATATACCAATGAAGAATGCACATTGGGTATACAAGCTAAGCAGAAGAAACACAGTTGGTATGTTGACAATGGATGTTCAAAACACATGACAGGTGATAAAGACAAATTTCTTACATTACGAAAAGAAAAAAATGGATCAGACTCCTTCGGAAATGATAATTCATCCAAAATCATTGGAGAAGGCAGAGTTCGAATTGGGAACAAGAATGAAAAGGCAAAAAATGTTCTACTGGTAGAAGATATGAAACATAATCTTCTAAGTGTGAGTCAAATGTGTGACCAAGGTCATAAGCTTACTTTCGATTCAAAAAAGTGTGAGATAAGAAAAGAAGGTTCAGGGAAATTGGTCGGTACTACTGCAAGAAATTCAAACAACATATATGTGTTAAGTGAAATTAAAAATGAAAAGTGTTGTCTAGGAAAGGAATATGAAATTTGGCTATGGCATAGAAGAATGGGTCACATGCATTTTGATAACCTTGTCAAAGTCAGAAAAAGAGATGCAGTCAAAGAAATGCCCTAGATCATGAAACCAACCAACACTTTATGTAATCATTGTCAACAAGGAAAGCAATCAAAGACCAGGTTCAAATCAAAGGAATATTGAACAACAAGACCACTGGAAATTGTGCACACTGATCTAGTTGGACCAACTACAACAATGGTCTTAAAAGGTGAAAAATACTTTATGTTATTAGTTGACGATTATACAAGAATGACTACAGTTTGTTTTCTCAAGGACAAGTTAGAAGCTTTTGAAAACTTCAAGATCTAGAAGGAAATGGTTGAAAATGAGATGGATTCAAGAATCAAATGTTTGAGATATGATAATGGAGGAGAGTTCAGTTCAAAAGAATTTATGGACTACTGTAGCAGTCATGTAATAAAAAGGCAATTCTCCGTTGCTAGGACACCTCAACAAAATGGAGTTGTTGAAAGAAAGAATAGGACAATACAAGAAATGGATCAAACAATGCTAATGGATTCCAAATTGACAGATATATTTTGGACATAGGTAGTGCATACATCAGTTCACATTCAAAACAAAGTAATTCTCATAAACAACATTGATAAAACTCCCTACGAGCTATGGAAATGAAGACCAACAAATGTGAAGCACTTCAGAGTNTGTCTAGGAAAGGAATATGAAATTTGGCTATGGCATAGAAGAATGGGTCACATGCATTTTGATAACCTTGTCAAAGTCAGAAAAAGAGATGCAGTCAAAGAAATGCCCTAGATCACGAAACCAACCAACACTTTATGTAAGCATTGTCAACAAGGAAAGCAATCAAAGACCAGGTTCAAATCAAAGGAATATTGAACAACAAGACCACTGGAAATTGTGCACATTGATCTAGTTGTACCAACTACAACAATGGTCTTAAAAGGTGAAAAATACTTTATGTTATTAGTTGACGATTATACAAGAATGACTACAGTTTGTTTTCTCAAAGACAAGTTAGAAGCTTTTGAAAACTTCAAGATCTATAAGGAAATGGTTGAAAATGAGATGGATTCAAGAATCAAATGTTTGAGATATGATAATGGAGGAGAGTTAAGTTCAAAGGAATTTATGGACTACTGTAGCAGTCATGTAATAAAAAGGCAATTCTCTGTTGCTAGGACACCTCAACAAAATGGAGTTGTTGAAAGAAAGAACAGGACAGTACAAGAAATGGATCAAACAATGCTAATGGATTCCAAATTGACAGATATATTTTGGACACAGGTAGTGCATACATCAGTTCACATTCAAAACAAAGTAATTCTCATAAACAACATTGATAAAACTCCCTACGAGCTATGGAAATGAAGACCAACAAATGTGAAGCACTTCAGAGTNCTCATTTTAATAACACTTGAGAATATTGAATATCTATAGGTTTCTGAGGTAACCAAGGATATCTAAGCTGAAATTTTGAGGGAAGGTGAAGAAAAGAAGGCCGAAATGCAAGGAAGGATAAATTCTTTTGATGGTTCTTTCTAAGGTATGTTATTTACAGGTCATCTCACCATTTTCGCTATAAATTTTTTCTATAATGATTAAAACCGTGAAATTGATATGCAATTGATAAATCATATCCAAGTATATGTGGTAAAAAATTCATCTTGTGGGTCATTGTATTTTTGGAGTTACACTTTGTGGAAAATAGGGTTTGTGGCTAGTCCTGAAACTAGTCAAGAACAAGTGTTTCGGGTAAAAACGTCATAACTTCTTCATAACAGATCCAAATTCAGTGAAACAAAATGTGTTGGTTAGTTTACATTCTTTAGTATTTTTTGTAATATTTTCAAATCAATTCAACAAATATTCCATGCGGGGCATACTCTACAAGGTCGCTCTCTATAATAAGCCATAATTCAACAAGGTATGCCATTTTTTCTATAACTCCTTTTATGAGAGGTTACAAGTAGTGAAACCTGGAGGAATTTAAAAAAACACACTGAAGAAAATTGAGTATCATTTTTAGATATTTATACATTACAGGTACAAAGTTATGATTACTTCAAGTTAGGGTTGTTGACTAGTCTAAAACTAGGCACGTGAGACTAAAGAAAAGTTTGATGAAAATGCTAGTCTCTTGTTGTTGAAGTTAAGGAAGGTTTGCAGGAATGTGATCATATACACTAGGTCTATTATAGAGATACAAATCATATTTGGATGATGAAATTGATGAGGTATTTTGGTTGAGGTACAAGTTGAGTACATGGTTGAGGCCATTAGTTGATGAGTTGGCACATATATGAGGTGTACAGTTGATGATGTTCATACATATTGATGAGTCATAGTTGATGAGTAGTTGAAACATGATTGGTACATACTTGGTACATGGTTGGATTCACTTGTTTATGTTACAAGTTGATTACAGGTTATTTTGTACAGGTTGGTGCATGGTTAATGCACTTATTTATGGTACAGGTTGATTACAGGTTGAGGTACAGGTTGATGCATGGTTCAAATTTATTGGTACGGGTTTACAACGGTATATCTCACAGTGATAGGTTGACAGTGGTTCCATCATTCTACTTCTACTTTAGGGTGGCAGAACGGGGCAAGGACAGGTGGTTGTAGCCACCTTTCGGTTGTAGCCGAAGAACATAGGGTGTTGTAGCCTTCTTTTGGTTGTATCAAGAGAATTGGGGAGTTGGAGCTTCCCTCAGGTTATATCCTGAGAAACTATGGGGTTGGAGCCTCCTTCCAGTTGCAGCTGGAAAACAAAGGAGGTTGGTGCTTCCAATGAATGTAATTCTTCAAGACATATAAGAAAAATCATTCCATGGTTTTCTCCTGATTTGTGTTTCCACGTAAAACACTGGTGTACTATGTATATATCTGTTTGTTCATTTGTTCATTTCTTATTTACTCTGCAGTTATTGGATGATAGTGCTTCATTGATATAAAACTTGGATTATATGGTTAAAAATGATTATATTTCTCTATTAGTGATTCCCCCTCTTAGTAATCCAATAGGAGTAATGGTATGGAAGACCATAATCCATACTAGCTCAAACTCTTGCAGAAAATAAAATAAAAAGTAATAAAACCAATTTTAAAACACCCAAAAAGTACCCCCCAAAACCCTATATATTTCCCTAGTACGGTCGCCAATTCTGTTGTGGGTGGGAAATCCCCCTACTAACTAGCATTAAGGGTTTTGTAACACATGTAGAAAATGACCTAAAGTCTCCTAATTCTTACCAACATCCCAATCATAAACCCCATTATTCATATGCAAATACAAGGTTAAAAATATCAAGTTACTATACCTTAGTTTCTATGTTTGATGTCGATCCTTTAATGTTTGGTCTCTCCTTGACTGAAAATCTCCTCCCAACATTGACCTACATACATAAAAAGACAAACAAGTAACTCCACATGCATATGATCTATGAACTATTAGGGTTAGAGATTCTATCAAACTATAATCAAATTTAAACATTGAAAATCTCATATGGTGGGGCGGGAAAAGTATTTCTTTTTATTAATATCACAAGAGTAACTTACAATAGTGAGATCGACCACTGCTCCTCGAATTTGGTCCTGGGATCCTCTTCAACTGTGCTCCAACTGCTTTTGTATATGCTTCTCTTCACACAATGGTTGTAAAATTTTGGGGCAAAGGGAATGAAAAATCGTGTAGATTTTCTTCACAATTATTTCCCCCCTTCCAAATGGGACCCCTACCCCTTCTTTTATAGGCTAGAAAGGGCTAGGAATTTGGTTGAGTGACTGACTATGGGAAGTCAAATGGTTTAGGTAACTTACCCAAAACTGTGTGTTCCATCTGCAACTTTCTATTTTTTGTGTTTTTTTAGGTATACGTGGCATGTAGTGGGTAAGCTAGTGTACACACGCGTGTAGTAGTGGAGCAGGGCATGTATGCCCTAAAAAAGGGGTGTTTTTTAAGAAGCTGTTCAGTAGTGGCTTGGAAAAAGGTGTAAAATGAGATGGCCTGATGCCAGGTAAGCATATTTGGTGTAAATTAGGGTTATGACACCAAGTAGGGAAGTTGTTGAAGCCATTCATCAAATCCAACAGAGGATAGCAGAACTGGAGTTACAATCAGTGCCAAGAACTCCACAGGAAGTGCGAGACTAGAGAGAAGAAATTACCCGGAGCACAGTCTAAAGAATCAAGGCATTGGCCTTAGAATGTAAAAATATTAGTAGGCGAAGTGCATAGACTTACGAGCACCTTGCAGAGGATTCAGAACTAAGGACACTGGAGTCATAGCTTCAGGAGGACAAGCAACAAGCAACAACGGTGCAAGAGCATTTGAAGACACTACCTGTGGTCGAAAGGATGAAACGATCCTAGGAATAACGCATGGTTTAGCAACAATTCCATGCCATCTAGAGCAAGGTCATGGAAGTAACTCAGTGACTCCAGCCAGTGCAGGATGTAGCTTGCATACTTTTTGAGGAAATTGAAGGAGGAGGTGTAGAAATGGAACAAGTGGCCACCACAGTGGAACATTATTTGGAAGGACCTATGACAAAGAAGGTTATTCAAGAGTTCGCCAAGCAAGAGGCTCTGGAAAAGAAACATGTCGAAGCAAATCGAGCCAAGATCGAGGTATTTGAGGTAGAGTTACCCAGATCAGAGTGAATCAGGACAAGTCACATGTGAGTGTTGGGGGCCTGTTTTCCCTTAACAAAGTTTTGGAGAACCTTGGTCATGTTTGACCAATTTTGGGACTTTGACAGGCTGGTCGAACGCAGAGCGCAAGGAGAAGCGGAGATCGCAAGATCTCAACCACTACTTAGGGAATTTTTGGGTTTAGAGTTTATGTAATGGGTATGGGATGTCGACCCATGTTTAGGCCCTTTTTTAATGTATAAATAGAAAGATAGGCGATGTAAGTAGTTGAGACCTAGATGTGTAATGTGGCCAGTGAGATAAGTGCGAACATTTTTGGATGCTTCGTGCATACTGTGTGTTAATAACTTGCAAAGATAAGTTCAAGTGATTGTAAGAAGGATTTGTGCTTGAACCTATATCGGGGAATGAGGATCTGGCGAGGTGTGCACAGATCTCCTGTCCTATGTGGAGTGGGTTCTTGTGGATCTGTGCTTGTAGAATATTGAAATAAGACAACTTTTAAGAGAAGAGTTGGTGGACATAGCCCCACACTAGGGTGAACCATGTATATCCTGTGTTGTGGTTGATTTGTGCATTATAGTTGTTATGTAGTTGATGTGATTTATTCTTAGTACAATGATATATGCTAGATGCAATTGATATAGTAGCTTAGTGCTTAGTAATGTGAATGAATGCTAGGTCTGATCTATTTCTATATGCTAAGTTCTTAGATTTATTAGATCTTGTTGAATACTGCGATGTTCTATAACTAGGGTTTTGACCTACGATGTGAATACGGGTTAAATACTGATGAATGTTAACTTCTAAGTTCTCTGTTAAGTGTTATAATCACATATATGTGTCCCAGCTAGGTTGTAGACACTTGAGTCCTGCAATCGCCCCTACCTCTACCTCAGGTGAGACTTCATCTGCTTCGCAAGTATTACTGAAAGGGCTGGTAGTTAGGGTTTTGTTGGTGCGTTGTTGAAGCATTGTACCTTGGGTCTACCCCTGTGCCAAGATATTCAAAGTACAAGAAATGCTAAGTCAGCTGATGCTCATGGAAGAATATAGGATTCTAGCAGGGTTTCACCAAGAGGTACATAAATAAAGGGACAAAGATGAGCATGATAGGCATATCAAAAGGAAAAGTTTCAAGGAGGGAGACCTAGTTTTGGTGTACAACAATAAATCTCTTCAGCACCCAGGAAAACTCAAAATGCATTGGTTGGGACCTTATGAAGTAAAGGTTGTCATAGATGGGGGAGTTGTACAATTGAAGTATTTGGTAGGAACATAACTCAGAGGAAAGATCAATGGGAGTCGACTGAAACTGTATAGGGACAATCGACCTCCTAACACTTAGAAAAAAAAAAGAGAAGAAGAAGACTGCTCCAGACAACAAAGGACTGCACACAACAATAGGGGGGTTACCGTGCCAGACACTAGAAGACAACACACAACTAAAATAGATTTAGTGTGACAAAGATTAAATGTCCACATGCACCGAAAAAACAACATACCATGCACTTGGAAAACTCAGGGCGCCGAAAAAAGTACCAACAGTAAAAAAACGGTGGAAATTGGAAAAATGTTGGTTACATAAAAAAGGCGCCAACTTGCGAAGCCTACCAAAATTGAATGAAAATAACTTTTGAAGCGAATTTGCATTAATCTCCCCAACTAGCAATGTCAAGGGAATTAAATGTCACGTATGTGGGAATCACCAATTCATTTAAACCACAGCTCGAGTAGCTTCTCCGAGAATAGAAGGGTTATTGTGAAATTGTGAAATCATAGAGTGAGAAAGTATACAAAGAAGAGAGAGATTTAGCAAGAGATATAGAACGAACTATCTCGGTAGAGATCAACCTTAACCACCATGGAACCACCCAAGCTAGGTGCACCGATCCAGGCCTACAAAAAACCATGAAGCCATCATATAGAACCACAACATCCATATTGAATGGAACAGGAACCCACATAGATTGTCGAATTCGTTAACTTGGAAAAAATTCCCTTGCCCAATGTGGAACAAACGAACCCCACACCCATGGTGGAGGAAACCCAACCAACAACAGTGGTTGGAATGGACACTGATATGCCAAAAACAAGACATGGCCAATAGGCCAAGGAAACAAGCAATCATTCATGCCCTGAACACACTGAAGAGGCCCTGAGGGTAAATGGGATAACCCCAAACTAGATAGAAGTGACTGCGCCAGGATGGTCACATACAATAGATCCGAAGCAACAATAGGAGGGGATAGTAGAAGATGTTACCAGTCAGCCAAAGGCATATGCTGATGATAGAACAATGGAGGCTAGAACCTTGAGTCAACCACCATAGAGAAAGGGAAAATAATCCATAGTAAGATCACCGCATAGGCAGGCTGCAAAATCCACAGTATTACGATGCATTCCAGAAAGGGTAAAGGCCATGCCTAACCTTTTGGGATGCGTGGAAAAACTATGGTAATTGGAACAATATGTGGCCGACATGGAAAAGTTCCCTGAATTTACAAGGTAGGTCTACCTTGATAGTGTGGGTACAGGAACCTTCAGTGATCCAATTTTGCAACCAAAATAGTGGGCAACTAGATTGGCCAACACTAGAATTATAAACTTGTTGGATATCCCACATTTTCAAAGGGGTCGTGACGTAAACAAATACGTTAAGTAGATGATGGAAGTCACCCATAGAGGGTATCTATGGGTGGAAGATCCTGTATCTATAGACATGGATCTAATTGCATATATTACAAGTCTGCCATCTTGGGGGGAGAATCACACATAGTACCTCGACGACAAGACAAAGGAGAAGGAACTAGCGGAGGAGATGAAAAATACATATGGCACTGAGAGAGGGTCATGTGGAATATTATGGAATAAACGATGTAGCAACAAGGTTGGCCACCAAACTCATGGCTTGCAAGTTTCTCAGGAAGTGCCACAAGGAGGAAGTCCCTGCCAGGGTCATCGCATTTGCAACATAGTGCACGAAGGGCACTATGCTTAGTTGGGCCCAGTACTTGTTAAACTTGTTCCTTGAGGACTATAGAGACACGAAGGATCTGGGAACAAAGTTTCATTACTCTTGGCTACTCATATTGATAGTCCTGATTGGATGGAGGGAGACCCAGTACACATACTTTTGTGGGAGGACTAGTCATTTTCATGCAGCGTGGTACACAGAGTTGGGGAGCATTTTGGGCCCCAAAATTAGAAGTACAAATGCAAGAATGTTCACGGTGTATTACAATGACCTCCAAGAAATCATTGCCAACACTTGGCGAATTACTCCAGAAGTGGTCATGCAATACCGGGATATTGCCAACTTCAAAGTGATCAAGCATACCATATGGATCCAAGCACGAAGGGATCCTAAGAAGGAATGAATACAATTTCAATACTGTGTCAAGGAAGAATACATAGAGATGGCCATCGAGGATTGGAAAGATGACTGGAGAGTTCTAGTTCTGACTCAAGAGATTCCCATAGGTAAAGAGGCTGAGGCAGGGAAAGATCAGATTGACCTGCTGGGGATAAAGATGTGCCCAAGAAGCCAAATCCAAGTCATAAGCCGACACAACAAAATAAGGGGGTGTGCCAAAGAAAGGTACCCAGGCTAGGAAAAAGGACACCACCCAGGCACCGAAAGAACATGAAAAATGGGTTGTGATAGTAGAAGGAACCACATCGAGTAATACCCCACAAGAACAAGGCCAGAATAAGAGTCCAATCATACACACTGGGGGTGCGCAAAAAAAGGACAAGGTGCAAAAGAATCCAACATAATATATAATCACAAAGGATGACGTGAACCTTGTGGCCGAAAGAGTCCATGATCGAGAAGTTGAGGAGTTTGAAGACGCCCAACACCAAAGGGACCGAATTCATGACGAGCTTACCAAAATAAGGCAGGTCCTAGAGAATATCAGAGAAGCGTAGAGGGTAGATAGAGGAACAAATTCATTCCTCGCAGCATCAGAAGTAGGAGACAAGGTTGTGCTAAGAGAACATGAGATTTTCTAGATGATAGCACATGTGAGCCTGACCTTCCACATTACATCCAACATACTGCAGATGGATGAGATTATAGACCAGACACCATTGAAATCTCTGGCGCAGATACAGTTGGTTATTGTGTGGATACCAACCANCTCATTTTAATAACACTTGAGAATATTGAATATCTATAGGTTTCTGAGGTAACCAAGGATATCTAAGCTGAAATTTTGAGGGAAGGTGAAGAAAAGAAGGCCGAAATGCAAGGAAAGATAAATTCTTTTGATGGTTCTTTCTAAGGTATGTTATTTACAGGTCATCTCACCATTTTCGCTATAAATTTTTTCTATAATGATTAAAACCGTGAAATTTATATGCAATTGATAAATCATATCCAAGTATATGTGGTAAAAAATTCATCTAGTGGGTCATTGTATTTTTGGAGTTACACTTTGTGGAAAATAGGGTTTGTGGCTAGTCCTGAAACTAGTCAAGAACAAGTGTTTCAGGTAAAAACGTCATAACTTCTTCATAACAGATCCAAATTCAGTGAAACAAAATGTGTTAGTTAGTTTACATTCTTTAGTATGTTTTGTAATATTTTCAAATCAATTCAACAAATATTCCATGCGGGGCATACTCTACAAGGTCGCTCTCTATAATAAGCCATAATTCAGCAAGGTATGCCATTTTTTCTATAACTCCTTTTATGAGAGGTTACAAGTAGTGAAACCTGGAGGAATTTAAAAAAACACACTGAATAAAATTGAGTATCATTTTTAGATCTTTATACATTACAGGTACAAAGTTATGATTACTTCAAGTTAGGGTTGTTGACTAGTCTAAAACTAGGCACGTGAGACTAAAGAAAAGTTTGATGAAAATGCTAGTCTCTTGTTGTTGAAGTTAAGGAAGGTTTGCAGGAATGTGATCATATACACCAGGTCTATTACAGAGATACAAATCATATTTGGATGATGAAATTGATGAGGTATTTTGGTTGAGGTACATGTTGAGTACATGGTTGAGGCCATTAGTTGATGAGTTGGCACATACATGAGGTGTACAGTTGATGATGTTCATACATATTGATGAGTCATAGTTGACGAGTAGTTGAAACATGATTGGTACATACTTGGTACATGGTTGGATGCACTTGTTTATGTTACAAGTTGATTACAGGTTATTTTGTACAGGTTGGTGCATGGTTGATGCACTTATTTATGGTACAGGTTGATTAAAGGTTGAGGTACAGGTTGATGCATGGTTCAAATTTATTGGTACAGGTTTACAACGGTATATCTCATAGTGATAGGTTGACAGTGGTTCCATCATTCTACTTCTACTTTAGGGTGGCAGAACGGGGCAAGGACAGGTGGTTGTAGCCACCTTTCGGTTGTAGCCAAAGAACATAGGGTGTTGTAGCCTTCTTTTGGTTGTATCAAGAGAATTTGGGAGTTGGAGCTTCCCTCAGGTTATAGCCTGAGAAACTATGGGGTTGGAGCCTCCTTCCAGTTGCAGCTGGAAAACAAAGGAGGTTGGTGCTTCCAATGAATGTAATTCTTCAAGACATATAAGAAAAATCATTCCATGGTTTTCTCCTGATTTGTGTTTCCACGTAAAACACTGGTGTACTATGTATATATCTGTTTGTTCATTTGTTCATTTCTTATTTACTCTGCAGTTATTGGATGATAGTGCTTCATTGATATAAAACTTGGATTATATGGTTAAAAATGATTATATTTCTCTATTAGTGATTCCCCCTCTTAGTAATCCAATAGGAGTAATGGTATGGAAGACCATAATCCATACTAGCTCAAACTCTTGCAGAAAATAAAATAAAAAGTAATAAAACCAATTTTAAAACACCCAAAAAGTACCCCCCAAAACCCTATATATTTCCCTAGTACGGTCGCCAATTCTGTTGTGGGTGGGAAATCCCCCTACTAACTAGCATTAAGGGTTTTGTAACACATGTAGAAAATGACCTAAAGTCTCCTAATTCTTACCAACATCCCAATCATAAACCCCATTATTCATATGCAAATACAAGGTTAAAAATATCAAGTTACTATACCTTAGTTTCTATGTTTGATGTCGATCCTTTAATGTTTGGTCTCTCCTTGACTGAAAATCTCCTCCCAACATTGACCTACATACATAAAAAGACAAACAAGTAACTCCACATGCATATGATCTATGAACTATTAGGGTTAGAGATTCTATCAAACTATAATCAAATTTAAACATTGAAAATCTCATATGGTGGGGCGGGAAAAGTATTTCTTTTTATTAATATCACAAGAGTAACTTACAATAGTGAGATCGACCACTGCTCCTCGAATTTGGTCCTGGGATCCTCTTCAACTGTGCTCCAACTGCTTTTGTATATGCTTCTCTTCACACAATGGTTGTAAAATTTTGGGGCAAAGGGAATGAAAAATCGTGTAGATTTTCTTCACAATTATTTCCCCCCTTCCAAATGGGACCCCTACCCCTTCTTTTATAGGCTAGAAAGGGCTAGGAATTTGGTTGAGTGACTGACTATGGGAAGTCAAATGGTTTAGGTAACTTACCCAAAACTGTGTGTTCCATCTGCAACTTTCTATTTTTTGTGTTTTTTTAGGTATACGTGGCATGTAGTGGGTAAGCTAGTGTACACACGCGTGTAGTAGTGGAGCAGGGCATGTATGCCCTAAAAAAGGGGTGTTTTTTAAGAAGCTGTTCAGTAGTGGCTTGGAAAAAGGTGTAAAATGAGATGGCCTGATGCCAGGTAAGCATATTTGGTGTAAATTAGGGTTATGACACCAAGTAGGGAAGTTGTTGAAGCCATTCATCAAATCCAACAGAGGATAGCAGAACTGGAGTTACAATCAGTGCCAAGAACTCCACAGGAAGTGCGAGACTAGAGAGAAGAAATTACCCGGAGCACAGTCTAAAGAATCAAGGCATTGGCCTTAGAATGTAAAAATATTAGTAGGCGAAGTGCATAGACTTACGAGCACCTTGCAGAGGATTCAGAACTAAGGACACTGGAGTCATAGCTTCAGGAGGACAAGCAACAAGCAACAACGGTGCAAGAGCATTTGAAGACACTACCTGTGGTCGAAAGGATGAAACGATCCTAGGAATAACGCATGGTTTAGCAACAATTCCATGCCATCTAGAGCAAGGTCATGGAAGTAACTCAGTGACTCCAGCCAGTGCAGGATGTAGCTTGCATACTTTTTGAGGAAATTGAAGGAGGAGGTGTAGAAATGGAACAAGTGGCCACCACAGTGGAACATTATTTGGAAGGACCTATGACAAAGAAGGTTATTCAAGAGTTCGCCAAGCAAGAGGCTCTGGAAAAGAAACATGTCGAAGCAAATCGAGCCAAGATCGAGGTATTTGAGGTAGAGTTACCCAGATCAGAGTGAATCAGGACAAGTCACATGTGAGTGTTGGGGGCCTGTTTTCCCTTAACAAAGTTTTGGAGAACCTTGGTCATGTTTGACCAATTTTGGGACTTTGACAGGCTGGTCGAACGCAGAGCGCAAGGAGAAGCGGAGATCGCAAGATCTCAACCACTACTTAGGGAATTTTTGGGTTTAGAGTTTATGTAATGGGTATGGGATGTCGACCCATGTTTAGGCCCTTTTTTAATGTATAAATAGAAAGATAGGCGATGTAAGTAGTTGAGACCTAGATGTGTAATGTGGCCAGTGAGATAAGTGCGAACATTTTTGGATGCTTCGTGCATACTGTGTGTTAATAACTTGCAAAGATAAGTTCAAGTGATTGTAAGAAGGATTTGTGCTTGAACCTATATCGGGGAATGAGGATCTGGCGAGGTGTGCACAGATCTCCTGTCCTATGTGGAGTGGGTTCTTGTGGATCTGTGCTTGTAGAATATTGAAATAAGACAACTTTTAAGAGAAGAGTTGGTGGACATAGCCCCACACTAGGGTGAACCATGTATATCCTGTGTTGTGGTTGATTTGTGCATTATAGTTGTTATGTAGTTGATGTGATTTATTCTTAGTACAATGATATATGCTAGATGCAATTGATATAGTAGCTTAGTGCTTAGTAATGTGAATGAATGCTAGGTCTGATCTATTTCTATATGCTAAGTTCTTAGATTTATTAGATCTTGTTGAATACTGCGATGTTCTATAACTAGGGTTTTGACCTACGATGTGAATACGGGTTAAATACTGATGAATGTTAACTTCTAAGTTCTCTGTTAAGTGTTATAATCACATATATGTGTCCCAGCTAGGTTGTAGACACTTGAGTCCTGCAATCGCCCCTACCTCTACCTCAGGTGAGACTTCATCTGCTTCGCAAGTATTACTGAAAGGGCTGGTAGTTAGGGTTTTGTTGGTGCGTTGTTGAAGCATTGTACCTTGGGTCTACCCCTGTGCCAAGATATTCAAAGTACAAGAAATGCTAAGTCAGCTGATGCTCATGGAAGAATATAGGATTCTAGCAGGGTTTCACCAAGAGGTACATAAATAAAGGGACAAAGATGAGCATGATAGGCATATCAAAAGGAAAAGTTTCAAGGAGGGAGACCTAGTTTTGGTGTACAACAATAAATCTCTTCAGCACCCAGGAAAACTCAAAATGCATTGGTTGGGACCTTATGAAGTAAAGGTTGTCATAGATGGGGGAGTTGTACAATTGAAGTATTTGGTAGGAACATAACTCAGAGGAAAGATCAATGGGAGTCGACTGAAACTGTATAGGGACAATCGACCTCCTAACACTTAGAAAAAAAAAAGAGAAGAAGAAGACTGCTCCAGACAACAAAGGACTGCACACAACAATAGGGGGGTTACCGTGCCAGACACTAGAAGACAACACACAACTAAAATAGATTTAGTGTGACAAAGATTAAATGTCCACATGCACCGAAAAAACAACATACCATGCACTTGGAAAACTCAGGGCGCCGAAAAAAGTACCAACAGTAAAAAAACGGTGGAAATTGGAAAAATGTTGGTTACATAAAAAAGGCGCCAACTTGCGAAGCCTACCAAAATTGAATGAAAATAACTTTTGAAGCGAATTTGCATTAATCTCCCCAACTAGCAATGTCAAGGGAATTAAATGTCACGTATGTGGGAATCACCAATTCATTTAAACCACAGCTCGAGTAGCTTCTCCGAGAATAGAAGGGTTATTGTGAAATTGTGAAATCATAGAGTGAGAAAGTATACAAAGAAGAGAGAGATTTAGCAAGAGATATAGAACGAACTATCTCGGTAGAGATCAACCTTAACCACCATGGAACCACCCAAGCTAGGTGCACCGATCCAGGCCTACAAAAAACCATGAAGCCATCATATAGAACCACAACATCCATATTGAATGGAACAGGAACCCACATAGATTGTCGAATTCGTTAACTTGGAAAAAATTCCCTTGCCCAATGTGGAACAAACGAACCCCACACCCATGGTGGAGGAAACCCAACCAACAACAGTGGTTGGAATGGACACTGATATGCCAAAAACAAGACATGGCCAATAGGCCAAGGAAACAAGCAATCATTCATGCCCTGAACACACTGAAGAGGCCCTGAGGGTAAATGGGATAACCCCAAACTAGATAGAAGTGACTGCGCCAGGATGGTCACATACAATAGATCCGAAGCAACAATAGGAGGGGATAGTAGAAGATGTTACCAGTCAGCCAAAGGCATATGCTGATGATAGAACAATGGAGGCTAGAACCTTGAGTCAACCACCATAGAGAAAGGGAAAATAATCCATAGTAAGATCACCGCATAGGCAGGCTGCAAAATCCACAGTATTACGATGCATTCCAGAAAGGGTAAAGGCCATGCCTAACCTTTTGGGATGCGTGGAAAAACTATGGTAATTGGAACAATATGTGGCCGACATGGAAAAGTTCCCTGAATTTACAAGGTAGGTCTACCTTGATAGTGTGGGTACAGGAACCTTCAGTGATCCAATTTTGCAACCAAAATAGTGGGCAACTAGATTGGCCAACACTAGAATTATAAACTTGTTGGATATCCCACATTTTCAAAGGGGTCGTGACGTAAACAAATACGTTAAGTAGATGATGGAAGTCACCCATAGAGGGTATCTATGGGTGGAAGATCCTGTATCTATAGACATGGATCTAATTGCATATATTACAAGTCTGCCATCTTGGGGGGAGAATCACACATAGTACCTCGACGACAAGACAAAGGAGAAGGAACTAGCGGAGGAGATGAAAAATACATATGGCACTGAGAGAGGGTCATGTGGAATATTATGGAATAAACGATGTAGCAACAAGGTTGGCCACCAAACTCATGGCTTGCAAGTTTCTCAGGAAGTGCCACAAGGAGGAAGTCCCTGCCAGGGTCATCGCATTTGCAACATAGTGCACGAAGGGCACTATGCTTAGTTGGGCCCAGTACTTGTTAAACTTGTTCCTTGAGGACTATAGAGACACGAAGGATCTGGGAACAAAGTTTCATTACTCTTGGCTACTCATATTGATAGTCCTGATTGGATGGAGGGAGACCCAGTACACATACTTTTGTGGGAGGACTAGTCATTTTCATGCAGCGTGGTACACAGAGTTGGGGAGCATTTTGGGCCCCAAAATTAGAAGTACAAATGCAAGAATGTTCACGGTGTATTACAATGACCTCCAAGAAATCATTGCCAACACTTGGCGAATTACTCCAGAAGTGGTCATGCAATACCGGGATATTGCCAACTTCAAAGTGATCAAGCATACCATATGGATCCAAGCACGAAGGGATCCTAAGAAGGAATGAATACAATTTCAATACTGTGTCAAGGAAGAATACATAGAGATGGCCATCGAGGATTGGAAAGATGACTGGAGAGTTCTAGTTCTGACTCAAGAGATTCCCATAGGTAAAGAGGCTGAGGCAGGGAAAGATCAGATTGACCTGCTGGGGATAAAGATGTGCCCAAGAAGCCAAATCCAAGTCATAAGCCGACACAACAAAATAAGGGGGTGTGCCAAAGAAAGGTACCCAGGCTAGGAAAAAGGACACCACCCAGGCACCGAAAGAACATGAAAAATGGGTTGTGATAGTAGAAGGAACCACATCGAGTAATACCCCACAAGAACAAGGCCAGAATAAGAGTCCAATCATACACACTGGGGGTGCGCAAAAAAAGGACAAGGTGCAAAAGAATCCAACATAATATATAATCACAAAGGATGACGTGAACCTTGTGGCCGAAAGAGTCCATGATCGAGAAGTTGAGGAGTTTGAAGACGCCCAACACCAAAGGGACCGAATTCATGACGAGCTTACCAAAATAAGGCAGGTCCTAGAGAATATCAGAGAAGCGTAGAGGGTAGATAGAGGAACAAATTCATTCCTCGCAGCATCAGAAGTAGGAGACAAGGTTGTGCTAAGAGAACATGAGATTTTCTAGATGATAGCACATGTGAGCCTGACCTTCCACATTACATCCAACATACTGCAGATGGATGAGATTATAGACCAGACACCATTGAAATCTCTGGCGCAGATACAGTTGGTTATTGTGTGGATACCAACCA
>JZKD02S2040024.1:512106-528343 GCA_000966675.3 Picea glauca | reverse complement strand
TCTTCACAAGTTTTGTTTTTACTGTAAAGTGAAATTCTAAATAAAAAAAATACTTTTATATGTCGGAAGTTGAATAACTTGTGAAAATACAGTTTTTTTTCTCATAAAACAAGCACAAGTGTAACCCAACTTCATGATTTCACCCGTAACAATTATTATTATGGATTGAATTTATCTCTCAAATCAAATTTTACTTCTGAAACTTAAAATGAAAGAATAAATAAAATAAATAAAATATATTTAAATCTATTTACTTAAAATTAAAATTGAATCAAAGTAAAATGTGACTCACCTCATTTTAGATGTCCAAATGCTCAATCGTTTGAAGAAGCCAAAAATAATTTCTGAAAACGACATAGAAGTCCAGAGAAACTACAGAGATTATTCTGGGTAAAAAAGGTAAAAACCTTTCAAAACCCTAGATATATAATCTTAGAAATAAAATATCTCCTAAAATAAATAAATAAATAAACAGTTAAAAAAAAAAAACAAAAAAAACATAGATATAATTTCAAAACCGTAGAGAACTAGTATGCCCGTTCGAAACCACGGAGAAATATTAATTTCAAAACTACAGAGAAGTATTATTCTGGTTTAAAACTAGTGAGAAATATTATTTCCGTTCAAAACCGGAGAGAAATACCTTGAAACATGATACTAAGAACAAGTTATTACTTTTAATAATAACAATGTATTTACTAATTATTGTATTAAGTAATAATTAATAATTAATAACAACTTATTAATTACAAATTATTAATAAATGATAACAAAGTATTAATAAATAATAACAAAGTATTAATAACAACCTATTAACGTATCAACAATGTGGTTATTAAAGTATTAAAGTATTAATAACAAAGCATTAACAAAGTATTAATAATACAATATTAATAAAGTAATAAAGTACTAATAATGTGGTTATTTATTGAGTAAGACATGAGCACTCATGGAGGGAACACGAGCGGTCTGAAACCCCAGCACTCTGTTACAAATTATTTTCGTCATCCCTATGACCGTTAATTATGTAAACCTATATGTTGCCTTCAGAGGGGTCAGTGGCCTGAGTTCCTGAAGAGAGAAGGAAGAAGTTGCATTTTCCCTTGTAAAAACCCTATAAAAAAGGAAGTTCACAGGCTGCCTATGTATTCGGGTGCGAGAATGACTAACTCCCATAGGTTGCATCATAGCTAGGGTGTGAACAGTTCACAGGTTGCACTATAAGCAGGGTGCGAGAATGCTTACACGTGGGAAAACGAGCATTTTCTCGAATCTTCTAGAAGGAGAAACTTCCATGGTGAGGTGGCATCTGAATGGTTTGGATCTTACTCGCTTTCATGATTTGGTGGGATATTCCTAACCTCCTCACCTTATCCTCTTCAACTTATAAAAGGAGAGGATCTCTCATAGAGAAGGTGTTCTGGAGCTTGTTAGCTTTGGTTGGCTTGGAATTATTAGCTTGGTTGGAGTGGCTTTGAGATTTGCTTTGTCAAGATAGATTGTGAATATCATCATATCTATGCTCTCAGAATTCTTGGAGTGAAAGTGTGTGGGGAACGAAAGACAGTTGGAAGGGACCTTACGACATCAAGGCCATGGTTGTAATCTCTCTTTCACATTTAATATGATACAGTAATATGATTCTTTCTTATAAAGCTTGTTGTGTTTTATTGTGTAATTCCTTGATCATACACATAGGTTGAGTGTTGAATAGATTGTGCTATCTTCACTTTGGTTCGTTTGTGTTGTCTTGGTCTTGACTGCACGAGAGGAGTGGAGTGAAGCGGGAGAAACAAAGACCATAGGAAGCGATAATAAGGTATGTTATTTGTTCTTGCCTCCTAGTTAATTTAATAGTCAAAACCTAGGGAAAGAGTCATGTCCTGTCCTATTTTGTTCTAGATCCAGGTGGATCTAGGGAGATCTGTTAGTGTCCACACCTACTGATTTATCCGATAACAAAATTGGCGACTCCACTAGGGACACAAAAGTTTTCATAATTTAAGATCAAAAAACACCAAGAATCATGCAATTTCGCTACTTCAAATGCAAGGATTCCCCAATCTAATATAAAGAAAGAAATTAAATCCAAACTAAAAGTTTTCTTTTAAAGCGAACTATTCAGAAGAAATCTGATCTATCCCTAAACAATTCTAAAGAAAACACATGCTTTGTAATTGAAAGACACTCAAAGCAAGAGTCTAGTCCTTCAAAACCAAACAAAGAAACGGTGGCTAAAAGAAACTCAAAGGATGTCAAGAAGACTGTAAGCAGATCAATATAGGCTCTAAAAGATCAATCCTGCTGATCAAAACAAAACTGGGTCATCAAAAGATGACAAGACCCAATCCAAAAAGTTTACAAACAAGGTCGCAGCCTAGCAGTATATTACAGTGCGAGAATTAGGTATTCTCGCAGGCTAGACATTGGTAGGGTGCGAGAAGTTTGCACAGAACCTAACAAAAGGGTGCGAACATCAATGATTCTCACAGTCTACAGACAAGTAGAGTGCGAGAATGTCTGTAATCAAAGAAAATTTTGAAAAAGGACAGGGAATCTAAGTGAACTTCTAGATCCAGAGAGTCTAGATGGATGTCCCACATAATCAAAAACCAGAAAACAAGCAATCAAAGAAAGGGAAACTAGACTAACTAGGAAACAATCCGTTCCCCAGTGGATTCACCAAATTTGTTATCAGATAAATCAGTAGGTGTGGACACTAACAGATCTCCCTAGATCCACCTGGATCTAGAACAAAACAGGACAAGACATGACTCTTTACGTAGGTCTTGACTATTGAATTAACTAGGAGGAAAGAAAAAATAACATACCTTATTATCACTTCCTATGGTATTTGTTTCTCCCTCTTTGGTCTAGTGCTCTCGTGCAGTTCAGACCAAGACAACACAAACCAACCAAAGTGAAGATAACACAATCTATTCAACAGTTAACCTATGTGTATGATCAAGGAATTACACAATAAAACACAACAAGCTTTATAAGAAATAATCATATTACTGTATCATATTAAATGTGAAAGTGAGATTACAACCATGGCCTTTATGTCATAAGGTCCCTTCCAACTGTCTTTCATTCCCCACATACTTTCCCTCCAAGAATTCTAAGAGCATAGATTTGATGATATTCACAATCTATCTTGACAAAGAAAATCTGAAAGCCACTCCAACCAAGCTAATAATTCCAAGCCAACCAAAGCTAACAATCTCCAGAACACCTTCTCCATGAGAGCTCCTCTCCTTTTATAAGTTGAAGAGGATAAGGTGAGGAGGTTAGGATGATCCCACCAAATCATGAAAGCGAGTAAGATCCAAAGCATTCGGATGCCACCTCACCATGGAAGTTTCTCCTTCTAGAAGATTCGAGAAAATTCTCATTTTTCCCACGTGTAAGCATTCTCGGACCCTGCTTATAGTGCAACCTACGAATTTTTCGCACCCTAGCTATGATGCAACCTACGAGAATTAGTCATTCTCACACCTGAATACATAGACAGCCTGCGAACTTCCTTTTTTACAGGGTTTTTACAAGGGAAAATTCAACTTCTTCCTTCTCTCTTCAGGTACTCAGGCCACTAATCCCTCTGAAGGCAACAGATAGGTTTACATAATTAACGTTCATAGGGATGACGAAAATAATGTGTAACACACTCTGAAACAACCTCTAAGCATGCCTCGCTGCATGATCAAACGAGTCGTCACGTAGAAACCACCTGCTACGATCTGGCACAGACTGTCTCCAGGTCTGATCTGTCAGAATGAATCTGTAAGAGGGGGGGGGACCCCCCTCATATAGCAATGTTATGGACAATTATCCATAGGGTACAAGATAAAAATGACCATCATTCGAGCTGCCGCTGCAACTACATGATCAACTTCTTGCTAGAGAACAAGGACTGAGGAAGGAAATGGACATGGAAGCCCGTATGTTCCATCCAAAATAACCTCGCGGGTGGGAGCCTAGAAAATGCATCCCACCAATGGACAAACCGCCAAGATACCTCATACGCTCAACAAGAGTGGGTGAGCACACATAGTTCATGAGATAACATGACCTCATTGGCAATTTTCTAGGACTTTGGTCGTCCGAGTGTGACCTAAACATATGGATAAAACACTGGTGGAACCCTAAAGGTGACTACGAGGTTCAACTCATCTCTAAAGGTTTTTTCACAATCATTTTTTACAACCCAGAATATACGGACCAAATATTTAAGAGCGGTCCATATTTCTACAACTCGACAGGGTTATTCTTTCGATTCTGGACAGAATGATTCAACCCAGACAAGGAGGACTTCATAATGGCTCTAATTTGGATCCTCTTATACTCCTTGCCACAAGAGTTCTGGTTGGAGGAAATTCTTATGGGAATAGGGAATACAGTGGGTCACTACGTCAAAACATCAGAAGCCACAAAGAAAAGGAAATACACTTCATACATCCAAATCTGTGTTTATATGAATATCTCTAAGGCTCAACTAGGATCGGTAACTCTGGAATATCAGGATGAAGACTGGAAACAAACGATGGACTACGAACATATTCCTGTTTGCTACAGGAAATGCCATGAACATGGCCACCTCTTTAGAGACTGCCCTCTAAATAAGAAAGCTACCAAAGTAACTGGTACCACAGAGAAATATGGCTTCACCACTGTCACAGTCAAGAAAAAAAACCCTTCAAGAAAGAAGAATCTAGACCCCAAACCTAAGATCTTGACCAAAAACTCCTATGAGATTTTGAATCAGCTACCGGAAGACGAAGAAATCCAAGATTCGAACAAAGAGTAGCAACAGGGTAAAGGAAAGAACCAAAACCCTTCCTCCTCCGGCCCAAATTGTGAAATCTACCCAGAAGAGAGGGGAGACACAGATGGAGACACCTTAATGTAGCTGGACGATCGAGATCTAGTAGGCATTGACCTAGAAAAACTTGAGGAGGATCTCAATGAAAAGGATCTGCAAGCCCTACCTGAAGAGAAACTCTGAGTGGTACATAAGGTTTTTCTTGACTCCTCAGTAGGATCCACATCACGCCTAGGTATAGTCACAAACTCAAGCTCAAACTCAAAAAGGATACCGCGAGAGAACAAAATAAGGGGTCGAAAATCAACAAATCAACTCATCAAGGAGGCGGACAATCTTATGCTCAACTCAGGGAAGATTCACAAGCTCTCGAAGGGATACGTCCACCCAAAACCACCCTCATTATGATGAATATCATCACCTGGAACTTTAGAGGACTCAATGGTCGATCCAAACAAAAGATACTCTGAGACTACATCAAAGAAGAACATCCAGATATTCTAATGTTACAAGAAACCAAATGTGTTGGGGCAGATGCTGAAACCATGTTCCAACGCATTTGGAGAGGATGTGATTTTGTTCTAACAGACTTCACAGGGGCTTTAGGGGGTCTAGCCATACTATGGAACCCATGAAAAATTACTCTAAGTATATCTTTTTCTACAATAGGCACAATAATGACCCACTTCAAGGTCACGAGTTCGAATCAGGAGGGGGCTATCACAAACGTCCATGGACCTTAAAGCCAACAGGGAAAAGACAAACTCGTGGAGTGGCTAGCCCTTATCAAAACATTGCTGACCACACCCAACTAGATCTTAGGTGGTGATTTCAATATGATCTTGTCACTGGAAGAAAAAATAGGAGGGAGAAAAAGGCTTGAGCAAGACAGTGGTAAGTTCAAAACCCTCATTGATCAACTAAAGATAGTAGACATTGAAAATAGCAATGGCACCTTTACCTGGTCCAACCGTAGGTCAGGAAACCAACACGTTGTCTACCAGCTAGATCGCTTCCTTGTGGCTGAAGAACTAATTGAAGAAGCCCCTTGTATGGAAAGTCTCATTCTCCCAAAAGTCGGGTCAGACCATTGGCCAATTTCCTTTAACCTAGAAACAGGGGCAACACCCAAATACAAACCCTTTCGGTTTGAGAAATTATGGCTCTCACACCCAGACTTTCATCAGCTTGTAAAATCCTGGTGGGCTCGAGCAGAAATAGATTATGGTACAAGCATGTATAAATTCTAGCAATGCCTCAAAAACTTCAAGAAAGCACTGAAGCACTCGAACAAGAACACCTTTGGAAATATATTTCAAAGCATGTAGGACATAGAGAAAAAACTAGGGGAGATACAAATAACTTTCATTTTAGGAACTCAAAATGTTGAACTAATGAAAGAGGAGGAGGAGCTTCAAGCACAACTACAAGAGAGGAGAAAGCAAGAGGAAATTTTGTGGAGACAGAAATCCAGGGTACAATGGCTCAAAGAGGGGGAAAAAACACAAAGTTCTTCTAGGGAGAAATGGTGCATCGCCGACACATTAACAAAATTACTCATCTGGAGTATGGCTAGGGTAATCCAATCAGAGAACATACCCAAATTGAAGCAGAGCTTAACAACTATTACCGTGACCTCCTAATGGAAACCAAGGAGGATAGAACTGCAACAATCAGGTGAGTAACCAGTCACATACCCTCTATGGTGACTCCTAAATAGAACACAGCCTTGATGTGACCTATCACCCAAGAAGAAGTGGACCAAGAAGTAAAAGTTATGCCCTTAGGGAAGGTTCCAGGTCTGGATGGATTTACCACTGACTTCTTCCATCATTGTTGGGACCTAATTAGGGAAGAAGTTTGGTAGGTATTAGAGGAATCATGAACCTCAGGCCAAGTCCTCCCTACCCTCAATGCTACTTTTCTCACCCTAATTCTGAAAGAGGAGAGGGTCACAAATCCCAAAAGGTTTAGACCTATCGCTCATTGCAATTTCATTTACAAAATCATAACAAAGGTGGTTGCGAACTGCCTCAAGCCAATTCTTCCCTTTGTCATATCCAAGGAACAAGCAGGGTATGTAGAAGGTAGACAAATTATGGACAGTGTCATTTTGGCTCACGAGGTCATCCACTCTCTCAAGTCGAAAAAAACTCTAGGTATGCTCATCAAACTTGATCTTTCAAAGGCTTTTGATAGAGTCAGCTGGCAGTACCTTCGAGCCATTTTAGATTCTTTTGGATTTGATCAGCAATGGGTAAATTCAATCTTAAACCTTGCCTCCTCAACCTTCTTCTCCATCCTATTCAATAGGGTCATGTCCTGACCATTCTCACCATCCAGAGGTATCAGACAAGGTGGCCCCCTATCGCCTTTTTTGTTTGTTCTCATAGAGGAAGGCCTGGGACATTATATCAAGTCAGTGGTCCTAGAAGGATCTCTCAAAGGCTTACCTCTGCCTAATATCCAACAGGTACCCTCACATAGTCAATTTGTTGATGACACCCTATTCATGAAATCCCCAACTGCAAGAGAGGCAAACAAGCTTAACTCAACCCTCTTTGACTTCACAGAGGCATCAGGCATGACTCTCAACCTAGACAAATCCAAACTCTACTTCTTCAACACTCCGACAGTTGTCCAAATTCATATCTCCAGACTCCTGGGAATACCCAAGAGCTCCTTTTCGTCCAACTACTTAGGCATTCCTCTAACGGGCGCAGTAGCCAGATCCATTTCCTGGGACAACCTTCTTCTTTCCATCTCCAATAGGTTGAGAAAATGGACCTTCAGTCCCCTCAACATCACAGCCAGGATGGTCCTACTCAAGTCTATCCTACAAACCTTGCCTACCTACCTTTTCACATCCCTAGCGGCCCCCAAGAAGGTCATCAAAGCAAACCTCTAGCAAAATTTCCTCTGGCACAGACACCAACCAAATAGGAAGTGGGTTCTAGTAGGATGGGACAAGATCTGCACACCAAAAAGTATAGGAGGGTTGGGACTCCGAGATCCAGGGAAACTCAACCAAGTAATGGGAGCCAAAATGTGGTGGAGATAATTAAAAATGCCAACAGATTTATGGGCGCAAATATGGAAGAAGAAGTAGGATCCTCTCACATAAGAAAACCAACTCATAAAACATAATGTTTGAATACAGGAATCTAATATTTGGAACACAGCATGGAAAAACAGACACCTGGTGAAAAATCATGCCTTTTGGGAGGTCCGAAATGGATAAAGCACTATGTTCTGGCAGGACTCCTCGCAGCAACTCAAACCTCTAAGTGACCTAGAAGAGCTAAACCCCCTCAAACAGGTTCTAAGCCAGGACACACTTCTGACGGTGAAATATCTTTGGAAACCCGTGGATCAGAGACTGCAATGGCGTCATTGGAAAACCTCTAATCAGGAATTAGGGGTCCCAGAGGACTTAAACCTGCAAGCCTGGCAACACTATGCAAGTCATCGGAAAATCCCCAATCGAGAAGGCCTGGATATTCTTCGACGGGGACACTCCACTACTGGAAAATTCTCAGTCAAAGAAGCCTACTACCTACAAGGAAACTACCAGAATCATGGTAGGGAGAACATATGAAACAAGGTTTGGAACCCTGTACTTTGGCCCAAGGTGTCCACCTTCTTCTGGCTTATTGCACACAACAGAGTCCTAACCTGGGACAACCTCATGAGAAGAGCTTCATTGCACCCTCAATATGCATCTTATGCCACCAACAAGAGGAAACCAAGGAACATCTATTCAGCAGATGTACCTACAGTCAGTGGATTTGGGACCAAGGAGCTCAAATAATGTGTCGATTCAATCAAAACAAGAGCAGCATCAGTGATACACCCTAAAACTGGGACTCGATCACTGACAACAATCCTCTGCTGGCATACATTTGGCAACTCCACCCAGGATTCATTCTCTGGCAACTCTTTAAAGAATGAAACAAAAGAATCTTTCACTCCAAAGCCTCCACACTGGGGTTAACTTGGGAAAAAATTGTCACACTTGTCAAGGAAACAATTAGAGGTAAACCCTGGAAACTAGAGGACTTAAATTGCAACCCGGAGGAGCAATCCATACTCTGAAGCTAGCATCCTAGCCTCACTAATCAATTGATGATAAAGGCACCTAAACATCAGCATAGCATCCCAACCATCTAGACCCCTCCTCCAAAATATTTCATAAAGATCATCTTCGATGGGGCATCCAAAGGGAACCCAGGATTAGTGGGATATGGAGCCACACTCAGAAACTCTAATAGAGAGATCCTCTGTCTAGTAGCATGTTACTTGGGGGAAACAAAAAACAATGTGGCAAAGCTAACGAGCCTCTTACAAGGTCTCCAAGTAGCAATTAATAGACATCGTCACAAGCTCGTCCTGAAGGGGGACTCACAAATTTATCATCCATCTAATCACCAAGATCCTCCATGGGTAAAACCCATTGAAAATATCACCCAGCTAGTGACTCTCAGGGCTACTAGAGGAATTTGGAAGCCTCCTTAGAACTAACCTTAGCATCATACCCTCTCACATAAAAAGAGATGCAAACAGGGTAGAAAACTTTTTGGAAAATGAAGGGGTAGCAAAGGAGACAACACACATATACTGGGAAGTACACATCTCTGGAAACTCAGATATCTCAGATTGGTGTCATGCTTTGGCTAGTAGGGATCTCCAACCCCCGAATGGGGTGCCATGTCAAGAAGGGAGGACACGTGGGAACGAGCTGGGTAGGGCCATAATTAATGGCCACCAACTCCTATCTCCTCACTATTAATATGGGAGTGAGCCCGAGTATCCAAAACCAGAGGACGAAGCCTCTCACGTGAGTGAAGAGGACGATAGACCAATGCACTAAGAACATAGCCTTAATGGCCAAGGCTGTCACGATCACCTTCATCCTTATCAATCTCCTTGATGGATATGCAATGCATTTGGAAATTGAATGGCCGAAGGCTGAACCTTCGGAGTGTTGGAGTAGGGACACTCATCCAGTCGACATTTCGGTTATATTTATGCTTCTCTACATACTGAGAGCAAGGGAATGGCCTCCCAAAGGCACTTTGTGGTATGCATCTGACTCCCATAGGAAGCGGCAGAAGAAGTTCTAAAAAGTGCTAGCTATGGCATGCACTCGGAGAACCATGAAGCCTAGGAGAACTAGAAGGCCTCCCATGGAGTATGTGCAGGAGATTATTCTGGACAAACCCATCCAGGTTCCCCCAGAACATATCCTCTTCACTATCTGAGATAATTGGTATCTCCCCACCTATTTCATGAACAATGCCAAGCCTCAGGTTCTAGGAATGACACACAGTCACAAGGAAGATGACCCAGCAGGGGAATACATAACTTGCCATGTTGAGGAAGAATTCTTGGGAAACACAAAAGAAAAGGCAAATTCAACAAGGGACGAACCTCCAGAGGAAGTGGCACAGTAGGACAAGCTGCAAGGACAACAAGGTGGCAGCACAAATGAAGACAAGGAGGAGATCGATGCACATAAGCCAATTCCCCCTTCCTCCCCTCAGGGAGAATGCTAGGACCAACCTCCACTCCTCCACCCGGAGCACCTAGAACTGATCTTTGAAATGTGCAGCATGGTGGAAGACCAAATCCACAAGGCCATCCAAATCATCCAAAGCCTCTACATGATGTGTGTTGCTTACTCCAACACGTCTCCAAGCTGATAATGCCCTACGTGCGCAGAGGCCTACGCACTTCTAGTAAGACCGAGAAAGAATGGCAAAGATGACGAGAACACTGGGTAAAAGGTTTTGTGAATGTTCATAGTTAGAAAATTTCTTTTGTTTCAAACGAGAGCTTTAGCTCAGTTAGACTATAGTTATGTTTTTAGTAGTAAGTTAAGGAACAAACTTAAACTAATGGCGTCCATGCATCATAGTTTCCTTCAGGCAGGACGGATGGCAGCCTAGTTATTTTTGTTTGAAAATGAGTGGCATGGAACGACTAGTTGTGTCGGTTTCCTTTTTAGGTGGGACAGCTGGCGCTCCAAACGACTTTTTAAACCTACAACTTCAATATAATGGGATCCTCCTTTTTTACTTAAAAAAAAATGTGGTTATTTATAACTATTAAAGTATTACTAAATTATTGATAAATTAAAAAATAAATACATTATTAAGAAATTATTAGGTTATTAAGAAATTAAAACCTTATTAATTAAATTAAAATATTACATGATAACAACTTATTAATTAATATAATAATAACAACCTATTTACTAATTAATGTATTAATTAATAATTAATAACAACGAATTAATAACAAAGTATTAATTAACAACAACCTATTTACTAATTAATGTATTAATACATAAATACATAAAATTAAATTATTAATTAATTAATTAATTAATTAATTAATACCTTAATGTGTGATGTATAAATTAAGTATCAATACATTAATGTATAATGTAATATTTTAATTAGTAATAGATTAATAATATATAATATATTGTATTAATACATTATACATTAATAAATTGCTAAAGAACAAATAAATTATTAATAATGTGGTTATTGATAACTATTAAAGTATTACTAATTTTACAAACACTATTATTATAACACAAAAAACCAAACATATATTAATTTTAACTCTTAACTTTTAAATAAATTAATTAATACATAAATGCTAAAGTATTACTAAATTATTGATAAATTAATAAATAAATACATTATTAATAATAATGTTTTTAAGAAATTAAAACCTTATTAATTAATACATTGCTAAAGTATTACTACACTAATAAAGTAATACATTAACAATACATTATTACATTAATAATACAATGAGCTACAATGGGTTGTGTAGATCACATTGCAACAATGGATTATCTTCATGAGACAATGGCATTTGAAAATGTTTCTCGCATTATGATGAGAGGATATTTGTGTCACACTGTAACGACACGGTTCTTGTAATCACATTGTGATGACCAAGCTATTTTCATCCCATTGGAGCAATATGTCTATGTTTGTTACATTACGAGGGTGGGGCTATGTTTGACACATCGTGACATTACTCTGTTTGTTATATTGTGACACTATTATGTTCATCACCTTGCAAAATTACTATGTTCATCAATATGCGATGAAAAGGCTATGTTCATCACATTGCGACAATATGGGTATGTTTGTCACCTTATGATGACGGGGCTATGTTCGTCACATTGCGATGAAAAGGCTATGTTTGACACATTATGACATTACTATGATTGTCAGATTGTGACACTACTATGTTCATCACATCGCAACATTACTATGTTCATCGATTTGCGATAAAAATAATATGTCTGTAACATTACAACAATATTGGTATGTTCGTCACATTACCATAGCGAGGATATGTTTTTCACATTGCGATGATAGGCCTATGTTTGACACATTTAGACATTACTATGTTTATTAGATTATGACACCACCATGTTCATCATATTCCAACATTACTATGCTCATTACTTTGTGATCGAAAGACTATCTTTGTCACATTATGTCAATATCGGTATGTCTGTCACATTGTGACGACGATAGGCTATGTTCATCACATTAATATGATAGGGCTATTTTTGGTGCATTGCAGCATTACTGTTTTTGTCATATTGTGACAATATTATGTTCGTCACATTGGAACTTTACTATGTTCATCAATTTGCGACGACAAGGTTATGTTTGGCACATTGCGACAATATGGGTATGTTTGTCACATTCTGACGATGGGGCTATGTTTGGCACATTTTGAGGATGGAGCTTTGTTTGAAAAATTGTGACATTAATATGATTATTATATTATTATAGTAATATGTTCGCCACATTGCAACATTACTATGTTCATCAGTTTGTGATGACAAGGTTGTGTTTGTCACATTGCGATAATATGGGTAGGTTCATCAAATTGCAATGATGGCCTATGTTCATCACATCACAATGACAGGGCTATGTTTGACACATTGCAAAATTATTATGTTTGTTAGATTGTGACACTACTATGTTATTCAAATTGCAAAACTACTATGTTAATCACTTTGATACGACAAGGCTAAGTTCGTCACATTGAAACAATATGGCTATGTTTTTCAGATTATGACATCGGGGCTATATTCGTCACATTACGAAAATAGAGCTATGCTAATCACATTATGACGTAAGTGTTTTTTTTAGATTTTGACACTGTTATGTTCATCACATTGCAAGATTACTGTGTTCATCACATTGCAATGACAAGTCTATGTTTGTCACATTGAACCAATATTGGATATGCTTGTCACATTGTGATGGTGGGATATGTTCTACACGTTATTACATTACTATGGTTCTGATATTGTGACGCTACTATGTTCTTCATGTCACAATGTTCAATTTTGTTCATCATACTGGAACGTCGGTTCATGTTCATTAGATAGCAATGTTGGTTTATGTTCAACACATTATGAAAAAGAAGATTTGACAAGTTTTTCTTTAAAAGCTAATGAATTGTTTACTTTGTCACAAAGATAGGAAATTTGAACCAATGTGACATATTACATAGAATTCAACTTAATATCATACTTGTTCTAAAGACATTGATAGCAATTCATCTTTAATTTTACACATGATGATTTTTACTTGTTCTAAAGAAATTGATAGAAGAATCTTGAACATTGTAGATGATGAATTATTCTTGTTCTAAGGACACTCATAAAAAATCATTTAATAATTTTTATTTTTCATAAGTTCATTGCTAGCAAATCAATAATAAAGTGTTACTAAACTATTGATAAATTAATAAAGTGATATGTTATTAATAAATTAATACATCGTTAATTAATACATTGCTAAAGTATTACTACACTAATAATGTAATACATTAACAATAAATTATTACATTAATAATACATTAAATAAACATTAAATGCATTAATAAATACATTACTAAAGTCTGAATACATTATAATATTAATAAAGTAATAAATAATACATTAAATTAAATTAAAATTAAAATTGTTAAATTATTATCATTACATTCTTATTATTCAAATTATATTTTAATTATTATTTTCTTATTATTATAAAATAAACCTTAATACAAATAACCTTAACTTTAATAAAACCATAACCCTAATTTTAATGGGAATAACTCTAACCCTACACGAATAAGTATTAACAATAATTGAAATGTAGAACAAGAGTGATAATTTTAATTTTAATGCATTTATACTAATATTAGTGTCTAAGGCATCCTTGGGTTGTATTGATATTTATAGTACTATGAAAAACCTGTTATTTACACGCATAATGCATAAAATGCATTAATAAATACATTACATTATTACCATAAAACACAATTCATATTTATAAATATCAATATACAAATGGAACAACAACACGTAGCAATTAGGAATCTCTTTCACCTTTCAAAGTTTTTAGCATTTTCACTTTGTGACGACAAGGCTATGTTCATCACATTGTGACAATATTGCTATATCTGTGTTAGATTATGACATCGGGGCTATATTCGTCACATTAGGACAATAGAGCTATGCTAATCACATTATGACGTTAGTATGTTTTTTAGATTGTGACATTGTTATTTTCATCACATTGCAAGATTATTATGTTCATCATTTTACGATGACAAGTCTATGTTCGTCGCATTGAACCAATATTGGCTATGTTTGTCACATTATGATGGTGGGATATGTTGGACATGTTGTGACATTACTAGTGTGACATTACTAGTGGGATATGTTGTGACATGTTGGACATGTTGTGACATTACTATGTTCATCATATTGCAATGTTGAGTTTTTTTCATCATACTTGAATGTCAGTTCATGTTCATCACATGACAAGGTTGGTTTATGTTCAACACATTACGAAAATGAAGTTTTGACAAGTTTTTTTTTAAGCTAATGAATTGTTTCCTTTGTCACAAAGATAGGAAGTTTGAACCAATGTGACATATTACATAGAATTCAATTTAATATCATACTTGTTCTAAGGACATTGATATCAAATCATATTTAATTTTACACATGATGATTTTTACTTGTTTTAAAGAAATTAATAGAAGAATCTTGAACATTGTAGATGACGAATTATACTTGTTCTAAGGACACTCATAACAAATCATTTAATGATTTTTATTTTTCATATGATCATTGATAGAAAATCAATGCTAAATTGTTACTAAATTATTGATAAATTAATAAAGTAATATGTTATTAATAAATAAATACATTACTAAAGTGTGAATACATTAAAATATCAATAACGTAATAAATAATACATTGAATTAAATTAAAATTATAATTGTTAAAATATTATCATTGCATTCTTATTATTAAATTCTTATTATTTAAATTCATATTGTATAAACCTTAAAAAAAATAACCTTAACTTTAATAAAACCATAACCCCAATTTTAATGCGAATAAATCTAACCCTAATCTCACTTTAACCCTAACCCTAATAAGTATTAACAATAATTGAAATGTACAACAAGAGTGATAACTTTAATTTTAATGCATTTATATTGTGAAAAACTTGTTATTTACATGCATAATGTATAAAATGCATTAATAAATACATTACATTATTACCATAAAACACAATTCATATTTATAAATTTATTCACACACGAATTTATTGCGATATTCTCTTTGCTTTGTATTCATAAAATTTATTGTGATGTGCATTATTCTCTTTTCTCTTTGTTGTGATATTTATAAATTTATTCATACATCAATATTTATTGCCATATGGATTATTCTCTTTGCTCATATGCATTATTTATAAATTATTCTCTTTGCTCTTTATGCATTATTCTCTTTTCTCTTTCTTGCGTTATGCATTATTCTCTTTGTTCTTTTCTGTGATCTGCATTATTCTCTTTGCTCATTGTTGCGATAAGCATTATTCTCTTTGCTCTTTGCTGTGATATTTATAAATTTATTCATACATTAATATATAAATTCATATTCTCTTTGTTGTGTATTTGTAACATCCCGCTCTGGCGCACTGAGACCACTTATTCCTTGAGGACACTTGCTCGCAAGTGATCTGGACCCTTTTTGATGTTGGACCTTATATATGTGATTATGATGAAATTGACAAATGATATGATGTGTTACTATTCATGTAGACGGGTGCTATTGACTCAGTTTATTGAGTGTGCAGGTTTGTGACCTTGAGGATGCGGAGGAATCTGTAGACCCCCTTGGACTCCGGACTAAGTCAGGGAGTGTGCTTTTGGGTTGATATGTTTATTATGATGTTGATTTGATTTGATGATTTGATGACGACACTCTGACATGATTATTGGTGATGCAGGCTGACGATAGCTTGCCGACTTGACTCACATATGGAGTAAAGGGGCCACACACAATTGCAGAGAGGTTGA
>JZKD02S2040024.1:477680-497502 GCA_000966675.3 Picea glauca | reverse complement strand
AAAAAAAATCTTAAAAGTCAAATAGACTTAGAATAAGGAGTGGATAAAGAGACCGAAATCTCAAAATAAAGCTAAAGCAAATGCTTATAAAAAAAAAAAACTCTTCATAGATACCATTCAAACTCAAATAGAAGATAATTTTTTAGGGTTCAAGAGTCAATTACAGACAATGGAGGATAGGATTCAAGAAATGGACCTTTGGAGTAAAGGGGTCACACACGACAACCAGGAACATTGAGGGAGAGGTGTTGCAGTAGCCCTACCACAACCTACTAGCACTCGCGTCGTGGCTCAAATTGTAGGCTAACGATTACCTAGTTCGAGAGATCCATGACGTCGTGAGGGAACACTGTGAAAATCACTCTCAATGATTCTAAGGGGTGCACAATAAGGGAAGGTCCTTATTCCTTAAAGGCCCTTAGTCACCCAGAATGTCACCTAATGGAGTATTGACTCCAGGGGTTTGACGTCTACCAAAATCAGTCAAAAGGTGAGTGACACCCTTGGAGGATGTAGTGCGTCTTGAAGGGCACGTCACGTAAATAAAAAAAAAATGTAGGCGAGTGGCACCCTTGGAGCACGCAATGCGTCTTGAAGGGCACGTCATGATTTTTAACACTGGTAACTTAATGAAATTAGTACCTAAAAAATTATGTCTCTTTAGGACTCGGTAAGACATAAAATGAATGTTTCACGAGTAAAGATTTATAATCATAAATTCCCTTAAAAACATTTTGTCGAGCCTAGTGAATTTAAAATCCTAGGTCTAAGTAAGACACGTGAACAAAAAAAAAACTAAAAGGACTTTAACAAAAGGGGGGGGGATGAAGAAAATTAATGTATTATAAGGATGTAATGAAAATTAATATAGATGATCAAAATTATCTCTTTGTTTTGACAAGTGTAAAGGAAAAAATAAGAATTTCTAAGATAAGAACAAACTCTCATGAACTCCATAGTGAAACTGGGTTTTAGTCAATTCCTAAAATGCCACGGGATGAAATAGTGTGTCGGCTTTGTGACACTAAGAAGGTTGAAGATGAAAATCACTTTCTCTTAGATTTTCCATCCTATACCCACATTAGATGTCAATTTCAAAATATTTGTGAGAGTAACAACCATCCTAACCTTTTAAGTCGACAAAAATATGGTGATCTTGAAAATCTTCTCTTAATGCTTTTCAAGCACACAAACACAATTATAAATAATTTCAAGTAATCTCTTACCCTCTTAAGGTCCGATAGACCAATTTGGTCTCGGTGGACATTAATCATTGTCATCATCATATTACATAATTAGTAGAATAAAAAATTACTAAACAAAAATGTTTCAATATTATAATTATATATGTATTAGTAAAATATATATATAACAAATTTAAAAAATAACTGAAATCTAATTTTTCATTTAAAAAAAGTATAATAAAACATTATTTAATTACTAACATTTTTCTTTGTGACCTTGTGACAATTGTTTTGCAACATCGCACTCCAATGAACAACATTCTTGACATCACTTTGTGACAAACCACTTCCAAAATCACATTTTGATGAATATTCCCAATGTCCCATTATGACAAACATTTTCCAACATTGGATTGTGACTAACATTAACGTCGCATTATGACAAACATTTCAATATCAATTTAAAGATATCAATGTATAAAATAATAAATAATTTAATGTATACATACCTTAAAACCCTCTTGATTTGAACTTGTCACGTCTTAGGAGGAAACACATGTTCTTAACCATTAATTTAACTTAAACATTATATATTAATATATATATATATATATATATATATATATATTAATTATATACAAATTATTAATCCTATCAAATATATAATCATTTTATATTAACTAAATATGTTTGTTTTTTTTAGAGAATTATATAAATAAATAATTATTTCTATAAATTAAATAATGTGTACAAATACTTTGGATTAATATTTATATTTATTTATTTATATAATAAATAAATCTGTAATATATGTATACATAATAAAAAATATAGTAGACATGTAATATGTTTATAATGTTAAATAATTATTTATATAAATTAAATGTGTTTTTTTTTTAACAAGAACTCGAAAATATATATTAAAAAGTGTGGATAAATCCACTGTAGTACAGAAAAAGGGGTCATGAGAGACCTTTGAGAAGTAGAATATTTGAATCTTGGAAATGCTAAAACAAAATTTGTGATCATAGAATTTCCACCTTCCCTAGCTATATGACATTTGTTGTATTTCAAAGAATACAATCTATAGAAAACGTTGTCTATATATAACGAAAAACAAAACATGACATCTAAATTTTGCAAATACTTAGCTACCCAATTCCATTTTGATCTTTGATTGTCCCTGCTACTTTCAAATTGAGTGTGGATAGGGCTTGTTTAGGCCTGAGATTTGGTGGATTGTGGTTGAAGTTACATTCTTGGAGGCTGCATGGGTGCTTGTTGGTGTGCTTGGTTGTTGATGATTTCATTCCATATTATCTAATTGACTCTGCATTATATCCAAACTGTTGCATTACTCTTCAATTGGACTCCTCTAAGCATAAATTTCATCTTGCATCCTTTCAATTAGATGTCTGTGTTGAGAGCGGGTTTCAAGTTCAAAAGTTAGGGTGGAGCTGAGCACTCCCATCTGAACTCATTTCCTTTGGAAACCCACACATTTTTCCTTAGGGTCCAACTGAACAAAACCAACTAGAATTCCCTTGACACCCTACAAGTGCATGAAATCTAGTGCACTTTAATTCCTCTGGGTGTTTTCCATGCTGCTAGGGCAGACACAATGTTGTAGAGAAGTGTAGTTCCTATATATTGGGATTTTGTTGGGTGGAGAATAATTCAACAAAGGTCACGGGGAAAAGGCCTCGGTGAAGCAATGAAAAGGTGGTGGGAGAGATAAGGAAAACAAGAGGGAGCCTGAATTCTCTGGTTAGGAATTCATTGCAAATCAATCAACACTGGAAAACCTATGCAATTCAGAGGGAGCATGGGGTGGGAATGGATTACCAAGGACACAAATTAAATTTTCTCCAGCAAGGACGAGCATTGAACGATATTTCCCCATGTGATGATCAATGTCGAATTTGTGTTAAACATATAAGTCACAAACTCTATTTGTTGTGATATACTTGAAGCCTTAATATGTGTGAGCTTAATTCTAGGCCTAACGTCATCCTGGCTAATCATCAGTGCATCTGGGATGTTGCATGCATGATCCATCTGCATCAAAGCCTTCATCCTTTGATTTCCCATGAGCTCGACTGAATGGATATACTGACCAGCCGAAACCATAATGAGGCCGACGTATATTTTTTTAAACCTGAATGTCCTTAGTTGGCGAGTCATCGAATTTACACTTTCCACATGTCTACTCCACCTTTCCCCTCTTTCGTTGGCCACCTATCTACTCCACCTTTTCCCTCTTGCACTAGAGATCCAAGTGGCTCTACCTATAGCCTTTGTACATTGGCTCCTGGTCATGTGATGGAGCATTAGACTAGGGGGGCTAATACTTCAACACTCTCCACCCCTAAGGTTCTAGGAGGTATCCCTATGGCCTTGTTTGCCAATTTGTCGGCTGTCATTTTATTTTACCTCAGAACATGGAAGAATTTTTCCTTGAGGGTCCTTGAGTCTACACATATTCGATCAATAATTATTTTTAGGCTCAAATTTTTTGGCTAGTTTCCCTCGATCATAATCCTTATGATTGTCTTGGAGTTTCCTATAATATTCATATTGGAAATTTGTCGAGTCTTTGGTAGCTGGAGTCCTTTGAGTAATTCATAAGCCTCTACTTTATTATTGGTGTCTTTCTCGATGTTCTAGTAGTAATTTAATATTATTTTTCCTCCAGGTTCGTAGAGAACACCCCCCCCGCACCTACATACCCTGGGTTTCCCTTTGAAGTGCCATGAAAATAGAGTGTATGATCAGATTGGTTTTGAATCCAATCATCTATTCTATGAAGAGTATGAAGCTGCCAGCATGATCTTTGCATTGAGTGAGAATTTTTACCAAAGTGAAGGTTGAATATTGTGATCCAAAACTTCTCTGGGATACTCCAGTTGGAGAGATATTCTATGTTCAGATATTTAATGCTCATAACTTCTGATAGAAGCATTTTGGTCTTCCCAGCGACACTTTGAGGATGTGAAATTTTTCCCTAGAAATTGTTTTGTTTCTTGCTAACCAAATATGTTGGCAGATGTACTTGGAGGAGGACCTCCACAATATTTTGAAGATTGGTTTTCCCCGAAAGGTGCCCTAGTAGTATTTTTTCCAATTTCCCAAGCATGGTTTTAAATATGAGGGCCATCTTATTTGATGAGTGAAGTTTCCATAAGCAGTGTTCTAGACTGTTTTCGAGAAGGGGAAATCCGAAGAGGTGTTGGATAATGTCTTGACTATTTTGGAAATGGGGACAGATGAAGGGACTATGGAAATCTCTTTTCATCATTTTTTCACCTGTTAGGATTTTTTCATGTGCTAGGGACCAAATAAACATGTTTATTTTGGGTAGAGAGTCTTGGATCCAAATATTTTTCCATTTTGTTGAAGTTTGGATCACCCTTAAAAAGGAGAGAAGATTGTTGTATTCTTCTTTTACTGAATACCGATCTATTCCCCAACCATGATTGTCTAGAATATCTCTAATAATAAGTGTTTCTCATTTAAGGATTGAAATCAAAACTTGAGCTTGATTGGACATTTGAGTGGGGACATCTCCCAGACTCCACTCCTTCGAGCTACTATTTTTGTTCCATATTGAGATATTGAAGAGAGTGAGTTTTTTTCTTGAATTTCAACCACCTTTTTAGGTCCCCAATTTATTCCTCTCAGGCGGTAAAATCAACTCCCAAAATCGGATCTTGCTATAGCCTAATCAGTTTTTCATTTCTAGGGATCCACGTGAGGTTTTCCTGAAGGAAGGAGATTGCAGCGTATTGTCCATGCATCGTTTTATTCCTCCCATCCTATATTTTATTATTATAGTCATTTTCCACCATTACTTTATTCCCGACACTATCCTCCAGAGAATCTTGGCTCCTATTGTTATATTTTTCACTTCGAGGTCTCTGATTCTCAGTCCCACACTTTTTTTGGGTGAGAATACTCTATCCCAATTCACTAGATGAAAAATTTTGGAGTTGGATTTTCTTCCTTGCCACAAGAATTTGTGAATGAGCTGGGCCATGTCTTTTGTAACTCCCTTTGGTGCCAGGAGGGAGGAGAATTGGAAGAGGGGAAGGGAAGATAGAACTGATTTTATTAGGATAACTCTCCCCGATGGATTGAGCCACCTTGACCCCCATGACTCTATCTTATCCCTGAATGTTTGAATAAAGAGGTGCCAATACTCACTAGGGAGTGATTTTAAGAACATAGGTAGTCCAAGGTATTTGAAATTTTTCCAATCGCTTGAAATGCCAAAGCCCAGAATTTGAGCAATCCCTACTCTATTATTAGCTGAAACATTCCACACATAGATTTGACATTTTTCCTTGTTTAGGGGACCACCTGAAACTAAGAGAAAGGTGTCCAAGACTTGATTTAATCTTCTTGCCATAATTCTTTAAGCTCCACTAAAGGGAACCATATCATCAACAAATTGCGAGTGATTGATACATTTTACACCCTGATTTATTTTGATTCCTGGGTGTGTACCATTGATGCTTTCCCACTCTAGCGTTCAATTGAGAGTCTTTGTCATGATCACATATAGAAGAGAGGGGAGTGGGAATCCATGCCTTTGTCATCTGGAGGCCCTAAAGAATGGAGTTGGTATTCCATTTAAGAGGGGGGAGATCCAAGGGGACACAATACAAGTTCTTGTCTAGGATAAAAACGCTTGATTGAACCCAAAGTTTTTCATAACTTTGAAAAGAAAATGATGTTCTACTCTATCAAACACATTTCCCATATCCAATTTAATTTCCATACCTAGTTCCCCCTGAGAGTTTCTGCAGTGGATTTCTTCTTGCACTAGAATAAAGTTATCCCATATTTGTTTTCTTGCCACAAATCCTCCTTGATTAGGAAGAATTAGAGATATGAGAAAGGGATTCAACTTGTTAGAAATGATTTTGGCCATGATTTTATAATAGGTATTACAAAGAGAAATGGGTCTAAATCTATCTAGGATAGATGCACCATGTTATTTTGGTATGAGAGTTAAGGAGGAGTTGGTGGTTTCTCCCATTTTTTATTTATTTGTGAACGAATCTTATCATTATGATGAAATCCTGATTGATTGTGTGCCAACATTTTTTATATAAATGAATGGTGAAACCATCTGGCCCTAGAGCTTTATCCTGGTTGAGATTGTGGTGAATATCAATTCCAAGATAATTTTATGAACTCACTTCCTCCAAGTTGTTTTTTTCATATACAAAGGTATCATCAGTGATCTTATTGGATTTAATAATCATGACCTTAGTTGTATCAGTATTAACAATCATACCCATATTGGAGAAAAAATACTTGAGGATTCTAAGTTGGTTTTCAAGATAATGGGGACTCTTTTCCATAAGAATGATATCATCGAAATAAATAAGAAGATTGATGACTATACCAATGAGAGTAGGGCCGACACAACCTACTTTTTCTAAGCAATCTTCTAACATGACAATGTATATGCCAAAAAGGGTAGGGGACAAGGGACAACTTTGTTTGACTCTGATATTGGAGTTAATCTCTTTTGACCAGCCCTCAGTGTTTTTAAACTTAGCAATAATGTTCTCATACATCCTTATTGCATCATACCTCAACTCGAGAGGCACTTTTATCTCTTCCAACCTATTCCAAAGGTTTTTCCTAGGAAGCATGTCAAAATCTTTTCTAAAGTCAAAAATAAATAAAAATGATTCATTTTAGTATTGTAGAATTCCTCTACAATGATCCTAAAGGTAACAAAATGGTCCATAGTTGAATGATATCTCCTAATCTCGGTTTGGCCTTTAGATATTTTACCGTGACTTTTTAGCCAAAGGATAATCTTCTTTTCCAAAATAATTCCATAAAGCTTGGCTAAATCGGGCTAATCATAATGGTCCTATAATTAGAGGGAATGTTTCTACCCCCATTTTTAAAAATAGGAACAATGAGGCTTTGCTTATAGGGTTTAGGGAAGCCCTGCTTGACTGCTAAATTGAAGAGCTTGTGTATGTGAAGGATAAGGATAGGCCCTCCAATTTTAAAAAATTCATCTTGGTAGCCTTCAATGTCCTTAGCTTTCTCATTTACAAGCCGCTTAACCTCGAACTCTATGTCATCTAAAGAAAAAAATTATTCCTTTGTAGGGACAATAGGAATGGTGTCCATGGCATTAGGTAACTCATAAATACCTTTAAGGTAGGAATTCCAGTCCCTTAAGGGAATCCTATTATTTTCTTTAGTATTGCAGTTTGGAATTTGGCTCTAGAACTTCTTAGGATCCAATTTATATAGTTGTGAAAGTTTCTCTTGTGTTTTATTGATATAGTACATTTTTTTCCTTTTAATTAGGGATTTGTACGTATTGATATTATCGATTTTTAAGGACTCATTAGAAGCATCCCTAATGGATTTCCTAGAAATTTTACATTCTTTATTGTTTCAATATTAATCCGTAAGTGCGGACATGAACCGATATCCCTAGATCCACCTGGATCTAGAACAAAACAGGACAGAATGCTACACTTTCCCTAGATCTAACCTATTGAATGAACTAAGAGATAAGGATTGTAGACATACCTTATGAACGCTTTCCTTATGTCTCTATTGTTCCAAGCTTTGCTCCAATGCTCTTGCACTGTTCAGATCACATCATCACAAACCAATCGATGTAAAGGCATATTAATATATTCAATAGCTAGTCTATACATATGATCAAGGAATTATGTAATAAAGTGACATCATCTTTATGGGAAAGGGACATATTACTATATTTAATTAATTGAAAGTGAAACTTACAACCTGATCCTTGATGTCGTAGGTCTCCTTTCGATGGCTCCTAGTTTCGACACACACACTTGCTCATGCATGAAGAAAATCAACCACTTGTGATGACCTTGCTATTGTCTCTATCTGTTGTAGCATCAGTCCTTCATACAGGCTTTCAACAATTCTCTAATCAATCTCTTGCTAGGTTGCTTCTAACTTTTTCCATGAGCAATCTCCTCAATATATAGGAGAAGATAATGTAGTTACTTGGATAAGAAATGATCCCAAGATATCTAGAATGCCAGCACTTGAACAACCATTCGTTAGCTAACTCATTCTTCTCAAAGATTCTCTTCTATAAGGCTCGAGAACTTCATCTTTTTCCTCTTTAAGAAGATGTTCGCACCCTGGCCTTTGTTACAGTGTGAACCATTCGCACCCTAGCTTAATACAGCCTGCGAGAATCAACCATTCTCACAGGCAAGTAATAGGTAGCCTGCAAACTTCTTTGAAAAACATGATTTCTGGAAGCAGACAAGTGTAACTTTTCTCAGGAAAGTATTCTTAGTGAAGAGCTTGATTTCCCATCATCATAACATCATCATGATGACCAAAATTGTGGATAACAGAATGCCCCCCAAATTCTGAGAGTGGAATCAGTGACAGTCAATAGATTTTGTAAGCTGCATGTGTGTGTCAAGAACCAAGAATGCATCTAATCGGAAACCTGCAAACATCCAAGCATCAACATAATATCATATGTATCCCTTCTGAGATAGACATTCCCATGCTCATATCATAGATTGACGACATCATAAACAAAGGTCATGGCCACCAATCATACACTGTGGATCCATGCAGTCATAATATAGCATAGCCACCTAAATACACTGTGGATCTATGCGACAAATTTTTAATCAAGATGACATAGCCACGAAACATACACAGTGGATCTATGTGTCATAAATCATACATACTCCATTGCAACCTGGATCACTTAAGACAATATTTAGGGTCTTCAACCTTATCACCCAAAGTACGAATCTAACCATGTGATTACATGTGTCGAAGTCGAACATGGTAGAAACCACTTGATTACCAGTCATTGATGTAACCGTTAACAAGTGCGAGGGAAATCACCATTGATGTCAATGAATCCCAAGATACTAAAGTACAATCCATCGGCTGTGAATAAATGAGTTGATGTTAAACAATTGACAGAATCTTTCGATCTGGGGTCAATGATGTAAACCCACTGTCAAAAGCGAGGAAACTTGCCATTGAGGCATGCAAGCTCCAAGGTACTGAATGATTTCTAAGTCTTAATCCTGGATAATGTGTTGATGTCGACGGAACAAGACTCGTCACAAGAGGGCCTTGATGTATCCCCCATCAATGACACGAAATGAGTAACAGAGTTTGAAATTGAAACAGAGCACGTGGCAATTGGACTTTGGACACAGGGAAGGCCGACATGAAAGGAATGGACAACTGCAGATGGCCGACTCAATATAGGTTTTATGTAGACTTCTCTTGAACATATGAACGACACGACCAATGATTTGGCAGCATTGACTCAAAGACGACACAGGAAATGATTTTGTGGCAAATCGAATGAGAGACAAATGGATTTCCCAAACCGGCTTTAGATGATGAATAGGGGGTGTCATGTTCAAGAGCGACACTTACTGCCAATTAACACAAAGATGAAATATGTCCCTTTCCCAAATTTTCCCCCACCATTTATGGCAAGTACCTCTTTATTTTTACGCAATCTTGAAGAGGATCACATATGCTTGTTGATATAAGCTCATCCTTCAGACGAGTCCCTCAGAGTATTTTTAACGAACCCTAGGAAGGAGTGGTTCGGTCCCATTACGGGTCTGTCAATGTTTGTTTAATGAGTCCAGAGATAGTAAATTCGAAGGTTTTTCAAGATTATAGAGTTTGGAAAAACACTCAAAAGAGAACTCTCTCAGTTCCTTTTCTGTACAATAGTCCAACGAGACCGAAAAAGGGTTAAATTATTGCTCGAAGGATGCGTACTTCAAATACTTTAACGAGCATGAAAATAGCAAGATCGCTCGGCAATATTTTCATGTTTAGAGAGTCTAAAAAGAGCTTAAAGATAACTCCAGGGGGGTTCCTTTTTCGTGTAATCACAGCGAGCCCGGAAAAGAGATAAAGCAATGCTCACTCACGTTCTTATGTTTTTTACAAGCGCAAGAACGGACAAAAGGCGCTCGAGGTTTTAAGTCAAAAAAATAGAAAGAAAAAAAAATCACACCACACCGTAAAAGTTTTGTCCATAATCATCCGTATTCATTACCTGCAAGTCATTTTACTCTTTTTCATATTAGTAATTAGGGTTAAATAATGAAAATATAAAAAACCCTATTTTTGACATAGTAAAAAAGTAATAAAAATGAATTCATAACACATTTTACCATATCATTTACCTTTTTACCATTTGAGTTCAAAAACTTCCATTTTACCCTCTACCTTCATCATCGATTTTCAGGAGCTTCGGGCCATCATTCCAAGAGCCACTTGCGGTATTTGGGTAAGCTCTCCATTCTTTATCTTTTTATGGTTCAAATTCATGATTTCATTGGTTAAATTTCAAGTTTTGAGTTAAGTTTTGAAACCCTATGCGTGTAGAGGGATTCTCACAGGCTACTTATACGGGACCTACAAGAATGCCTCATTCTTGCAGGCAGGCCTAAGGCAGCATGTGAGAATTTCACATTGTGTGCCATAGGCCACCTGCAAACAACGCAAAGTTCAAAATTTTTTGTAATGTTAAGCCAATAAAAAAGGTTTGTTTCATGAATGAGAGTTTTGAGCATCTTCATATGATTCCCATGCAGGTTTATAGCCATCATCATGGTGCTCGAATGGAGAGAACAGGAACACGAGGAAGATAATACAAATGCCGAAAATCACCCTCCAGCCATTGCTGCCTTAAGAAATTGCGGTCTCCTAAAATATTTCTGCATCTCGGGCATGAGAGCCCAAGTTCGATTGCTAGAATACTTGATCCGAATGTGGGAGCCAGATCAACAAGTCTTCATCGTGGGAGCTCATACCTTGACTATAGACATCGAGGACATCTATTTCTTGACTGGGTTATCCAGACGAGGGTCCTACATCAGTTTGACCGGCAGCTGAAGGGGTGGTTTAAAAATGAGTGAGTATTACAGGCAGTACTGCATGCCTGAGGCTGAATGATAGAAAGGGAAAGTGGCCATTTGGGGAGTGACTGATATAACTCTCTGTACCATTCTCTTCACTATTTCTCGGATGGCAGGGAATGTTGCCCCACATATGGCTCTGCAGAGCTACTTTCAGTATGCCATCAAGTGTACTGAGCCCCAGGTATTCAACTGGGCTGATGCAGTTTTACGTAGTCTCAAGAAACAACTGACCAAATGCAGGCGTGGAGATCTAAAACAGTTCGGGTATGGATCTTTGTTAGTGTCCTTCTTCTGTGAGAGGGTCCTAGTGTTTAGGCTTCAGGCTTAGTGGCACTTTCCGGGTCCCAGGGACCCAAGGATGTTACGATGGTGCCGATTCATGGCCAGACATGTGGCAAGACCGATTTTCAGGTATGACGATATGTTCTTCGACTGGCTTCAAGGCGAAGTGTTGATGATAGAAGATTATGCATATGCTGGCTTAGATTTCCGTGGTGATCCTGACCTTGCACTTCCTGAGGATACACAGTGGGGAGACCTCGGTAAGAAGTAGACCAAATTTAATTTTTTAAATGTTTTTGTATTTTTAACATTTTTAAATGTTTTTGTTTTATAGATTTATCTAAAGACTAACACCAAAATTTTGTTGATAAAGCAGACGTTGGTGCATATAGACCTGCTGGCAGTTCTCCTGTCCAGCGATGAGGAGAGGCAGCAGTAGCAGTTCCACAGTACGTCGAGGATTACTTGATGGTGGAGCAGAATTTAGAGGGCCTTATGGCAGATGTTCTGGATATGCCCCTAGAGGATATTCCACGACGCGATCAGCGTCACACTGTGGGAGTCTCTGCATCTATGGGTCTCTTGCTCGGTAGAGTTGCTAGGACATTAGTCTATTATCATGAACGTCATCCTTGACGTCCTTATGTAGAAGCCATGAGCTTCAATTTTTGATATTTTGGTCTTCGGACAACCATTTTGTAAAAACAAAATTTGATCGTTATATATATATACACGGCTACTACCGGCTTATTTTACATTGTGTACATTTTTAATGTGTTTGATTTATAAATTGTTCAAATGCCTGTCCAATACATAATTATCTAAAGCATCTATTAATGTATTAAGACGTCTAGGAATGTGTTGATATTCAATGTGATCAAAATACCGTTCCGAGAGGCGAATCCTCAAATATACCCTTAATAAAGTAGGACTTCGAATAGAATATACATTACTGAGTTGTAGTACTACAAGCTGCGATTCAAGTCGCACAACCAACTGACAAATTCCAAGAGAAAAAACATCAACCAATAGTTCAACAACGGCGCTATACTTTGCGATATTGTTGGTTTCTCTGCCAATACATATACCTTGTATAGATATGAGTTCATTTGTCGGGGCATAGATTTCCCATGCAGCAGAAGCTAGGTTCCGAGTACTATGGCTAGCACCTTCGGCGAAGCCAATATAAGGTAGAGAATACTTCGACATCTGGCAATCAAACACAACGTCACATAAGGGTAGAGACCAGATAACATCAAAAGAAAAACTAAAGTAACACACACACACAGTATGATACATAAAATACAAGTACTCATGCACAAATAACTTATGCATAGTACTTCTTTAAGTACAACCTGTTCCTGGGTTCACTCAATGGTACACCATCATAATCAACTAGCTCATACGCTCCCTTTTCCAAAACTTTGTTGACAATGTAGGGACCACGCCACATAGGTTCAAATTTCCCGGCTCCTAGGACATATTTATCATGTTCATACTGAAGAACAAGATCGCCTTCAGAGAAGAGACGAGGTTTAACATGCTTGTCATATTCTGCCTTAACGCATTTCTTTTGGGCTTCTATTACTAAAGTGGCATCACGTCGAGTCTTGTCTAATTGCATCAAATACAATAGACGTTCCTCTTTGGAAGAAGTATTAGGTAAGAGCTCTACAGCTAGTTTCAAAGAAGGTATTTCACATTCTATCAGTAGAATGGATTACATGCCATAAACTAATCGAAAGAGTGTAAATCCCATAGCGGATTTAACAGATGTCCGATATGCCCACAATGCCGAAAACAACATCGTGTGCCAGCTGGTTTTATGTATTCCTATCATCCGTCGGATCATAGTTATGAGGACCTTATTGATGGCTTCAACCTGACCATTGGCCTGTGGATAATAGGGTGTTGAGCTATCATGACGAAGGCCCAACTTCTCTATAAGTTCTGACATCATATAATTCCTAAAATGACTACCGTGATCAGTAACGATAGCCTGAGGGACACCAAAGTGAGTGATGACATGGTTGAAAAGAAATAACACTGCAGTCTTCCTAGTATTATCGAATGTCGACATTGCCTTGGCCCACTTTGTAAAATAATCAACATCTACAATAATAGCCATGCCCCCCGGACGAGTGAGGGCGACATGTCATAAAATCAATGCCCCATTTAGCAAAAGGACCTACTGAGACTACAGGATGAAGGAGAGCGGGATGTGACCGAATCTTTTGTTGATAGGTCTGGCAAGCGTGACACTTCTGAACAACAGTAATGCAATCATTGAACAGAGAAGGCCAAAATTATCCTGCACGTAAGATCTTCTAGGCAGTAGCATACCCAGACATATGACTTCCACATGCTCCTGAATGGCAGTCATTCAAATCTTTCTGAGCCTCGTCAAAACTCAAACAATGTCGAAAGACAAAGTCAATGCCTTGACAATAAAGAGTATCACCGAGGATAATGTACTAGCGAGCCTGATAACATATACGACATCGTTCATTATTGGACAAAGAAGAACGGAAAGTTTGATTTTGGAGATATATAATGATATCTCCATACCAAATATCATCAGTACTGATAAGGAAAAGTGATTCATCTGGTAATGAATCAACTACTACATTTGTCGTGGCAGAGTGGGGGAAATCACAAATTAACTCAGCAAAAACCAAAGATTTCTTCGACGTGGCGCGATCAAATTCCAAATCGAACTTCTGGAGAATGACAATCCACTTGGAGTACTTTCCCCCAAGCAATTGACGTGTCAATATATGTTGCATGGGGTTACAATGTGAAATCACGGTATTTTTTCTGGAGAGAATATAATGATGAAAACATTGAACTGCTTGAACAACAGCCAAAGCCAGTTTCTCAACATGTTGGTACTTGACTTCCATTGATGATAGACTTCTACTCAAGTAATAGATAACATGTTCATCATGGTTATCATCCTCTTGAGCGAGGACCATGCCGATAGTATACTCGGAAGCAGCCAGATATAGAAAGTAATTTCGACTATAATCAGGAGGGAAAAGAAGAGGATCTTTGGTGAGGCACAACTTTAAAGCTTCGAAAGAGTTGTTGGCAACTTTATCCCAAAGAAACTCGGAACCTTTCTTCAGAAGACGGGTGAAACCACGAGTAATATCGGCATAATTCGGGATGAAACAACGAAGAAAGTTTGCTTTCCCCTGCAAACTTTGTAACTGGCGTAGTGAATAAGGAGGAGGAAGATTGAGAATCGCATCAACCTTAATAGGATCTACCCGGATCCCTTGACGTGAAACAATGAAACCGAGAAGACGGCCAGACTCTATGCAAAATATGCATTTATGAGGGTTTAGACGAATGTGATAGAACCGAAAATGGACGAAAATTGCTCGGAGATGATTAGGGTGATTGACTCGGCGTAAAGAATGAGCTCGAAAATCGTCCAAATAAGGCTGAATGATATGCTTTATATCGTGAAACGCATAATACATGGCACGTTGAAACGTTGCACCTGCATTCTTAAGACTAAAGGGAAGTTTTCTGTAGGAGAAAGTACCCCAAGGACAAATAAAAGCAGTTTTATGTTGGTCCTCCGGAGTGATGTTAATCTTGTTATAGCCAGAAAATCCATCCATGAGGGAAAAGATTTCACTACCGTCACAGTCGTCGACGATCTGGTCGACGAAAGGGGTTGGAAAGTTGTCCTTCGGATAGGCTTTGTTAATATCCTGATAATCGACGCACACACGTATACTACCACCTTTCTTATCAATCGGTACAGGGTTGGAAACCCACTCTGTCAAATCCGCGTGGTAAATAAAACCGACTTTAAGAAGTTTTTCAACTTCGAGTTTAATGGTTGCCGCTTTACGTGGATGGACAGGATGGAGGCATTTCCGTACTGGTTTAACTCCAAGGTACGTTTTTATCTCATGTACAATGATAGACGGGTCGATACCTGGCATCTCTTCGTAACTCCAGGCAAAAATATCATGAAATTCCTTGAACAAAGCAGTATAGGTAATAATTTCCTCTTGAGAACACGAGCTCCAATGTGAACATTTTCTACTATCACAGGTTTAACTGAAATATCAATGGGAATTGTGGGAGAAATATTACTGAGGTTCCCTTCCACAAACACATCATGTGTAGATCTGGGAACAATCATTGTGACAACCACGATCGACGGAGTCGAAATCCGCTGGTAATTCTCGAGAGTGTGTTGTTCCAGAAACAGTATGGAATGATGATGCCCATCATCCCACGGTGTATCAGCCATGACAGACATGATCATATCGTCATTGGGAAAGACGACATGGAAAGGATCAGGAGACAACTCCTCCGGAGAGGGTGTAGAAGGTGTTGCTGATTGAATCGCATGATAAGTAGACTCAATCGGGCTAAACGACATGACATCGTCGAAAGGAGAATGATCTCCTCAATCAGGGACTATCCAAGGGTCAAAAGACACAGGAAGTTCATGAGGAATGGTGGAGATCATATTAATCGAAGTAATGGACGGGCATAGAATATCGGGTGGTGGTGGTATGCGAAAAGTACCCATTAACGAAGAGTCTTTTAAAAGACCGACTCCAACATTCTCATAACCCGACGGGGTTTTATCTATGAACGGTACGTTCCCCGTGTGAGTATTGGAATTAAAGAAGGCAAGTTGATCAACTGTAACCACTCTTCCCTGGTGAGGAAATCGTAGGACACGGACAAGTGTGGACACAACAGCACGCATGGAATCTACCCATCTACGACCAAGAAGAAGATTATAATCTAAGGGGGCGTAGAAAACTTCCACTTCAACTTAGACGGTCATACCTTCTAGAGTGACAGGAAACGAGGAAAGAACATCGTAAGGCTTAAAACCAAAGCCAGTAAAGGCTTTCGAAGTATTTTGTGATTTCATTAACGGAGGAGAGCCAATGTATTTCCAACAAGTAAGAGACATTACACATGTAGATTCCCCCTCATCAACAACTGTCCGACAAATGTTCTTGTCGGCAACAACAATTTGTATCTGAAAAGCAAGATGAGGGGGTAACCTTGGAACATGTTCGTCCAAGTCAAAGACTATCAAATTCAAATCTGTAGGATCAATTCCACCTATAGCTTTCAATAGATCTCTTCATTGCGTAGGACAATATTGAAGGACTTCAAGGGCAGACATCGCTGAAGGTGCTTGGGCCAGATCTTCCACAATACTGTAGTTCTGGGCCGCACAAGCATGAGGATTGAAAGTTGACTTGCAAACAACACCTTTAGGGGGTCGTAGGACTGTATCAAGACTCGGTCATTCGAGATGAAGAGGACCGTTCGTAGGTGGATTGAGTGGAGAGGCTTGTACCAGATCAGGAGGTAAATCATCAACCTTCTCCTTAGAAGGAGTATAGTCTTTAGCTCTAGTTGTAATTGCAACGTCGTTCTTCTTAGAATCACCAGTGAACATCAAAACATATGATGTCGTAGAAGTAGATTTTTGTTCGTGGATGACCAACGAGGCCTGTTGTTGAGACTGGAAAGGTTGAGACAAGACAGTTGGTGTAGGTGGTTTTGGCATTCCTTGAAGAAACTTAGAAACTTCGACACGTCGAGGACAATCTTTTGTATAGTGATCGTCACCGCAGATAAGGAAAGGGTACCGCAGTTTTCACTTATCCCGCTCTTCAACAGGAACATTTGTATTTTTTTCGTTTGGATTATTATTCTTACCCCCCTTACTCTTGCCTCTCCTTTTCTTTGATTTATTTTTACCGGTCGGTGTAGATTAGACGACGTTCACTTCAGAGGTTTTACCAGGGGGAGGATCAGGAGATAGCGCATTACGAAAATTAGAATATGTGGACTTGGCGGTTTTAGTTGAAACAGAATGCGAGTGGGTATGAGTAGTCCCAATCACACCATCAATCGCATGCGAGGCAGCTGGAGCAGTTGAAGTGCTGGAAGTACCAGGATGAGGCAGTTCAGGTAGTAAATCGTAGAGTGTTCCCGTTTGCGAATAAACGAGATCAAGATACTAAGCGTGACTTATAGCCTGCTCTTCTGTAACAACACCACCCATAGCAATGTCTTTACCAATTTCATTCAAAAAAGACTTCGTGAACCACTCTACCAGTAACTAATCAGGGAGTTCAAGTTTGATGAGACGTCGTCTCCTTCTCCACTCATGTATATGGTCCGAGATGTGAGTACCTTTAGCTTGTTTAAAAGAAGTTAAGATCTCGGTTCCAGTATCGTAACGGATCGGTAAATGGTAATGTGTGAGAAAGGCCATGGCTAGGGTGTTGAAATCAGAAAAGAAACCTCGTGGAAATTTGATATACCACTTCGTAGCCGAACCGGTAAGGGTCCGTTGAAAAAGACGAAGACGTATGGAGTCATCCATCAGAGAGTTGGAAAAACACCATAAATGAAAGGTCATGACATGATTATTTGGGTCCTCTCCCGGCTTGCCATCAAATTTCGGAATATCCGATGGAATTTTAGCAGGGATAGCAGGCCATTGAGGAGAGTGACGAATAGGATCATTTAGGATCCTAGACAAATTGAGAAAATCCAAGGTAGCGAGAAAAGGAAACTGTCGATTTACTTGCGGGTATTGATGGCTTTGGGGTGGAATCCCTATCGACAAACCAGTAGGAGCGTAAGTAGACTATCCGTAGAGGGAAGCCCTTGGCTGATTCGGTGGTGGGTCGATAGGATAGTAACCCCAAGGATTGTAACCTTGAGTTTGAGCAGGGACCTGGGGTTGAGTAGTCTGACTCGAACCCCAAATAGTATTAGTTACCCCTACATAAGGTTGGCCAACTGTAGGGACAGCTTGCTGCCCCCCAGCACTCTAAGGAAAGTTTTGTAAAATTTGAGTCCAATACTGGGCCAATTCAGGAGGTATATTCTATCCAAAGGGTGAGGTTGGTCCCCCTACTGTAGGTATAGTTCCACCCTGAAGTTGTGTGCCAACGGTAGGTTGTGTAGTAACTGCATTGTGTCCGGGAAAAAGAAAAGGAACCGTACCACCCTGTCCACCAACGAGAATCTATATGGTGGGTGCAACAGTTGGAACGGTGCCACTCGGATTAGGATTACCAGGAGGAAAAGGCAGGAGTGTTGGAATAAAACGAGGAACCTCATACCCGAGAAAAGGACCACCTAGAGAACTGGTTGGGCTTTGCGGAGATGTTGGATTGGGAGGGTTCAACAAAGCATTCAGCGCATGGTAACCAGGCGGTAATGTCGGGATGACATCAGGGGTTCACTGGGTATTGATAGGAGGGAGAGTAGTTGTAGTATCCTCAGTTTGGACACTCGTAGTAATTGCGATATGGGCCATCTCGGGAGGAAGAACAAAACGGTAAGTAGTAGTCGCGGGTGTAGTCTCAGTCTCAGGAGACACAGGAGGGTTGATTTCGTAAACAAGGGATGACTCTGTACCAAAAATAACTCGTCGAAAATTACCATACCAAAAAGGATCTTGGCCTACTACACTGTGAGAAGACCCAATAGTTGATTCAGAAGATGTAAGAAGGGTTTTTTCAGAAGGGTTTAATCGTCCAGAAGGTCGTTCACCACGGCGAACGCGATAGTCTTCTATAGTATTGGTAACTCAAAAGTCGTCTAAAGAGTCAGTTCGTTCGACTTGTGGAAGTGGTGTGGTGACAACGGGACCGTCACTGGTTTCCCCTAGTGGTGAAGTAGCCACAGGGAATTCAGTCTGATGGGGTGAACCCTCAGGTGTACCAGTAGGTTGAGGATCGTCCAGATGCTCTGGAGATAATCCTTGCATTCTATGAGAATGCCGCGGTGGAGAAATTGTAAACAAGTGACAAGTTCCGCGAGAAAAATCCTATGGTCAACTTCGAGAAATAAACAACACTCACTAGTAAACAAAACTAAGAAGCAATCACCAAGCAAACAATACCTTCTAATTTCAGAGCCACTAGTTGGTGATGAAATCCAACGTCGCAACAACGAGACGAGAAGGGACGGGGCTAAGGTGGAAAAGTTACGTTGACAATCTGCTTAACAGACTTACGCCCTGGTACAAGATCCCACACATAATCGTGGGTATACCCTCCAAGGAGCCCGAGTGAGTTTGATCAACGTCGATTCCAGGTACCATGAAGACTTTCCCCTCCACAGTCACCTTGGGTAAGAACCTAGAGAGAAAAGCCACTAAGGTCACCACAAACAACAGTACAGCCTGGGGGAATAGTCGTCAGTCCGATCCACATGCAAGGGCAGGGTATCTATCCCAAAACCAACTCAAAGGCTTCCATTCATAATTGTGGGTATACCTCGAAGTGATCCCCGTAATACGTGCAATCTCTACACCGATGTCAACAAAGCAGGGTTAGTAACTCTGCCAACACCAATGCGACCTAGTGCTTAACC
>JZKD02S2040024.1:445423-476664 GCA_000966675.3 Picea glauca | reverse complement strand
CTAAAATTTGATTTTACAATGTTTTCAAAATGACAAAAACAAAATCTTGAAAGAAAACTTATTGTTCACTTTCCAAGAAGAACTCTGATTAATGAGAGAAAAAAATCAAATCATACCGACTCAAACAAAACAACCAAACCAATTCTTTCAATGAAAGTAAAAACAAAAACCAAACCAATGAGTCTTCCCAATGCGAATGAAAAATGTTCTTTCGAACCACCAAGCAAAAGAGAAAACCACAAGCACTTAACTCTCTACCAATCACTGGTTCTCAGCCACTCATACATATCTAAATCCATAAGTCAGAGAGAAAGAAAATGCCAAACAGAGCCAAGAAAAGAAAGTCAAGCTACCAAAGGCAAGAAAGACCTAGAAACCCTAAATCTATTCAAGCAAGCAAACTAAAGAAAGAGATGTATAAGTCAATGACCCAATAAGAAAAAAAGACACAATTCAACTATTCTGAGCAATTGAAAAAGTCAAAACTCAATTTCCAAAATTTTTTAAAATCTGCTCGCATGCCAACAGTGCTACACAGTGCGAGAAGACATGATTCTCATAGGCCACCTTAAGGCAAGGTGTGAAGGGTTCGCACTGGACCCTATATGAAGGATGTGAACTTAACTGGTTCTCGCAGGCTGTCAATGGACACAGTGCGAGAACTCCTGAATATACTAAAAATTCTGAAAATGCAAGCAAAAATCAAGCAGGCTTATAGACCCAGAAGGTCTCTCAGGATATCCTGAGGACTCAGACACTGACAAAACATGAGAATGAGGAAAATAGAGAAAATGGCCACAGAAAATTCAAAAAACCATAAAGACAAAAGGGATAAATCCCCAGCGGAGTCACCAATTTTGTTTCAGGATTAATCCGTAAGTGAGGACACGAACCGATCTCCCAAGATCCACCTGGATCTAGAACAAAACAGGACATAATACTACACTTTCTCTAGATCTAACCTATTGAATGAACTAAGAGATAAGGATTGTAGACATACCTTATGAACTCTTTCCTTATGTCTCTGTTGTTCCAAGCTTTGCTCCAATGCTCTTGCACAGTTCAGATCACAACAACACAAACCAATCTAAGTAAAGGCAGATTAATATATTCAATAGATAGTCTATACATATGATCAAGGAATTATGTAATAAAGTGACATCATCTTTATGGGAAAGGGACATATTACTGTATTGAATTAATTGAAAGTGAAACTTACAAACTGAGCCTTGATGTCGTAGGTCTCCTTTCGATGGCTCCTAGTTTTGACACACACACTTGCTCATGCATGAAGAAAATCAACCACTTGTGATGACCTTCCTATTGTCTCTATCTATTGTAGCATCAGTCCTTCATATAGGCTTTCAACAATTCTCCAATCAATCTCTTGCTACCTTTCTTCTAAATTTTTCCATGAGCAATCTCCTCAATATATAGGAGAAGATAATGTAGTTACTTGGATAAGAAATGATCCCAAGATATCTGGAATGCCAGCACATGAACAACCATTCGTTAGCCAACTCATTCTTCTCGAAGATTCTCTTCTAGAAGGCTCGAGAACTTCATCTTTTTCCTCTTTAAGAAGATGTTCGCACCCTGGCCTTTTTTACAGTGTGAACCATTTGCACCCTAGCTTAATACAGCCTGCGAGAATCAGGCATTCTCGCAGGCAAGTAATAGGTAGCCTGTGAACTTCTTTGAAAAACATGATTTTTGGAAGTAGACAAGTGTAACTTTTCTCAAGAAAGTATTCTTAGTGAAGAGCTTGATTTCCCATCATCATAACATCATCATGATGACCAAAATTGTGGATAACATTTATCATACCAAGGGTTGGTCATTCTATTATTCTTTTTATAGGACACCTCTAAAGATAGCTTGTTAATATAAGTGGAAAGGGTAGTTGTAAAATTATGAGAGATTTCTTCAATGTTTTCCTTATTGTTATAACCCTAAATTGATATACACATGAATACCTGGCCTTGGCCCTCTTACTTGCATTTTTTTCCAAAGAACTGTTGAGTTTCTCTTCTTAAAAAACCAATTTTTAGAATATGTACGCACCCTACACCATTATTTCCCACATACATATACTTTATGCACCACTACAACTTGCTTACATACACATGTTGCACCATTACAACCCGCATATACTTGAAAAAGTTGAAAAAAATAAAAAGTTGCAAGGAATTCATTGAAATTGATGGTATATTGGTAGTTTCCCAACTAATACACCTGCTATAGCCTATCACCCAATGAATAACCATCCTTTTGTCATATAAAAGGTTTTTTTTAGTTCCCATTTCACATCTAAGCATAAGAATAGTGAAACTCTACCTGATTTCACTTCCCCTCCTTGCCCAAGATATTGTTGCCTTTTGTGAGAATTGCCTCAACATTCCCTTAGTAACCCCTTCTTCCTCCATTTAACCCATTGACTTATCAAGAAGAGATCAGAAGGTTGAGAGGATAATTTCATACAAGGTGCACTTGGAGCTTGGTGAAGAGGATCCTAGACTAGGTTCGTGGAATGATGGCCGACTTAGATTGTAAACGTGTAATCTCTGTGTTATTAATTAAATAATTACATTTTCATGTCCCAAATGATGGTGTCTTGAATAATTTTATTGATTTATGCTTGACATTCTAACATCTAGCCCTAACTTGTATATGGAATAACATGATTGTAGTTTTATGTTTGTGAATCTTTGGATCCACGTGAGCCTTGGGAGGAGGCACTATAACATCCCGCTCTGGATCACTAAGTGAACTTATTCTTAGAGGACGCTTGCTCGTAAGTGATCCGGATTATTATGCTATTAAAAAATTTTATTTTGATTATGAGGCATCATGGGTTGATGTCATGGTTTAACTACATTGACATAGACAGGTGCTATTGACTTGGTTTTACTGAGTGTGCAGGATTTTGGACCTCGAGGATGCAGAGGCATCGACTGAACTCCTTGGACTCTGGATCGAGTCAGGGAGTGTAACATTAGGGTTTGATTGTTTTACTATGTTATTAGTGCATCTGATTAGATGATATGATATGGATATGTTCTAACATGATTTGTGATGATGCAGGCTGACGATAGCTTGCTGACTAGACTCACATGTGGATTAAAGGGGTCACGCATGACTACCAGAGATGTTGAGAGAGAGGTGTGGACATGAGCCCTACCACGGCCTACTAGCACTCCCGCTGTGGCTCGAACTGTAGGTTAACATTTACCTAGTTCGGGAGGACCCACGATGTTGTGAGGGAAGACTGCGATAGTCGCTCACGATGATTCTAAGGGGCGTGAAATAACGCGGGGGCCTTATTCCTTAGATTCCCTTAGTCTCCCACAAGTTCACCTGGTGGAGTGTTGACTCCAGGGGTTATTGATGTCTACCAAGTCAGTCAAGAGGTGAGTGGCACCCTTGGAGCACGTGGTGCATCCTTAAGGGCACGTTGCGCGAGGGAACAAATGAGGCGACTGGAACCCTTGGAGCACCTAGTGCGTCATGAAGGCAACATCATGTTGTTGATGATAGAGGAATGAACCTAGATGGAATTAGGATGAATAACGTGTTAAGTATTTTTAAAACAAATTCCCTGATTAAATGTCGCCGAATACGAAAATTTAAGATTTAAGTCTAAACTATGCTAGTGGTAAAATTTTGTCTCTCTATAAATAATAATAATAATAATATTAACAAAAACCACATGAATAATAATTATGATCTTCATTAAATCTTGTAACATGATGGGATTAAGAAATTAATTGTTTAAAAAAAATCCGTTGGATTGAAATTTAAAAAAGGAATTAATTGTTTTATTATTTTGATAATTTAAAATATACTAATTAATGAGAAAAGGGAAAAAGGGGTTAAATTCCACACCTGCCTTTTTGAGTTCTAATTAAAAGGGGTAAGAGGGAAAATCTAAAATATTAGGAAACTAGGAAAAGAGGTAAAGATAAAAAGGGAAAAGGGGGAACTTAAGGGAAAAAGCGGAAAGTCAACTTAGTAAATAATCTACCATTTAAGAGATTTCTAATTTAAACTGAATTAGCAATTTAATAAAAGGGAAAGCCTTTAAAACCTGTAAGGGAATTTGGGGACACCTAGGAGTGATTCTAGGAGTAATCTAGGTGGGTGAGGGAAATAAGATAATTAAATAATTAAAGAAATTAAATAATGGAGGAATGTAGGGAATGGGGGATACTTGTATGGAGAAGAATTTTTAGGAATTTATTTTTAAAATTTTAATTAAATGAGATTTTAGGAAAGAAAGGAAGTTCAAAACTTTATATAATGAAGGAGGAAGAAGGATGAAGGAGAGCTTATGTTTGCGTAAAGTTATGCTTCAGAAATATCTGCTTGACTGACTTACTTGTGGGAGTTGGGATATCCAACTCGGTGAGGAGTGGTAGCTCAGCTTTGAGAGGTGAGTTGGGAGCTAGTCGAGATATCTAGAGAGTGAGTGTGTGGCCCCTTTGTGGATCGGGGGGCTAAGGGGGAAGAAGAGTACCCCTAGCATTGGCTGGGAGGTACGAGTGAAGTCTCGACGGTTGGCGAGCAGGAGTTGCACAGAGCATGCGAACGTCACTCAAAGTGGGTGAACAAGAAATGGTACACACTCTTCATTTATGTTTGGTAGATGGTATTAGGACTTATGCTTGGATTTGATTGATTATTGGAAAAGTAAACTGATGTCTTTTAAGTTGATGACAAAACTTTTCTTTTCCTAGCTTGATGGTTGTTGTCTCCCATGGCCTTCATTTTCCCACATATCTTGACCACTTGGCTGTGATTGATTATGTCTGTCATGGTTGCTTATCTTTGTCCCTAGCTCACCAATCCTTGCCTGAGCAGTTGGCCAGGAGCCTGATCTAGGGTCGTCGCCCTAGCGTTAAAAGACCTATGGATCTCAACGCCCTGCTTTTCTATGTGAGGATGATGAAGTGAAGGATGAACCTATCCACCGTCTACATCTGTTGTAGTCCTTGCCTGATTGTTTGACTTGCGCCTTCCAGTACGGCTTTTGTTTATGGATTATCTCGCTTCCTTGATGTTTATTTTTTTTGTGCCTTGACTGATAAAATCCATGTGATCCTTCGATGAGTTATCCTTATTACCCTAGCATTCTCTTACTGTTGTCATCATTTTTATATCGGTACCTTGAGATGTAAAAAGTATTTAACTCTGATCTGCATTTGGTTATTGTTGAATTGACTTGTTTTTATTACTCCAACAATTGTAATTATATGAAAGATGTAAAAAATTACCCCTGCAATTGTGGTTATGTAATAGATGTAAAAAGGTTACCTCTGTGTTTGTTTTATGCTTGATGGATAATTATAGCCCTACGTTTATGCATCGAATGTGAATTTATTTAATGTAATTTATATCTAATGTGAGTGAGAGATAGCAAAATTTTTATATTCAATAATTTTATATCTACTTTATAAATTATATCTAATTTGTTTACTATAATTTATATCTAATGAGATTCCAGTGATAGAGAAATTTTATATTTAGTAGAAATAAATTTTGGATGGAGATTGATGTTACATAATCGGATGTTATATCAACCCTAGACAACGATGTCTTGCTACCCCTCCTTGAGCGCTTTTAAATTTGCAAATTCCAACGATTAATGGACTGAAAAAATGTTTTTTTTTACTAAGCAACGCCACTGTTGATCTCGGTGTTTAGGGGTCAACTACTTCTCTCTACATGTGGGTTGACCAAAATAGACTCTGTGTTTTACACTTGAGACTGGTGTTTCTATCCTCCCACCTGTGCGCCCTCTACCCAGTTCTCCTCTGCGTTTCTGACGACCTGTGCGTCCTTCTCACAAACCCATATTTCTGCATTTGTTTTTGCCGCATTGAAGTTCGTTCCATCTGTGTATTTTATCATTGGATGGCATGATTATCCAAACCATTTAAGAGGCACAATATTGCTGTTATCATGAATGAAATCCTAGCGTGTTCTGCATAGTTGGTAATTATATATTTGCATTCCTTCTCCATCGTCTGACAGTCACAAATCCATTTTTTTACACCAGGTTTTACCAAGATTAATGCCCACGAATGGTGGCTCCTAACTGATTTCTGATGCAGGAGCATCACCAACTCATCAAGCCATCCATCACATCAAGCGGAGATCATCTGGATAAACAAACCCAAATTTTTGAAGTGCTTTGGGATTATGGCGCAAGTCTTTAATGAATCATTTATGAAAAGCGCCTTTTGTATATTGTATCAGACCTCGAGCCATACTCTCTTGTCTGAAGTGGATAGGAGGCATTTAATCTAGTTAATGCTAGTAGATAGGATTTTAAGTATAGATTTGATAGTTTAGAGTTTGAGAGGGAAAACGGATAAAGACACCCTCATTGTACCATTGTAAAGTAGTAGTGAAGAGTAGAGGAAGAATTCAGGAGAAAAAAAGAGCAAGCAGAGAATACTGTATGAAGAACACCCATGTACAGGCATTTGAATTAATAGAAGGAAGCTTTGATTCAAGCTCATGGTTTGTGTTCTTTTCTCTGTGTACTGATGTTATGCTCATGAATGTTTTCTTTCTTGTAATGCATTTGCTTTGTATATGTTGTGCATATCATTTCATGTTTCAAACTAAAGTCTGAAAGGGAGAGAGAATGAGGTTCAATTGTTTCTCTATCTGAGCCAGGAGATTCCTACAAAGGGTGCAGTTGAATTCATCCACAAGGAGTGCATTGATGAAGGCTCAGTAGTTTAACTTTTGTTCTCATTCGCCCAGAAGTGGAAGTGGGTTGTTGAAGTCGTGTAAGGAGTGCGCAGGCTGAAGAAGAAGTCTCAGTTGTGGATCTGAGTAAAGGGAATCAAAGACTGTTGCTGCAAGAGTTGCGCAGAGTTGAAGGGATTCAACACTTGAGAGTTGTTGAACAATCGTCGCGAGGAGCGCGTGCAAGTCCGTCTGAAAGAATCAGAGTGGGAAAGTTCAGGGGGTATAGAACCTTCGTGATATCGTTGAAGAAGAGCACCGAAAGTTTGTGCCGTGAAAGGTTTCAGGCCAGAGTTGCCAGTGCGTGCACAGAGATCTCTTCTTCCTAAGAGACTGTTGAAGTTGTGGAAAATATCAGGAGGAATAGACATTTGAACTCCCTGAAGGCTAAGTGCAAGGAAGTTGTTGTTGGAATTTGGAGGAAAGCTTCGCAGGTTGGTGAGTGAACAAATGAGTCTCGTGGAGAGACACTTCTTTATTTCGCAGAATCCTCAAGGGGAGAATGGATGGATGAAATCTTTGGAAGATATTTCATGAAGTTTCGAGAGCCGTGGAATCTCCCAGAGGTGCAGGGTAGTTGCAGTGTAGGTGTGGAAAGGATTCAAAGCTCAGGACGGGCAGCACCGTTGATCCAAGTCGGTCAGGGCCGTTGGATTGTTCACCAGATCACCTATTAGGACCTCTTGAGGAAAGTGTCCTAAGTTTGGTAAGGAGGGTCGTGAGATTGCGAGAACCGAGATCTTGACTACTCCGAGGATAGCTTGGGTCCACAGGAGTTGGCAAGTGGACCAGTGGCACCTTTCATCTCGGGAGCTCGTAAGTGGAAGGGCTGAAAGATTGGTGTCACGAGATTGGTGTCAAATACATGAGATCACGAGGAAGGAAGTGGTGAGGAGGCTAGGAGCCGTCCATCTGGGAAGGACAGGTGGCGGAGCTCTAAGGATCTCATGAACTAGGAAGCTCGCAGGGTGAGAGCCCAAGTATTGGGTATCCAAAGTCACGAGGACGCGAAGAGGGAGAAGGGGAATAGCCATTGGATCCAGAACGGGGGAGGACCGTTGGGTCCGAGCGGGGGCTCGTGCATTGGAGCATAACGGGAAAAGGCTCGAGGACTTGGACATAGAAATCGCGAAGTCACGAGGGAGCGAGGTCGCGAGTTTTGGCACCTCAGACCTTGGAAGTTGACAGGGAAGATATTCAACCTCACGAGTAGCGAAGTCACGAGGGAGCGAGGTAGCGATAGCACGGAAGTCCCGAGATAAGTGATGGGTGTGGACGGGTCAAGACACATGTGCGCATCAGATTTTCGATACCTCGGGTACCGGAGGTTGGAGAACCAAAAGTTTGGTATCGCGAGTAGCGGGGTCGCGAGTAGAGAAATCCCTGAGGGAGAAGTCAGTGAGTTTACTGACCATCGGGTCTTGGGGATCTGAGGGTGTAGCGCTCAACTGTTGGACTCGCGAAGTCATGAGTTCTGATCCTCCAAGAAGTTAAGAAAGAGGATCGCGCAACGAAGAGAATATGTGGGTAGGAAGATTCCCGATAGGGAATTAGAAGAACTTTTGAGTTCTTCGAGCTGAGAAGAGAGGAAGGTCCTGTGTGAGAGGATGTGCCCCTGGGTGGTACATTTGCGTCAGAGTGGTATCAGAGTGGAGATCTTTTCTGTATATTTCAGGCAAGAGGAGCGAGGAAGGAAAGAAGCACTCTGACACACATAGAGTGGTATCAGAGCCAGAAAATTTCTCTGTTTTCTGTAGCAGAGAAGAAGAGAAAATTTCACCATGCCACCGAGGAGAGAAAGAAAATCACCTAATCCAGAGGATAGGGGAAATCATAGAGGAAGAGGGAGACAAGCACATAATCCATAAATGGAAAGGCAGATACGTGATCTCCAAGCGATATTAGAAGATATGGAAGTAGCACAGAGACGCACAGCTAGTGCTAGAGATGTAAGTGACTCTGAAGGCGAAGTTGAAGCCGAACAACAAGGAGAAGTTGCAGCCTAAGATGCAGCCAATGAGAGATTAATAAAAGCTATCGCCAAGATGAGTTTGAAGACAAAGATGGGCATTCCAACCTATGAAGGAAATATGGATGCAGAAGAGCTTCTAGATTGGATTAGAGCTCTTGACACCTACTTCGATTATGAGGATATCGAAGAGGATAAGATGGTCAGGCATGCTGTCGCAAAATTGAAGGGAAACGCAACATTATGGTGGGACAAACTTCAAGAAGATAGACGTTCCAAAGGCAAGCAAAAGATCGAAAGCTGGGATCGAATGATTGCGAAGATGAAGGCAAAATTCATCCCAAGGGACTATCAAATCATATTGTTCAGGATAATGCAGAACGAGAGACAGAAGTTGATGGCAGTAAAGAAGTATACCAAGGAATTCTACAAGCTCAATATCAGAGCAGGTCATCAGGAGAGTGATGATGAAAAAGTTTCCAGGTATATGAATGGCTTGAGATAAGATATCAAGGATCAGATGAGTTTGACAACCATCAGAACGGTGGAGGATGTGTATCACATGTCATTGAAAGTTGAAGAGAAGTTGAGCCATAAGCCAGCACAGCGGCTGAGGTAGGAGCCAGCCAAAAGGTAAGTCAGTTGCCCAAGATAGGTTCCAAAGATCCAAAGACGACTGGAAGAAGCCTCAGACTAGAACAAAAAGAGGTGGAAGTTCATAGTGAGGTCAGCACGCTGAAAAGAGAAGGCAGCAGACAAAACAGAGCGAAGGATACACTGATAATAACACATTTCCTCGTACCAGAGGTAGAGGAAGAGGCAGAGGTGGAGTCTTCACATGCTTCATGTGTGGAAAAAATGGACACAAGGCATTTGATTTTCTAGATAGGAAGAAGGATGGAGGAGAAGCTCATATCGCCGAGGCACAAAGGCGAGCTGCTGAAGCAGAAGACGCAGAAGACGGAAGGTCGTTGATGATGCGTAAAGTTCTCTTAACACTCGAGAAGGAGGTGGAGGACATAGCTCAAAGAAACAGACTTTTCAAAACTGCATGCAAGACCAAAGACAGGAAGTGCAAGGTCATCATGGATAACAGAAGCACAGATAATCTCGTTTCAACCGAGATGGTGGAAAAATTAGAATTGGAGACAACTGATCACCCGAGTCCATACAAAGTTTCATGGCTACAGAAGGGACATCAGGTAAGTGTCGCCAAACAATGCTTAGTTGACATCAAGATAGGAGGATATAATGATAAAATACTCTGTGATGTTATTCCTATGGATGTATGTCATTTATTGCTAGGCAGACCATGGAAATATGACAGGAACGTAATTCATGATGGGAAGATGAATACGTATACTTTGGAAAATAATGGAAGAACACATATGTTACTTCCGATAAAAGATAAGGAGGTGAAACTGGAAGTGAACAACAGGGTACTTCTCATGAGTGGGAAGGAACTTCTGGCAGAAGTAAAGTAGAAGGAAGATCCACAATTCTTTTTGGTCAGGAAACCGAAAGTTGTTCTGACCAGCACAAGAGTAGATGATTTACCGGAAGAGATTCAGGAACTGCTGGAAGAGTTCGCTGACATTGTGGTAGACGAATTACCTCATTCGTTGCCACTGATGAGGATTGTGAGTCATCATATAGACCTCATACCAGGAGCCAATTTTCCAAACAAAGCCGCGTACAGGTTGATGCCGCAGAAGAATGAGGAGGTCAAGAAGGAGGTCCAGGGGTTTTTGGACAAAGGTTTGGTCAGGGAAAGCTTAAGTTCATGTATTGTTCCAATGGTACTGAGTCCAAAGAAAGATGGATGATGGAGAATGTGCACTGATTCCAGAGCCATTAACAAGATAACCATCAGGTACAGGTTTCCATTGCCACAAATAGATGACTTGATGGACTGTTTAAGTGGAGCCAAAGTTTTTTCAAAGGTTGATTTGAAAAGCAAATATCATCAGATTCACATGAGGGAAGGCGATGAATGGAAGACAACATTCAAAACCAACGAAGGGTTGTATGAATGGCTAGTCATGCCATTTGGTTTGACGAATGCACCAAGTACCTTCATGAGGTTAATGAATGAAGTGCTGAAGGAATTCATTGGTAAGTTTGTCATTGTTTATTTGGATGGCATATTGATTTTTAGTAAAACAAAAGAAGAACATATGAAGCATTTAGCTGCAGTAATGAGGAAGCTACAACAAGAGAAGTTGTTGATCAACATGAGGAAATCTTCATTTATGAAGAAATAACTCATTTACTTGGGGTTTGTCATATCGACAAATGAATTGAAGATGGATCCAAGTAAAGTGGAGGTAATTAAAAATTGGCCATCATCGAGAAATGTTTTTGAGGTGAGAATTTTACATGGACTGGCTAGTTTCTACCGAAAATTCATCAAGAATTTCAGTGGAATTAGCGTAGCAATGATGGGTATTGTCAAGAAAAGACATAAATCTTTTCATTGGACTGAAGAGGCAGAGAAGAGCTTCAATCTGTTGAAGCGGAAGATCACAGAACAACCGGTTTTGGTGTTACCGGATTTTACAAAAGTGTTCCAAGTGAAATGTGATGCAAGTGGCTTTTCCATAGGAGTGGTCTTGAGCCAGTAGGACATACCAATTGCATATTTCAATGAGAAGATGGATGAGGAAAAAGTAAAGTACTCCACGTATGAAAAAGAATTTTATGCTATCATACAGGCATTGAAGAAGTGGAGGCATTACTTGATCCCGAAAGAATTTGTTTTATATAGTGATAACCATGCTTTACAGTTTGTGAGTCAACAGGAGAAGTTGAATCAAAAACATGCTAAATGGGTAGAGTATATGCAGAATTTCACATTTATAATTAAACACATTTCAGGTACTGCTAAAAAATTGGCTGATGCTTTGAGCAGGAAGTGTTTGTTGCTGCAGGAGTTCCGAGTCAAAACATTGGGTTTTGAAAATATTAGGGACATGTATGCAAGTGATGTAGATTTTGCAGAGGCATATGAAGCAACTAAGAATCCATTTCTCAGAGACAGGAGCCCATGGATAGATTACATGATCCAAAATGGACTGTTGTTCAGAGGAAATCAGTTATGCATTCCAAATTGCTCCATGAGGGAGAATTTGTTAAAGGAGAAGCACAGTGGTGGATTGGCAGGGCATTTTGGCCATGACAAGACATTTGAAAAACTGAGTGAAGCATACTTTTGGCCAGGGATGCGGTCGAAATTCAATAAGTTTGTTGACAGATGTAGAATTTTCCAGCATTCAAAGGGCAGGAAGCAGAATGTGGGATTCTATCAACCATTACCCATACCTAAGAGGCCATGGGATGAAATCAGCATGGATTTTATATTGGGATTGCCTAGTACGCAAAGAGGACATGATTCAATCTTTGTGGTGGTTGACAGGTTTTCCAAAATAGCACATTTTATCCCATGCCAGAAGACTAGCGATGCGACTCATATCGCCAATTTTTTCTTCAAGGAGGTTGTTAGACTTCACGGGTTACCCAGAAGCGTAGTATCGGACAGGGATACGAAATTCATTGGACATTTCTGGAGGACACTCTGGAAGAATATGGGAACTAGTTTGATGTTTAGTTCTGCCTATCATCCTTAGATATATGTGCAAATAGAAGTGGTAAATAGAAGTCTAGGAGACTTATTAAGAATCTTGGTGACAGAGAACCATAGCAGCTGGGACAATGTGTTGCCACAGGCAGAGTTTGCGTACAACGACTCAGTGAACAGGAGCACAGGAACAAGTCCATTTGAGATTGTATATGGCAGGCAACCAAGAGGATTTTCTGAACTGGGGGATTCAGAGAAGATAATGACTAAGAGCGCAAGCGCTGAAGAATTCGCAGAGGCGATGAAAGAACTTCATAGTAGGGTGAAGGAGCGATTGCTGGAATCAAACCAGGAATATAAGCATAGAGCGGATCAGCATCGGAGACAACTTCAGTTCGAAGTTGGTGATCTAGTTCTGGCACATATGAGGAAGGAAAGGCTCCCAAGGGGAACATACAATAAGCTAAAAATGAAGAAAATTGGGCCATGTAGAGTCCTAAAGAAATTGGGAGAAAACGCTTATGAGATTGAGTTGCCGGATGAGATCGGAATACCTTCGACATTCAATGTCTCAGACTTATATCCCTATAAGGCTAAGGAAGCAGGAGATGGAAGTGATGAACAACCAGAAATTCAGTGGTAGAAGCAGATGCCGATTGCAGAAAAGCCACAGATGGAGCGTATACTTGATAAGAGGGTGAGCAAAAAGACCAGGCGGAAACAATATTTCAAGTATCTGGTCAAATGGAAAAACCATCTAGTGGAAGATGCCAGTTGGGAGAGGGAAGTAGTGATTCAAAAGCATGGACGGACCGTGCAGGAGCTCATGGAAAGGAGCCCATGAAAGTTTTCAAGCCGAGGAGTATGATGCAGGAGCATCGCCAGCTCATCAAGCCAGGCAACACATCAAGCGGAGATCAGCTGGATAAACAAACCCAATTTTTTGAAGTGCTTTGGGATTGTGGCGCAAGTCTTTAATGAATCATTTATGAAAAGCTCCTTTTGTATATTGTATCATATCTCGAGCCATACGCTCTTTTCTGAAGTGGATAGGAGGCATTTAATCTAGTTAATGCTGGTAGATAGGATTTTAAGTCTAGATTTGATAGTTTAGAGTTCAAGAGGGAAAATGGATATAGACACCCTCATTGTACCATTGTAAAGTAGCAGTGAAGAGTAGAGGAAGCATTTAGGAGAAAAAAAGAGCAAGAAAAGAATATTGTATGAAGAACACCCATGTACAGGCATTTGAATTAATAGAAGGAAGCTTTGATTCAAGCTCATGGTTTGTGTTGTTTTCTCTGTGTACTGATGTTATGCTCATGAATGTTTGTTTTCTTGTTATGCATTTTCTTTGTATATGTTGTGCATAGGATTTCATGTTTCAAACTGAAGTCTGAAAGGGAGAGAGAATGAGGTTCAATTGTTTCTCTATCTAAGCCAGGAGATTCCTGCAAAGGGTGCAGTTGAATTCATCCACAAGGAGTGCGTTGATGAAGGCTCGGTAGTTTAACTTTTGTTCTCGTTTTCCCAAAAGTGGAAGTGGGTTGTTGAAGCCATGCAAGGAGTGTGCAGGCTAAAGAAGAAGTCTCAGTTTTGAATCTGAGTAAAGGGAATCAAAGACTGCTACTGTAGGAGTTGCGCAGAGTTGAAGGGATTCAACACTTGAGAGTTGTTGAATGATCGCCGCGAGGAGCGCGTGCAAATCCCTCTCAAAGAATCAGAGTGGGAAACTTCAGGGGGTATAGAACCTTCATGATATCATTGAAGAAGAGCACTAGGAGATTGTGCCGTGAAAGGTTTTAGGCCAGAGTTGCGAGTGCGTGCACAAAGATCTCTTTTTCCTAAGAGACTGTTGAAGTTGTGGAAAATCTCAAGAGGAATAGACCTTTGAACTCCCTGAAGGCTAAGTGCAGGGAAGTTGTTGTTGGAATTCGAAGGAAAGCCTCGCAGGTTGGCGAGTGCACAAACGAGTCTCGTGGAGAGACACTGCTTTATTTCGCAGAATCCTCAAGGGGAGAATGGAAAGACAAAATCTTTGGAAGAGATTTCACGAAGTTCTGAGAGTCGTGGAATCTCCTAGAGGTAAAAGGTAGTTGCAACGTAGGCGTGGAAAGGATTCAAAGCTCTGGAGGGGTAGCACCATTGATCCAAGTCGGTCAAGGCCATTGGATTGTTCACGAGATCTCCTATTGGGACCTCATGAGGAAAGTGTCCTAAGTTTGGTAAGGAGGGTCGCGATATTGCGAGAACCGAGATCTCGACTACTCCGAGGATAGCGTGGATCCATAGGAGTTGGCAAGTGGACAGGTGGCACCTCGCATCTCGAGAGCTCGTAAGTGGAAGGGTTGAAATATTGGTGTCAAAAGACATGAGATCATGAGGCACGAAGTGGCGAGGAGGCTAGGAGTCGTACATCTAGGAAGGACAGGTGGCATAGATCTAAGGATCTCATGAAATCGGAAGCTTGCAGGGTGAGAGTCCAAGTATTGGGTATCCCAAGTCACGAGGATGCAAGGAGCGAGAAGGTGAATATCCATTGGATCCATATCATGGGAGGACTATTGGATCCACATGTGGGCTCGTGCATCGGAGCCTCATGAGAAAAGGCTCGAGGACTTGGCCACGGAAATTGTGAAGTCACAAGGGAACGAGGTCGCGAGTTTCGGCACCTCAGACCTCGGAAGTTGACGGGGAAGATATTCAACCTTGAGAGTAGAGAAGTCATGAGGGAGCGAGGTAGCGATAGCGTGGAAGTACCAAGAGAAGTGACACGTGTGGACTGCTCAAGACACACGTGCGCATCGGAGTTTCGATACCTTGGGTATCGGAGGTTGGAGAACCAAAAGTTTGGTATCGCGAGTAGCAGGGTCGCAAGTAGAAAAATCCCTCAGGGAGAATTCAGCGAGTTGACTGACCATCAGGTCTCGGGGATCTGAGGGTGTAGCGCTCGACTGTTGGACTCGCAAAGTCATGAGTTTCGATCCTCCAAGAAGTTAAGGAAGAGGATCGCGTGACGAAGAGAATCTGTGGGTAGGAAGATTCCCGATAGGGAATTAGAAGAACCTTTGAGTTCTTCAAGCCGAGAAGAGAGGAAGGTCCTGTGTGAGCGAACATGCCCCTGGGTGGCACATTTGCGTCAATTTCCCTCTGGATGTTAATGCGCCCTTTATTTTATTTAAAACTATGACAGTGTTGTTGTAGAATTTACCCATGATTCTAGCCGTTTTCACTTACCAGAATGACCACGTTTCACCTTCACGTTGTGCCTACTTTCTCCCTTGATTGTTGCACTACGTTTTTCTATTTTGGAAACCCATTCTGTTGTAGATGATCATAAATGATATTGCTTGATTCCCGCAATTTTATTTTGCTAGCATATCGTCTGCCTTCCATTTATTGACGACATTCAAATTTGGTCGTTTACCTTTTTACTGTCTAGGTCCTAATTAAGTTCTAAAAATTGAATGCACCAAAAGGGACGATTGATACGACTCAGTCAATAATGGAATGGTATATTTTTATAATTCTTATATTTTATTGTTTGATAATGATGCATTGGAAAACTAAAATCTTAAATATGATTCAATGTATTTTATTATTTGATAATGATGCATTGGAAAAACAAAATGTTAAATATGATTCAATGTATTGTAGATTTATTTATATCTAAAACATAGGCCATAATGATGTGTTCATGATTATAGCTGGAGAAACGTGTTTAATTAAGTGTTCTATGGTTCTTAGCTTCAACTGATTAAGTTAGAGCACTATATTGTGGCACCTTAGCCACCCTTTGACTAGTTTAATCCCATGGGCATAGGCCTCTACCTATAAAACCAAAAGAATGATTGTTGGAATGTTGGGTTATATATACAAATTAATATTTTGTGCCAAAAACCTCCTACAACAATAAAATGATTGCCCAAAGATATTATGTGAGGGAAGATATAGTAGAGTGGTTAAAAAGGGAACCCTAAATTAAATAGAACAAAACATATGATTAGGTTTATTGATATGCCCAAAGGTATTATAGGGTTTTCTAGTGGGTCCATAAATGTTAACTATTAATGTAAGGAAAAATAAATCGAAATTGCACCAGGCTAGGAAGAACGACAGAGGATGGACATGCATATATATCGAAGGATAAAAGTAGTAACTAACTATACCTGCATAGTGTTGGAAAACTAGGAGACTATCGTTAAGGGCTATGCATTGGTATGATGGAATCCTTCCCATGTTTTTCTACATTTAATATGCATTTATTTGGATGTGTCCCCTTATATTCTACATTGGTTCCTTTTTTTTTGAAATGAAACTATCTTATCCTTCCTCCTGATAACCATAGAATGGTGTTGAGGTGGGGAATTCAGTGCCTAATCTCTTAGTATGGATCTACCCTTTAAAAATGAACTATATATTTCAATGTTGGATAAATTTGAAAGTGTTTTCTTAAAAAGGGTTGTATCATATGTGGAGAGTAGAGGCTACAATTGCACATTAACATAGGAAATACCTTATTCCTTATAACGAGTGAAAAATACTTTAAAGATTTTTAATATGATTATTCAAGCAATAGCTAGTTGGAAGGATATGTGGATTAATATAGAATTGTCCATTTAGGTGGTAATAATATTAAAATTGGTAAGGAGAATAAAGGCTAGATTGCAAACCTTAGACTTGTTAAATTATATGTGTAATTGAGGTTAGTTGGATTTATAGATATCGCTTAACTGGAGCTCAGGCTCGCTAAATTTGAGTCGTAATTCATGACCAGTTCATTTGGTAACTCATTGACTAATGGAAATTTAGATTGGTGTTTTTATCTATAATTAACGCCAATTTAACCCATAGATATTGACCTTCAGCCTAGATTGTGGTTGGTTGATGATGAAGTCATTGTTAGCTTGTGCTTTCCATTGCGGGTGTGGTTGTTCCTTATAAATAATGTTTGTACTTGGTTTATAAACATTTAATGTGCTTGGTTTTGTCACTCGAAGGGTTCTAGTTACTTGTGTAATTAATTTGGGTGCGTGGGGTTGTTAGGATGATTGTCCTTAGCTTAGTAGGCTTGGTCTACTTGTGTTGGGTGGGAGGTAGATGCCTCCTTGTTCCTCAGAATAGTCACCAGACCTGAGACCTTAAATGGTCAAAATCGATGGGAACCTGGGCTTGAGCATTGATTTTGTGTCCTGGAGGTCCTAACCATTGCAGGGTAGGATGGACAGGTAGTCATTATTTGTCTTCATCGATTGAACGTCGTACATTGCTTCCAGGTGCTTGATGTGATTTTATGTTAGGTCGTTATGTCCTTGTGGCGTGAGTTGCATACTTGTGATCGTCGTCATGTTGTGATGTTGAGTGTAATGTCATTACTACCTTCCTACACACACAAAAAAATAAATTTAAAGGGTGTTTTTTTTACCGGTTATACATCATAGGAGTCATACCGGTTGGGGATGTTACATATGGTATTACATCCGGTTCAACCCTGTGACTGTGGATTGCCAGGCTTTCCACTACAGTAAACCCGTGAGTATTAACCCTTGCGTTAAGTAGAAACCTTAACGTGTCCTCATGGAGATCGCATTTAGAGGGCACCCCTGAGGGTCCACAATGCGCAATAGCTAGTACCGATAGCATCCTCCTAGATCTCAAGAGATATGAGTTCTAGCATCCATGAGTGTCACTGACGGTGGTGTCGTTGAATCATAATTGAAGAAAATGGAGTGTGCTTCACACTTCGCGTTTACGACCTCTAAAACTAAGGTCCGTAGGGTGGTCTTTCAACTGAAGGGGAACACTCTTCTATGGCAGAAGACACTCCTTCCCTTTTGAACATGGTCATCGATGATGTGTCATGGGAATTGTTCTAGGAATGGTTCCAAAATATGTATCTTTCTGAGAAATTTGTTGAGTGTCAGCTGAATGAGTTCGACACCTTGCGACAAGGCGGTCGTACAGTGCCCGAGTATGAGGCTCATTTTTGGAGTTGTTTCGATCTGCTCCACACCCTTACCAAGAAACTTAAGGTCAACAAGTTTGTGTTGACCTTAGCATTAGGATTCAACTTCTACTTTGGGTACCAGTATTACTGGACTGAAGAAGGTGTGTGGAGTTGTGGGAGCCACATCACCAACATTATTGCCTAGAGGAAGGGGCCAGAGAATCTGGATCAATCAGACCCACTACCATGGGAGTTGGGCAAGGCCCATCAGATTCTTGCAACAATGACTAACCACTAGGTAGAGCACCTTTCAACTGTGCTCTAGACGTAAGGTAGAGTCGCTAACCAGACCTTTAGTATTTTTCCAGATCCCGGTGCTACTAAGAGTTTCATTTACAGTGAAGCGCTAAAAAGGGATTAAGTTTAAGGTAGTTGAACAAAATGAGTTTAGCTTCGTAGAGATGGCTTCAGGAACCAACCAGAAGGTTGGAGGAAAGGTTACGGGCTATATCCTTGACCTGGGAGAGTTTGACACAAGGACCAACCTGTATGTCATTATCTTAGGATCATATGATGTCGTATTTGGTATGGACTAGTTGGAATCGCATGAGGTGATACTCAACTGTAAGACAAAATGGTTGAGCTTGGTCATAGATGAGGGACAGAGACAGGTGATTATAGGTTGGAACCCAGGAGTCTACCTGAGGTTCATCTCTTCCTTGCAACTTCAGAAGAGCATGCACAAGGGGTGCAAGCTTTATGTGATCCTTGTGTTAAACGAGAAGGGAGTAGCGAAAGGTCTAGAACACCTTCCGTTGGTGAGAGAGTTTGTGGACGCATTTTCGGAGGAGTTACTTGGGATGTCACCGGAGAGGGAATTGGGGTTTACTATAGATCTCAAATTTAGGAACTGAACCAATAGTGAGAACGCTTTATCGGATGTTGACCCCGTAATTACAAATGCAAATGAAAAAAATTGTTGGACCTGGGACTGATACGCCCAAGTGTGTCACCATGGGGTGCACCAGTTATTCTCATACGAAAGAAGGATAGGTCGTGGAGGCTCTGCATTGACTACCGTCAATTGAACAAGGCAACGATAAAAAAATAGTGTTTGTTGCCAAGAATTGATGATCTGTTCGATCAAATGAAAGGAACAACAATGTTCTCAAAGATCGACTTGCAATCAGGATACCACTAGTTATGGATTAAAGAAGATGACATCCCTAAGACCACCTTTAAGATGAGGTTTGGAAATTACGAGTTTAATATTTTACCGTTGGACTAAAAAACACCCCAGGAGTATTTATGAGTTTGATGAACAGGGTGTTTCGTGAGTACTTGGATAAGTTCGTCCAAGTATTCATTGACAATATTTTGATCTACTCTCGGACGACAGAGGAGAATGCCAAGCACTTGCGCTTGGTGCTACAATGTCTCGGAGAGCACAAATCGTATGGGAAGTTGTCCAAGTGCTCATTTTATCAATCACAGATTCACTACTTAGGGCATGTCATCTCCGACAAAGGCATCATCGTGGATCCAATGAAGGTTGAGGCTATCATGGAATGGCCTGCACCAACGAATGTCCTGGAAGTCTATAGCTTCATGGGTTTAGAAGGATACTATCGACAGTTCGTCGAGGGATTTTTGAAGATAGCAAATCCGATCGTGGAGTTGCAGAAGAAGAACAAGAAGTTATTTGGACCAAGAAATGCACGGAAGCATTTTGGAGGCTCAAGGAGTTGTTGAAAACAACACCGATACTAAAGGTCTATGACATGGACATGGAATTCTTGGTATGCACTGACACATCCAAGGAAGGTTTAGGCAGAGTCTGATGCAAGACGGATGAGTGATCTCTTACATTTCAAGGAAACTGAGAAGGCATGAGGAGAACTACGCGACACATGATTGGGATTTGTTCGCCATCCTATATGCCTTGAAGTTTTGGAGAGACTACCTTATTGGATGAAAATTTAAGCTAAAAGCTGACCACTATGGACTACAACACATCTTTACGCAAAGTGACCTGAACGTGTGACCATGTCGTTGGATGGAATTTCTTAGCGAGTATGACTTCGAGATTAACTACATAAAAATGAACAGTGAACTGAGTGGCAGACGCATTGAGTCGGAGACCACGCATCTTTTTGGTGCTACCTCTTTAGACGAATCTACGTGAAAAGATTCTAACCTTATAACGTGACGATGACTGGTACAAAGAGGATGAGGGTTTTCTTGGCCAAAACACAATGATAGTACCACAATTTGAAGGATTTTCTTTGATAGCGATGGTTAATTAAGGTTTAAAAAGTGAATCCACGTACCGTCGAACGACGAGTTGAGGATGTTGATCCTGAGCGAGGCTCATAGAGCAGTTTACATGGCTCACCCGGGAGTCACGAAGATGAGGGAAGACCTTAAGCCCTTATTCTTAAGGAAGGGAATGAAGGCAGACATAGTCAACTATGTGGCCAGATGTCTAGAATGTCAGCAGGTAAAGGTTGAACATACACACCCAGTAGGATTACTACAACCACACGCTATTCCAGAATCGAAATGGGAGGTTATCTCGATGGACTTTATTGTTGGATTGGCACTGATGACAAGGAGACATGACTTGATTTTCGTAGTAGTAGACACTCTAATGAAGAGTGATCACTTTTTTCCTGTGCGTATGACATATCAGGTACCCAACATAGCTAGAGTTTTCATTAGTGAGATTGAGAGGCTGCATGGCATGCCTAAGAGGATTATATCCAATCATGGATCGGTGTTCATTGGATGATTTTGGACGATTTTCCAAGAGGCGTTGGGAACACAGCTTAATGTCAGTACTATGCATCACCCGGAGACTGAGGGACATACAAAACAAACAAACCAGACCTTGGAAGACATGTTGCACATGTACGTAATGGACCAAAAAAAACGTTGGGAAGAATTCTTGCCACTGGTAGAATTCACGTATAACAATAGTTACCAGAGCATCATTAAGTTTTTATCTTTCGAGTTTCTTTACGAGCGACCGTGTCGGATGCCTTTGATTTTGGATCGGCTTGAGGATAGGGTCTTGGTGGGACCGGAATCAATCCAAGAATTGAAAGATTAAATGAGAACTTAAAGACAAAGGATTAAGGAAGTACAAGATTGGTAAAAGAGTTACGATGATCCACGTAGTGTCGACTGTAGTTACGTTGTGGTGATCGAGTCTTTTTGTCGTTGAAACCGCATAAGAGTTCAAGATAGTTTGGAAAAATGGGGGCTAAACTATATCCTATGATATTTTCGAAGAGAGAGGCCTGGACTGATGACTAGCCTTGCTTGATTCTTGAGGTGTATTCATGATGTATTTCACAACTCTGTTGAGACTTTATGATTAATGATCCTTCACATGATTTGACTTGAGCACCTTGTGGGTGTCGAACGAGGGTGCGATCACGTCTGAGCTGATCCACATCTTGGATAATCACATTCGACAACTATGATGTCGAACAATAGATCAGGTCAAGGTCCAGTGGGACAACTATAGTCCGCACTCGGTGACCTGGGAGAACACATATGCTATGCGCCAACAGTTTCCATTTTTGTTTGATAGATAGACATATGATACTGTGATACACTTTAATTCCTCATTTATACTGTGAAACTTCGGGACAAAGTTTAGACCAAGAGGGGGTGTATGTAACATCCCGCTCTGGTGCACTAAGCGAACTTATTCTTAGAGGAAACTTGCTTGCAAGTGATCCGGATTATAATGCTATTAAAACATTTGATTTTGATTATGAGGCATCATGGGTTGATGACATGGTTTAACTGCATTGACATAGACAGGTGCTATTGACTCGATTTTACTGAGTGTGCAGAATTTTGGACCTCCAGGATGTAGAAGCATTGAATAAACCCCTTGGACTCCGGATTGAGTCAGGGAGTGTACTATTGGGGTTTGATTGTTTTACTGTGTTATTAGTGCATCTGATTAGATGATATGATATGGATATGTTCTGACATGATTTTTGATGATGCAGGCTGATGATAGCTTGCCGACCAGACTCACATGTGGAGTAAAGGGGTCACGCACGACTACCATAGATGTTGAGGGAGAGGTGTGGACAAAAACTTTTCCATATCCTACTAGCACTCTCGTTGTGTCTCGAACTGCAGGTTAACATTTACCTAGTTCGAGAGGACCCATGATGTCATGAGGGAAAACTGCGACAATCACTCACAATGATTCTAAGGGGCGCGCAATAAGGGGGGATTTATTTCTTAGAGGCCCTTAGTCTCCCACAAGTTCACCTGGCGGAGTGTTGACTCCAATGGTTATTGATGTCTACCAAGTCAGTCAAGAGGCGAGTGGAACCCTTGGAGCACGTGGTGCATCCTAAAGGGCACGTCGCGCGAGGGAACAGATGAGGCGAGTGACACCCTTGGAGCACCTAGTGAGTCCTGAAGGGAACATCGCATTATTGATGATAGAGGAATGAACCTAGATGGCCTTAGGATGAAGAACGTGTTAAGTATTTTTAAAACAAATTCCCTCGCCCAATACAAAAATTTAAGATTTAAGTCTAAACTATGGCAGTGGTAAAATTTTGTCTCTCTATAAAAATAATAATAATAACAATATTAACAAAAACCGCATGAATAATAATTATGATTTTCATTAAATCTTGTAACATATGGGATTAAGAAATTAATTGTTTCAAAAAAATCTGTTGGATTAAAATTTAAAAAGGGAATTAATTGTTTTATTATTTTGATAATTTAAAATATACTAATTAATGAGAAAAGGGAAAAGGGGGTTAAATTCCACACCTGCCTTTTTGAGTTCTAAGTAAAAGGGGTAAGAGGGAAAATCTAAAATATTAGGAAACTATGAAAAGAAGTAAACATAAAAAGGGAAAAAGGGGAACTTAAGGGAAAAAGTGTAAAGTCAACTTAGCAAAGAATCTACCATTTAAGAGCTTTCTAATTTAAATTGAATTAGCAATTTAATAAAAGGGAAATCCTTTAAAACCTATAAGGGAATTTGGGGACACCTAGGAGTGATTGTAGGAGTAACTCTAGGTGGGTGAGGGAAATAAGATAATTAACTAATTAAAGAAATTAAATAATGAAGGAATGTAGGGGATGGGGAACACTTGTACGAAGAAGAATTTTTAGGAATTTATTTTTAAAATTTTTATTAAATGAGATTTTAGGAAAGAAAGGAAGTTCGAAACTCTATATAATGAAGGAGGGAGAAGGATGAAGGAGAGCTTCTGTTTGCGTAAAGTTACACTATAGAAATATTTGTTTGACTGACTTGTGGGAGTTGGGATACCCAGCTCGGTGAGGAGTGGTAGCTCGACCTTTAGAGGCGAGCTGGGAGCTAGTCGCAATCTCTGGATAGTGAGTGTGTGGCCCCTTTGTGGCTCGGGAGGATAAGGGGGAAGAAGAGTACCCCTAGCATTGGCTGGGATGTACTGATGAAGTCTCGATGGTCGATGAGTGGGAGTTGCACAGAGCACACAGACTTCACTCAGAGCGGGCGAAAAAACAACGGTACACACTCTTCATTTATGTTTCGTAGATGGTATTAGTACTTATGCTTGGATCTGCTTGTTTATTGGAAAAGAAAACTGATGTCTTTTAAGTTGATGAAGGAACTTTTCTTAGCCTAGCTCGATGGTCGTTGTCTCCCATGGCCTTCGTTTTCCCACATATCTTGACCACCTGGCTGTGATTGATTGTGTCTGTCATTATTTCTTAGCTTTGTCCCTAGCTCGCCAGTCCTCATCTGAGCAGTCGGCCGGGACCCTGATCTACAGTCGTCGCCTTAGCATTAAGAGACCTATGGATCTCAATGCCCTACTTTTCTATGCGAGGATGATGAAGTGAAGGATGAACCTATCCGTCGTCTACATCTATTTTAGTCCTTGCTTGATTGTTTGACTTGTGCCTTCCAGTACGGCCTCTGCGTATGGATTATCTCGCTTCCTTGATGTTTATTTTTTTTGCGCCTTGACTAATAGAATCCTTGTGATCCTTCGATGAGTTATCCTTATGACCCTGGCATTCTCTTATTATTGTCAGCATTTGTATATAGGTACCCCGAGATGTAAAATGTATTTAAATATGATCTGTGTTTGGTTCTTGTTGAATTGACTTGTTTTTATTACTCCAACAATTGTAATTATATGAAACATGTAAAATAATACCCCTGCAATTGTGGTTATGTAATAGATGTAAAAAGGTTAATACTACGTTTGTTTTATGCTTGATGGATAATTATAGTCCCGTGTTTATGCATCGAATGTGAATTTATTTAATTTAATTTATATCTAATGTAAGTGAGAGATAGCAAAATTTTTATATTCAATAATTTTATATCTACTTTATAAATTATATCTAATTTGTTTACTATAATTTATATCTAATTTATATCTAATGAGATTCCAGTGATAGCGAAATTTTATATTCAGTAGACAAAAATTTTGGATGGAGATTGATGTTATGTAATCAGATGTTATATCAACCCCAGACAATGATGTCTTGCTACCCCTCCTTGAACGCTTTTAAATTTGCAAATTCCAGCGATTAATGGACTGAAACAATGTTTTTTTTTTACTAAGCAATGCCATTGTTGATATCGGTGTTTGGGGGTCAACTACTTCTCTCTGCATGTGGGTTGACCACAATAGCCTCTGCGTTTTACACTTGAGACCAATGTTTCTATCCTCCCACCTGTGTACCCTCTACCCAGTTCTCCTCTACATTTCTGATGACCTGTGCATCCTTCCCACGAACCCATATTTCCGCGTTTTTTTTTGCCGCATTGAAGTTCATTCCATCTGAGTATTTTATCAGTCGATGGAATGATTATCCATACCATTTAAGAGGCATGGTATTTTTGTTATCACGAATGAAATCCCTGCATGTTCTGCATAGTTGGTAATTATATATTTGCGTCCCTTCTCCATCATCTGCCAGTCATGGATCCCTTTTTTTACACTGGATTTTACCAGGATTAATTCCCACGAATGGTGGCTGCCAACCGATTTCCCTCTCGCTATTAACGCCCCCTTTGTTTTGCTAAAAACTCTGACGGTGTTGTTGTAGAATTCACCCACGATTTTAGCCGTTTTCACTTGACGGAATGACCACATTTCGCCTTCAATTTGTGGCTGCATTCTCCTTTGATTGTTGCACTGCATTTTTCTATTTTGGAAACCCATTCTGCTATAGATGATCATAAATGATATTTCTTGAGTCCTACGATTTTCTTTTGCTAGCATATCGCCTACCTTCCATTTATTAACGACATTCAAATTTGGTCGTTTAGCTTTTTACTATCCAGGTCCTAATTAAGTTCTAAAAATTGAATGCACCAAAAAGGACGATTGATATGACTCAGTCAATAATGGAACGATATATTTTTAGAATTCTTATATTTTATTATTTGATAATGATGCATTGGAAAAATAAAATGTAAAATATGATTCAATGTATTTTATTATTTGATAATGATGCATTGGAAAAATAAAATGTTAAATATGATTCAATGTATTGTAGATTTATTTATATCTAAACCATAGGCTATAATGATGTGTTCATGATTATAATTGGAGAAACGTGTTTAATTAAGTGTTTTATGGTTCTTAGCTTCAACTGATTAAGTTAGAACACTATATTGTGGCTCCTTAGCCACCCTTTGACTATTTTAATCCCATGGGCATAGGACTCTACCTATAACACCAAAAGAATGATTGTTTGAATGTTGGGTTATATATACAATTTAATATTTTGTGCCAAAAACCTCCTACATCAATACAATGATTGCCCAAAGATATTATGTGAGGGAAGATATAGTAGAGTGGTTAAAAAGGGAACCCTAAATTAAATAGAACAAAACATATGATTAGCTTTATTGATATGCCCAAAGGTATTATAGGGTTTTCTAGTGGGTCCATAAATGTTAACTATTAATGTAAGGAAAAATAAATCGAAACTTCACTAGGCTAGGAAGAACGACAGAGGATGGACATGCATATATATTGAAGGATAAAATTAGGAACTAACTATACCTACATAGTGTTGGAAAACTAGGAGACTATCCTTAAGGGCTATGCATTGGTATGATGGAGTCCTTCCCATGTTTTTCTACATTTAAGATGCATTTATTTGGATGTGTCCCCTTATATTCTACATGGGTTCCTTTTGTTTTGAAATGAAACTATCTTATCCTTCCTCTTGATAACCACATAATTGTGTTGAGGTGGGGAATTCAGTGCCTAATCTCTTAGTATGGATCTATCCTTTAAAAATGAACTATATATTTCAATGTTGGATAAATTTGGAAGTGTTTTCTTAAAAAGGGTTGTATCATATGTGGAGAGGAGAGGCTACAATTTCACATAAACATAGGAAATACCTTATTCCTTATAGCGAGTGAAAAATACTTTAAAGATTGTTAATATGATTATTCAAGTAATAGCTAGTTGGACAGAGATGTGGATTAATATAGAATTGTCCATTTAGGTGGTAATAATATTAAAATTGGTAAGGAGACTAAAGACTGAATTGAAAACCTTAGACTTGCTAAATTAGATGTGTAATTGAGGTTAGTTGGATTTATAGATATCGCCTAACTAGAACTCAGGGTCGCTAAAATTGAGTCGTAATTCATGACCAGTTCCTTTGGTAACTCGTTGACTAATGGAAATATAGATTGGTGTTTTGATCTGTAATTAAAGCCAATTTAACCCATAGATATTGACCTTCAGCCTGGATTGTGGTTGGTTGATGACAAATTCGTTGCTAGCTTGTGCTTTTCGTTGAGGGTGTGGTTGTTCCTTATAAATAATGTTTGTACTTGGTTTGTAAACATTTAATGTGCTTGGTTTGCTCACTCGAAGGGTTCTAGTTTCTTGTGTAATTAATTTGGGTGCATGGGGTTGTTAGGATGATTTTCCTTATCTTAGTAGGCTTGGTCTGCTTGTGTCAAGCAAGAGGTAGACACCTCCTTGTTCCTTATAAAATTCGCCAACCCTGAGACCTTAAATGGTCAAAATCGATGGGAACCTGGGCTTAAGCGTTGCTTATGTGTCCTGGAGGTCCTAACCATTGCAGGGTAGGACGGATGGGTAGTCATTCTTTGTCTTCATCGGTTGAACTTCGTACATTGCTTCGAGGTGCCTGATGTGATTTTATGTTAGGTTGTTATGTCCTTGTGGCATGAGTTGCATTCTTGTGATCATCGTCGTGTTGTGATGTTGAGTGTAATGTCATTACTACCTTCCTACACACACAAAAAAATAAAATTTAAGGGTTCTTTTTTTACCGATTATACATCATAGGAGTCATACTGATTGGGGATGTTACAGTCATGTAGTCAAGAAAACTTCAAAGCGCAAGGAGGTCATCTCCAGGCGTAGGATTAGAGGTATAATTAACCGATCTCCTTTTTCCTTTCTTTATTCATATGATTTTTGGTATGTTTTGGGTAGTATAGAGAATTAATTGACTAAAGACCAACCCTTGGGATATCATATATCACATAATCTACGACACTGCTACCTAGCCCATGAATAAACATTATCTGGTTGGAGTTTGGCCACTTCATTACTCCATTGCAAATTATTAGGTCTTTAGAGCTGCAGAGCTTGACCAACTCAGTACCAAAACAACTCTCAGTTACGTCTTCATATATTCTTTTGTAGGTATTATATAAAACAATGTCCTCATCTACCCATAAAGGATTATGGTTGGAATCAATACTTAAAAGAGTATCTTGTTTACTTGCAGTCCTACCATTAACGTTTAGTAGTAGGAGGATATTACATTCATTTTTCAAATTATAAATATCTTGTTCTAAATTATTATAGGGACAATTGTTATCTAGCTTGTTTTTCTTATAAAAAGTAGAATCTACAGGTGCAAAATAGAAAAATTCTATATACATCTTCTCAGCATTGGTGTTTGAAATTTCTATCCAAATGTAATGATTGAGAGGGTCAATCTTATGAAGTTGATTGTGAGGAGAAGTTATCTTTCTAATATAACAAGCTATGCCTCCTATCCCTCTAAACATTGCATTACATAACAAATTACCCTCACTGAAATTTATTTGGAATATTTTAGTAATTTTGTCATTACATTTTATTGTGAAAACCAATTTTAGCATTTTTAGATCATTGTAAACAACTAAAATTTATTTGGAATATTTTAGTAATTTTTCCATTACATTTTATTGTGAAAAACAATTTTGGCATTTTTAGATCATTGGAAACATCTTAAAGAGATATACAATGTTTATGATATGAATACTTATTTTTATACATAGAAAGATTCTCATTTTCAAAATATTTTAAAAAATAAATTTTAACAAGGAGAATTGGTTTTTTAATATTTCGTAATATTATCACCACTTTTTCCCCTTATTTTCATTTTTTGCACACTTTTAATCATTGAAAAGATCTCAAGGATATCTATATCTTTTTTATACCCTTATGAAACTTTTGTACAAATATTTTTTTTCTTGTTTGAAAAAATATAAAATTATTTTGACAAATATGATAGACTTGTGATGGTCATAATATTTTATGTATCTATCTAAAATTTAAAATTAACATTTGGTAATGGTTTTAATCACTTACACTCTCTATAGGACCTTTATACTCCTTAATGACTCCTTGAACAACTAGATGTTCTATATAGAGGGAAAATATTTTCATTGAGTTGGACACGAGCACCATTATGATGTTTCTTTCAACACATATGGATATCAAGCCCTTCACCATGTTTTGGTAATGAAACTAAGGGCCCTCAACCCTAGGTGAGGATTCTAAGTATCATTTTCTAGGATCAAGGCCTTGAACCACACAATAGTACCTTTAAAGGAGATATGTGGCCTCTAATAAGAAAATGAGTGTAATTAGGAAGTATTAGACTCCAAGGATGGGTCTTAAAATTTTTATTCTAGTGTCAAGTTGAAATAAAAACTTTTAGGACCACGAAGGAGGTTTTTTAGGATATATTCCATGAACAAGAGATAAATAACAATATAATCCATCTAAATGGGATATTGGGTGTATAATGGTAATACGGGAACTCTTAGTAGGTTATGCACATGAGGGATGAGTCCCATGGATTTTTTCATTGTTGTAGGAGGAAAACAATTAAACTAGTCTCTAAAATGAAGCTTTTACGATTGATGAGCCATGAAGAATAGTTAGGACCACCCTGTGTTACCTCTAAAGGGGATATTTGACCTCCAAATTGTATATGGGAACAATTAGGTTGATTTTATAATATAGAGATGGATTTTATGGTTATGATTATGATTGGTGGAGAAAATTAAGGAATTTAGGAAATAACTGGATCTCTATGGCTTATGGACCATGAACATTACTCAAACCAAAAAAAAAATCCTTGAGAGGGTATGTTTGGACTCCATTTGGAATATGGATTCTATAATGGTGTGTTACACACTAGGGGAAGATCATATGACCTTCAACATGCTTGGGGAAGGAATCTATGTCCCTTATACCTTACTTGGAGCTTCTAAATACAAAGTGTAATGAATAAGGTCACAAACCATAAATCATTTCCTATATATAGGATCATCATCATCTAAGATTGATATGGGTTCAATTAGGAGGATTTATGTAGTAGGGATGGGTATTTGACATTTGGAAATGGTAAGGGGGAAAATCATGGGAATTAGGTACTCAATGAAGATTCTTGAGCTAGTGGGATATCGTTAAGGCATCAAACTACAAGAAACACTCTTGAAAGAGGATTTTTGGAATACAACTAGGGTATTGGTACAATTAGGAGTTTTTGAAAACCAAATATGGGTCTCATGGATTTGACCATGGGGGGGAAGGAAAATAAGGTGCTTAATTTATAAATGAATCTTATAGGTATTATGGGACATGAAAAAATATTTAAACCATCACACACACCCATTAAAGGGTTCATTTTTTCCGTAACTTGGATGTTTGTATCATTAGGAGGATTTTCAAAAATAAGATGGGACATAGGTATTAATTATGACAAATTGAAGAAACTAAATTCTTTTGGCCTTAGATTAATATTTTTGGGCTATGTTCCATTCTATAGAACTCAAACCACAACACGAACATTGGAAATTGAATCTTTGTCATGTTCATGGAATATATGTATCATGGATGGATTTTTCATATATTGATGGGTTTCATAACATTGACCATGGTAGATAGAGAAAATCATAAGCCTTAGGAACTATATTAATATTATAGTTCTCATAATCCATTAATGATGACTTAATGCACCACACAAGTCCTCTACATGGAACCACTTACCTGTAAATGTTTATCACATTCCTTGAGGAATTAGTTACATTTTTTTAGATTAGTTGCATATTTCAAGTTCTCACGTTGCCTAAATTTGTATTGTTTATCATTTATTTCATCCTTCAAGCTAAAAAAAATTAGTTTATTAATTATTTCAGTTAGGTAGTTATCTTAAGTGGACCTTCTGTAAAACTATGGAAAGGCCTTTCACTGAATCATTAAGACAAACAATCTATTTTTGGTTTTCTCATTTTATATTTTAGGTCTTATTAGTCTAGGATTATCAATATCCATTGCTTCTTTTCTATATTTATGGCACCTTGTGCCATATCATTTGTTATCAAATTAGTTAGTCCAATATTTCTCTCAAACCATTCCACCTAGGTCTCTCTTTATTAACATATTCAACACCCTATGTATCTACAAAGGATATCACTTTTCCTATATCATCACAAATCCATTTTCACTCATAGCACTCATAACCACATACCTTATATCATCCTCCTTTTTTTAATTTTGATCTCCTCCACAATTCATCATCATTGATCGATTTCACTTAAACCACAAATTTCATTACAACAAGCGACCCTCTCTAGCTATTTCTCAAATTCTAGATTAAGATTGATCGAAATACCACATTTGACAAAGAATGATAATGTGTAAGATCAA
>JZKD02S2040024.1:399133-436587 GCA_000966675.3 Picea glauca | reverse complement strand
AATGGGAGCAGGAGCGGCAAGCAGGAGCAGGAGTGGCATGGCGCGCAAACAACTCTGGAGAAAGATGCTGTGGCAATGGTATGATCCTTCCAATGGTAGTTAGAATGCCTGGTAAGGGCGTTGTGTAGTTTATGAAAGGAATGTGTATTTTGTACTTATAGGTCTGGACTGTGAAGTTTCATTTTCCCTCGTTCTAGACTGTTGAAAAGAAAAATGTTTACTGCTCATAGTTCTGACTGTGTAATTTCCATTATTTGTTGTACTGGACCATGAAATGATTAATATTCCATGTTGCTCTTTCCCTGCGTTTTATAGGCTAGTCCCACTGAGCTTTTCAGTGGACTTCTCTGCGTTTCTTCCATTCTTTTTCCTGCGTTCCTTCAGTAATATTCACTGCGTTTGTGTTGATAAGGGAGAGTGTGTTGGTAGTATTTACCTCCGCTCTGTGTTTATGTTTTCTGTACCAAATATGGAGGATACTCGCATGCCTTCCCATCCACCTAAACTCTGTTTTCTCCTTGAGGGCTCTGCGTTTTAAACTGCGCATATACCCTATTCGGACGATTCCTTGTGTGCATCCTGAAGTTATTTGTGAAGGCCCTGTGCTTCATTTGTATTGTGCCCCTTGCTTCTAAAATCTGTATTAATATTCAGTCGCGAAGTCTATCTACTGGTAGTCTTCTGGTGGCAAAAGACGCATGGTCATGGGTTCGACTCGCGCCGATGAAATAACTCCATAGATCTCCATAGATCTGTTGTGCTCTGCGAAGGCTATAAAATACCGTAGGTGGTGTAAGATCCTTTGCCTTTTGGGGCTCCTTCAGCCTTTGGTTTATTTGTCTTGTGGATGTTATTTTCGCGAACGGTTCATCCCTACTGGCTCGCCTTACTAGTCGCATTGGCCTAAGATAAGAGTCCACCCGTTAGTATTTTCTTAAACCCTCGGACCTTTTTATGCTGAGGTTTTTACTTCTTTTTATTATTATTTACATGCTTTTCTCAGGATTTTCACTTAGCCATTCGCACTGCTCACAGTCTAAAGGGAAACCGATATGCTGGTAGGGGTGATGTTGCTGATTGTTGGATAGCAAGATTTGTCTATATATGCCCCTGGGTAGGCATAAGTAACCTCATACAAAAGATACATCTTTTTCCTTAGTTTATAAACAGATTCTTCGCATCGTTGAATAGCTTTATCGGTGTTAAAACAATGCCACAAATATAGGAACAGGAGTAAGGAAGTAGTGCTTTAGCTCACTACAGGTAGGTTTTAGTGAGACAATGCGAATCTTAGTGTTGGGTGGACTGTGCTAGAATGGTGCGAACCTCAGTAGTGTATTGATTTAATTGATCTGTTTAGAACAACACCAGTGATGGCAGGAAGGGGATTTATGGTTGAATGGTGGCCTTTCTTCTAGTTGAGCATAACTCGCTCGCGGTATTGGGAGCCTTATCGCGCAGGACACCACTTTTATAACTTTATTGTTTTCTGGCATCAATTATCTCGTGTGGAACTTGCATATTATTTGAGTTTTGTATGTACACGGTTTTGCCAATTTTGAGTACACAATCTCTAACCTCGTATGCGAATTGGAATTACAATGTTAGTTTTTTTAATAGTTGCTAATTTTATTGAATGCCTGAGTGGTAACCAAACTCTTATGGTTAAACGAAATTAAAAATGAAAAAATAGGAAATTCCTTGACTAAGCAGCCACACGCATGCCAAAATTCCCGAAGATAGGTATTAGCCCCACAATTTTATCAGTGTCATCGTCAATTTACTCTAATTTTTATTGGACAGTGTGAAATCTCTAGTCTGTAGCATCCGTTCATCAGGGTCCATGCTGGCGCAATCGATGCCTACAACTGAATAACGTCAAGGCATGCGGAACCTCCCATAAAGCCCTCGCTCAGTCCGAGCGAGTGCAGTTGCCACGATACTTGTGTTCCTTTTCGAAAATTAATTTAAACAACAGTGTTGACTTTCCACTCCTGTTGGATTTTTAAATATTTAATTAAACGGAACTGAACCCTTCCTTCCACTTGATAAACCCATGTATTCTCCTTGCTTCCACGCGTAGATTTTCTGTGTTTCTGACTCGACCACGCGCTGGTAGTAATTGTTGCCATATGTCGAAATTTTCACCTGCCTTGGCAGATTGGTTCAGTCGTTGCTTCCTAGGGTAGATAATAACGGCACGACGGTCAAGACTTTCAACGCCCCGCTGGAATCGAGCCTTCAGCATGCAGGCTCATTTACCCACGCATCCCGCTCGCTTGTGCAGAAGTAGCACGCCTGGGCGGATTCCCGGTTGCCATTTCCATGATCTGATGACAAATGTTGATCATAACCTGCACGAGTTAAGTTTTACCCTTGTGTTAAATTTTAAATTCAATTCTTGAACGAATTCAATGAAGGTGTCCAGACATCCCTCACAATGGAGTTTTGAGTTCTCGCGTAAAACCTAATTACTACCTTTCTACTACCCACGAATGCACCAACCAAAGTGAAGGGTTATCACTTATTATTCACGCTGGTTATCCTAGTTTTAAGGTTTTATTTCGGTTATGGTTATAGTTGTGCTCTTTAATTAATTAATCAGATAATAGATGACCTTTACATTATTCTTGGGTGTACTTGGACCTGCCAATGATATATTAGGTTATGTAGGTACTCCTGAAATTGAAAATCTAGATATCTATATCATGGAGTATGCACAAATCTGACGTTTAAATATGCGTGATTCTTTTGGATATTAAATAAAGGTTCTTATAGGGATATAGATACATGTAATTGTAGTTACCTTAAAATTTAGTTTAAAAAGGGTGTTCTCATTTTATATAATGCAGGTTGGTATTAGTGCCATAGAAAGGAATAGTCATATTTCCCTTTTTATAGAACTTATTCCTTATACGTGCTTTTGATTGTAAGGTAATGCGAGGGGCATGGTCATAGCCATTGCAATGAAGAATAAAAATGGTTGATGTATCATGGTGGGGATCACAACTAATTCTCATCAGTAGTAGATTATATAATATCCTAAACTAAGCATATCGAGTCTTTACAATATAGTAAATGTGGATGTACAATTTTGAAGATTGCATTGGTAACGAAAATTCATGTAATTGGATTGTTATTAAACAGTTTACTTTATGTTTCCCTTGATTTTAATTTATTAGGTTAATCATCGATTATTATATTCGCCATGTCGGGGTAAGGAAAGGTCATCATGGGTTTTAGGTACAATGCTAATTTATTAAAAGAATATGAGTCCCCGCTGATTGAAGGATGAGTTGCAACATAAAAAAGGGGGTCTTTAAAATCCAATTGGCCTTATGTTTCCCAATGATTTCGAATTTAACAAGTTAATCGTGAATATTTTATTATAGTGATGTAATGAAAGGAAATCGTAGGTTCAATTTACAATGCTATTATAAGGGTAAATACAAGGACATTCATGTTTAGGTTTGGGGTAGATCCGTCATTTTAAATACCCAACATGAGGTAAAGTCACCCTTATTTTAAGTGCATTGATGTTGTGATATAGAATACGATGACAAGGTTGTTGGGTGATGTTAGAGAAACTTCTTTTGATATCCAACTTGTGAACCTAGGATCCCTAATTCTAAGGACATTCAATGATTTGGTTCAGTGATCGGGGTTTGGCAGTTATCTAGTATACGTTATTTAAGGCCGGGTTGGTAACTCGTCGTCTCACAGAAGTCGATGGAGTATTGGTCTGTTTTTAGTGTTGCTGAGTCTCTCTAGCGGTTGGTCATTGTCAGAGTCCTTCTGACTTGCTTCGCCCATAGAGGTCGTGGTTGTCCGTTGATATTGTAGTACTTGGTTCTCTTGCATGGCGTGGTCTGCTGGTGTCGGGCGGGATATAGACACCTCCCTGTAGCCTTAGTATTTTGTCTGTGTGCATGATTTTTCTGTGTAGAGAATCCAGTGCCGTATCAAGAGTCTCGGGCCCTTTAAAGACAGGGTTCCACTCTTGCGACACACCTGACAGAAATAGTAAAATCTACTACTATGGATTCTTCCCTATGTGACTGTACGGTACTTAACACCTTGTGTTGTTTTCTTCTTACCGCTGCTTGTTGTGCGTCTGGTGTCATGGGTCGTTAATGCCTGCAGTTACTTGTGGTGCATCTTATGAATTCTTGTTGTGATCGTCGTGGTTGCATCTAGTGAGTCGTAGGGTGGGGACGTGAAGCCAAGTATGTCTGTTCCTTTTCACACGAGCACACCCACCTTAAACAAAAAAAAAAAATTGCACTTGTTAGCAGAGTTGTTGTCGTAACAAGGAGGATGTTAGAATGTCCGAGTGTAGGGGTGTTCGATTCGCGGCATAGGTATCGGATTTTGTTCAACATGCGTAAGGTACTCGTGTTCCATAAAAAAGGGTTCTCAAAATGCTCCTTACATAATAAGTATGGAAATCTTGTTTAAGTAGTGTTCTACTGTGATGACTACATTGGGAAAAGCTTATCTTTGACGCTCTGTACATTACTCATGTGATTTAATGTATTCAAAAAAATTCTTACTAGTCACACTCGCCATTAGTATTGGATCCTGTTTATGATTCTGGGTAGTCTTTTGTTACCGATAATTGTCTAATTGGATTTTTTGTTGAAAACTTCTTAATAAAAATAAAGCAATGTGTTTTCTAGTTACTTTGTACTGGAATCGCTCCCCTATGTTTCAACCCTTTGATTGAAGGTTACAAAATGGAATTAAAAGCCTATTCTAGTACTGTTCGCTCCTTGTCAAATATTCGGTTCTATTTTTCAAGTTTTGAACTTATGTGCGCATAATAAGGGTCTTGTTCGTGCACTATCACATGTTTCATCTCTGCTCAGTTTGAATCATTGAAAATGCCAACACAGTTTTATTTGTGCATTGTTACTCTCTGCTTTCTCTTATATTGATTGGATTACACTTATGGAGAAACAGATTTGTTCGCTCTATTCTTTTGGTATACAGATCCTTTTATGATTAAGATTTTTGAGAATCTATAATATGTATTTTCCTTATTCGCATATATTTGAATCTATTTTAAGGTTTGGAAACCTATATATATATATGTATGCGTATATATATATATATAGATAGGCTTAGAACCTGAACACAGTCGAATATATATATATATATATATAACTATTTGTTTTGTTCGTGTTTATTCGACTTTGATAAGGTTTGAAGCCTATATGTACATATACACTTTCTCTGTTTGCATTTATTCAACTCTGGTAGGGTTTAAAACCTACTTAAATATCTATGCTCTGTTAATATATAATTTGGCTCTATTTCAGGCTTGGAAACTATATAATAATGCACTATGTTCATTCCTTGATATTAATACTCAATTCTGTTAAAGATTTGTGGAATCGTAGGTACGCATATAATACTTCTTTTGTCCACGGTTAATTATTCGATATATATTTTTATGAAATCGAAATGACATTTCCAGAAAATAATTCCACAATTAGATGCTACCATATATTACTTCATTCTTGAATATCCATTGTCTAGGTTATAGCATGAATACCGTCATTAAGGATCCCATTAGAAACAACAACCAATTCGTTCAACAAAGGTACAATATCGAATTATTTAGGTACAGGAAAATCTTATAGGAGTTATACGAACATTTACACAAAGAACACCAGAACTCTTTTCCATATAACTATAACATGAACAGTATATCTAACAAATACATCATTCAGACATATGGGGTTTAGAGTAACATATCCAGACTATCTTGGAGAGAAAACAAAGGGAACATCCACGTTCCTCCCAACCATAGAACTGAGCAACCACAATTTCTTGCTCGATTCACCCCCTAGCATGACCATGAGTCCATAAGGGCAAACTTGGAAATCCCTCTGCAACACAGTACTTCAATTCAATCCTCTTTCCTTGCCTCACACTTTTCCATTGTTCATAACAACAAGTGGAAAAATCCAAAAAAAAACTAGACACTTTCCTCCAACATACTTAGCAGTGTCCTGCCTCCTCACATATCCTTATTTGTAACTTGCCTAGGTATTTTCCCTTGGGAATTTTTGCAGCTTCCTAAATCCCTGATTTTCAGGGGCTTCCAATGGCCAAATCACTAATTTGCCACTTGTAGAAATCAGCCCAGGGATAGTTCCAACAGGTTTCCCACTCATGGAGTCATGGTCAGCTACTTGTAACATGGTTGTTCCATTTGTCTTCCTACAATCAATATAAGATATTCTATTTTTAACAAATGTCATTGTCCAATATCTAGTTGGGACAAATAAGATCTCTACCCAACAGTCAAAATCATTTATTACAACTATAAAGTTTGAAATTCAGAATTGCCATAAACGGAAAAAATATTCCAATTTCGAATTTACTAAAAACGGAATTAAATTTCTAGCAATTTAAAATTTTCAAAATATTTTTATTTCCCTTATTTTTTGGGGGATGACACATCCTTTCCCCTTTAAATAAAACATTTTCCATAGTGTTCATTCCTTTCCTGGAACAGGATTGGATGAGATTTCCGCAAATCTCCTTCCAACTCCCAAGTGGCCTCCTCAGGACTAAAGTGCTTCCATCGCACCTTTACCTGAGCGACGACTTTGTTCCGAAGTGCTATTTCTCTCTGGTCCAGAATGCATAGGGGTTCCACCCGGAACTCGCCTTCAGGTTCCACCTGCACCAAGTTCCAATCAATCATATGAGTCGGGTCATGAATATACTTTTTCAGCAATGAAGCATGAAATACATTATGAATTCTTAGATTAGCTGGAAGTGCAAGTTGGTATGCTACGGGTCCAATTCGAGATAGTATCTCGAAGGGCCCACAAAACTTGGGTGCCAACTTGGCATAGTTCCCTAGATTTAACGATCTTTTTTGGGCTTTGACTTTTAAATAAACATGGTCTCCTATTTGAAATTCCAAGTGCCTTATTTTCTTGTTTGCATAACTCTTTTGTCTGTCCTATGCTTCTTTCAAGTTATGTTGTACCTTTCTAACCATGTTCTACATTTCTTGGAGAATTTTGGGTCTGACCATGAGTCTGTCAGTCGGGTTATCCCAACTAATTGGAGTTGTACACTTCCTGCCATACAATACTTTGAAAGGGCTCAATTTTGTTGAAGTTTGGTACCCATTATTATATGCAAATTCTACCAAGTGTATATAATCCTCCCACTTGTTTGGTTTTGTTCTTACGTACATGCGGAGCATATACTCTATGATTTGGTTTTTCCTTTCGATCTATCCATCCATTTGTGGATGATAACTTGTACTAAAATATAAGTTGGTATGGAGCCCTGCAAACAACTCCTTCCAAAAGGCGGAGGTGAATTTTACATCTCTATTTGAAATCACTATTTTAGGAATACCATGTAGTCTAAAGATTTCTTTCATGAATATTTCAGCAATGTTTATAGCTTTAAAAGTAGACTTTACTAGGATAAAGTGTGCAGACTTACTTAGTTTATTGATTACAACCATGATAGTGACATTATGTTTTTGAGTTTTTGGCAAACCTATTATAAAGTCGAGTGATATAGTCTCCCATTTCCATTCTAGTACTCGTAATGCTTGTAAGAGGCTGGCTGGATGTTGGTGCTTGGCCTTAACCTGCTGACAATCTTGGCACCTAGCCAAGTATTCCATTGTTTCTCCTTTCATATTAGGCCAATAGAATAGTTTTCTAAGTGTTATTGTTTTCTGGTACCCTGGGTGGACGGAATACAACTTCTTATGCACTTCGTCCAATATTGACATCTTTAACCTTGCTGAATCTGGTATGTAAAGGCTATTTTTAAATTGTAGCAGTCCCTTCTCGTCGACACTTAGATCCGAATTATCTAAGTTCACGGTAATATTTGAAAATTCTCCCATCATTTTGGTATAGTTTTCGTCATCAATACCTTCCGTCCTTATTCTTTCTTCCAGATCACTTTCTGCTCTGCTAATGTTCATCTCAAATAACCCATGGATTCTTCTACTTAATGCGTCTGCTACTTTGTTTTCTTTACCCTTGATATGTCTAACTTCGAAGTCGAATTCTCTTAAGAAGGATAACCACCTTGCTTGCCTTGCATTAAGATCTGGTTGGTTAAACAGGTATTTCACCCCATTGTTGTCTGTCAATAATAGGAATCTTCTACCCATTATGTAATGTTGCCACATCTTTAAGGCATGTATTACTGCTGCCAATTCTAAGTCATGAGTGATGTAACTTCGCTTGTTCTCTTTTAATTTCCAAGACTCATAACAAATAACATGTCCTTCTTGAGTTAGGACACCACCTAGCCCTTCTTTACTCACATCGACACATACCGTGAAGTCTTTATCTGGGTCTGCTACTTTTAATATGGGTGTCATTGTCAATAATTCCTTTAGTTTGTTGAAGTTGTCTTGACATTTCTCTGACCAGTTAAACCTGGTTCCTTTCTTCTGTAATGATGTTATAGGGTAGGCTATCTTGGAAAATCCTTCTATAAATCTATGGTAGTATCTGGTGATTCCCATGAACGACCGTATATCCACTACATCTTTAGGTATCGACCATTTCCTAATGGATTTCGTCTTTTCTGGGTCTACGACAATGCCATTTTCTGAAATTACATGCCCAAGGTATTGTATTTCCTTCTAATAGAAGTCACATTTGTCGAAGATGGCATACAGTTTGTGCTTCCTTAACATTTGTAGAGTTATTCTTAAGTGTTCCTCATGTTCCTCCTCTGTTTTTGAATAGATCAGGATATCGTCGATGAATACTACCATGAATTTGTCCAAGTACTCACTGAAAATACTGCTCATTAGACACATAAATGTGGCTAGGGCATCAGTGAGTCCGAAAGGTACGACTACAAACTCATAGAGTCCGTATCTTGTCTGAAATGTTGTTTTGTTTATGTCCTTGTCTTTTATCCAAACTTGATGATACCTGGATCGTAAGTCCAATTTTGAAAAGATCTTAGCCTCTCCTACTTGATCGAACAAATCATTTATCCTTGGTAAGGGGTACTTATTTTTTATAGTCATCTTGTTCAGTTGTCTATAGTTGATACATAATATTAGAGTACCGTCCTTCTTTTTCATGAAGAGGACTGGTGCTCCCCAAGGTGAGACACTTGGTCTGATATACTCCTTGTCCAACAATTCCTGTAACTGTATTTTTAATTATGTCAGTTCTGGTAGACTCATACAGTAAGGTGCCTTTGAGATAGGGGAAGAACTGGGTAACAGATCTATGGATAAGTCTATTTCCCTTCTAGGGGGTAATTCTGGTATCTCCTCAACAAACAGGTCTCTGAAATCATGTAGGACAGCAACGTCTTCCAACTTTGGCTTATCCTTCTCTTCTGCTAGACTCGTCACTTAGATGGCATAAACTTGACATCCTTTTCTCACACATTTCTTTAGTTGCATCGCTGAAATTTGTCTGACTGATACCAGTTTTGGTATGCCTTGGGCTGTCCTAGTGGTGCTGGAATCATCTTTATAGCTAAGTATCTTTGTATAACAATTTAATATTGTTTTCTGCATTTCCAACCAGTCCATCCTAATAATCATATCGTAAGATCCTAGTGGTAGGATGTTCATATCGGTCCTTATAGTTTGACCATCTAGGCTGAACTCAAAATCTGAAATGTAGTCAATCACTTTCCTTTTTGTACCTGTTGCTAGTTGCACAAGCCATGATTTTGCATTCTTTAGTATTTTAAGTTTGTTCGACTCTATTAATTTTGGAGTAATATAGATTAATGTTGCTCCAGGGTCAACTAAAACGGAAATTTGAGTGTCCTGGATTTTACCTTTGACTTCCACTACCGAGGACTAGTGGTCAGCTTGTCGTCCATCGACGACCGCATTTATCTGATGTAGGTTGCTGCCCATATCTCCCACTTTCGAGGCCTCTTGTAGGTTATGAACAACAGTTCTGTTTTTTGAACCCAGATGTGGGCAGTTCCTCCTAAGATGAGGTTCTCCACATTCAAAACTCTTTAATGGCTCGCAGAAGTTGTCCCCAAACCTCTTTGCTCCTAGGTTTGCTGGTTTTCCGCTGCCTTAAGCATTCGGAGCATGGGATTGAAGATCTTTTCTTGTAAAACTCTTTGTTGTATTCCAATAAGGAGCTGGCTGGTATCCCTTCTTCCACTGGTTCATTCAATCTTGTTTCTTGTCTTTCCAGGTTTTGGGAAACTCTGCCCGCTGTTTATATTGGTCATAACACATCCGCTCTTTTATGAATACTTCACTTAAGGATTTGTTCTTGTCAAACTCAATTCTGTCCTTGTAGGACTATGGTAGACATCTTAAGAATCGTTGAATTTTCACTTTATCCTCACGGATGCATGGCACGAATCTTAGCAGATACAACAATTTATTTATAAGATCCTCCATCGTCATCAGTCTGAGTTGTAACTCGTAAAATTCCTTCGTCTTTCTTTCAAAATAATTTTCTGATAGGTATTGTTTCTTAAATTACTTCTTGAAATCAGACCATTCCAACTGTTTCTCTTTTATGCCCTTGGCTAATTTCAAATCTTGCCACCAAATACTGGCCTTCCCCTTCAGGTTGTAGATGGCCATGCTAACCTTTATGTTGCTGGAATATTTATGGATTTGGAAATACTTTTTGATGTCCAATAGCCAAGCCTCTACTCCCTCTCCTGTCCTAGATTCTCCATCAAAGGTAGCAGGTTTAATTTTTTTGAATTCTCCTTCAAGGTGGCCTACTTGTTTTTTTTTTCTGTCAGTTTTTGTTCCATCCTTAGCTGGAGGTGTTCCTTCAGATGAAATGTCTCCTTTTTTTGTTTCTGGACCTGAGTTCTTGGAGGCTCTCTTGCTGACTTCCTCATCATTATTATTTTCTTTTGGGATTTTCTTGGTCACTATATTGTGCAACAGGACTTCGTTTATCTCCTACTGTTCTTGTTGTGCCTTCTTCAACTTTTCATTGTCGGCTTTAAAGATCTGTAGTTCGATGATCAGGTTCCTCATTATTTCCAATACTTTTGTGGGTGAGCTTCCGTTACTATTCTGTCTTGTATCTCCAGGAGGTCCATGTTGCGGGTTTTCTCCCATCCTGATCCCTACATCTTCCTGAGCTGCCATAATTAACAAAACAAAAAATAGCTTTTTGTTTGTAACCATCGTATTTTTTTGTTAGTTTTACATAAGCCAAAATATATCTATGCTAAACAGCTATTGTGGCCCTAGTAAGGTCCAGTGTTGTCCCCTTTTTTCTCTCATACCATATGTAATAAACCTCTAATTTTTCATAAAAAAAAAAAATCTTGGTGACATTATTCTTTAAATATTTCATAAAGTGGGTGCTTACATCTCCTTTGGGCTCGGAGTATCCCTTGAACATAATACTTTCACACAATGAGAAGCTTCAAATGACAAAAGGGTCCTTTCCTAAACTCCTATATCATAATATATATATAAATGTTGACATTTAAATTTATTTTCCCATACGCAAAAGTTGTATTTTCCACTCTCCTAATTATGGGAGTCGGGTTGGAGTGGACCTTGCACGTACCAAATAAAACTCTAACATTAACCCCTATACTCTTAGCTGGCTGAGTTGATATTAGGATTGAGGTGTACTCAGGTGACTATAGTTATTAAGGATGAAACTAATGGTGGTTAACCACGCACTCCCCTTTGATGTTACGTCTTGGTTAAAATACGACTGGGGCTTCCATCATAACAAACAGCTTCCTACTCGTCCCACACTACGTAACTAACTAATGACCCTTCTAATTATGTTGGTGTAACGAGAGGAGTACTTTAGAGATTGAGCTATAACGATCGGTCGTGTGCACTGGACAGTCATGGTTATACGTATCTTCCACTTTTAAAGAAGGTAGGTGTATCTGTCAGGGGCAGTTAAGATTCTGACCTGGAATTTAATTTTGCCTCAGGCAACCATGTGTAGCACCGAAAGGGTTTATCGTTTTGTCTTCCTTCATGTTTGATGCATTCTATTTGTAATAAAGTGATGACATGTTGGTACATTATTTCTAGAATACATCGTGGCAGGTTGATTGTTCATATCTCGTTATATGTAATGTCGTTTTCTCAGATTCTTTATAACTGTTGTGCAAAGTACTGTTTAAGTAAGTTTGGTCTTCTTGGATTCACAGTATTACTTTCTCTTTCAACCCTTTTGTTTAAAGATTTACTTGAAGAGGGGTATCATTCTATTAATGGTGGGACTTTTCTCTTGTTGCGAGGTACCCACCAGGAGTTCCAGGTATCCCTTTCTTCAGCAAGGGACATGATCAAAAACCAGGCACAACTACTGGACGTCATGGAATTTTTAAGTTAAGAAGATCTGTATCCCTGTGGAACTCATCTATTTGATTTTATAAACTTGAAGTTTTTCTTTTTAATACTTTGCGAACATCTTCCTGTGATGGCCGAGTGCAGGGGTGTTCGCTTCGCGGCATAGGTATCAGCTTCTGTTCAACATGCCTAAGTTACTCGGGTTCCATAACAAAGGGTTCTCAAAATGCTCCTTACGTAATAAGTATGGAAATCATGTTTAATTAGTGTTCCACTGTGATGACTACGTTGGGAAAAGCTTATCTTCGACGCTCTGTACATTACTCCTATGATTTAATGTATTTGGAAAAATTCTTACTAGTCGCACTGGCCATTAGTATTAGATCCTGTTGATGAGTCTGGGTAGTCTTTTGTTACCGATAATTATCTAATTGGACTTTTTCTTGAAAACTTCTTAATAAAAATAAAGCAATGTGTTTGCTAGTTACTCTGTATTGGAATCGCTCCCGTATGTTTCAACCCTTTGATTGAAGGCTACAAAATTGAATTAAAAGCCTATTCTAGTATTGTTCGCTCCTTGTCAAATATTCGGTTCTATTTTTCAAGTTTTAAACTTACGTGTGCATAATAAGGGTCTTGTTCGTGCACTATAACTTTTTTCGTCTCTACTCAGTTTGAATCATTGAAAATGCCAACATAGTTTTATTCTTGCATTGTTACTCTGTGTTTTCTCTTATATTGATTGGATTACACTTATGCATAAATAGATTTGTTCACTCTGTTCTTTTGGTATACAGATCCTTTTCTGATTAAGATTTTTGAGAATCTATAATATGTATTCACCCTATTCGCATATATTCAAATCTTTTTTAAGGTTTGGAAACCTATATATATATATATATATATATATATATATATATATATATATATATATTCGACTCTATTCAAGTTCTAAGACTATATATGTATATATATAACTATTTGTTCTGTTCATGTTTATTCGACTCTGATAAGGTTTGAAGCCTATATGTACATATACACTTGCTCTGTTTGCGTTTATTCGACTCTAGTAGGGTTTAAAACCTACTTAAATATCTACGCTTTGTTCATATATAATCTACTCTGGTAGGGTTTTTAAAAAAAAGCTACTTAAATATCTATGCTCTGTTTGTATATAATTCGGCTCTATTTCAGGCTTGGAAACTATATAATAATGCACTCTGTTCATTCCTTGATATTAATACTCAATGTTATTAAAGATTTGTTTAATCGTTGGTACAGATATAATACTTTTGTTGTCCACGGTTAAGTATTCGATATATATTTTTATGAAATCGAAATGACATTTCCAGAAAATAATTCCACAATTAGATGTTATCGTCTATTACTGTATTCTCGAATAGCCATTGTCTAGGTTATAGCATGAATACCATCATTAAGGATCCCATTAGAAACAACAACCAATTCGTTCAATAGAGGTACAATATCGAATTATTTAGGTACAGGAAAATCTTACAGCAGTTATACGAACATTTACACAAAGAACACCAGAACTCTTTTCCATATAACTATAACATGAACAATATATCTAACAAATACATCATTCAGATAGATGGGGTTTAGAGTAACATATCTGGACTATCTTGCAGAGAAAAAAAAGGGAACAACAACGTTCCTCCCAACCATAGAACCAAGCAGTCACAATTTCTTGCTCGATTCACCCCCTAGCCTGACCATGAGTCGATAAGGGCAAACTTGGAAATCCCTCTGCAACACAGTCCTTCAATTCAATCCTCTTTCTTTGCCTCACACTTTTCGAGTGTGCATAACAACAAGTGGAAAAATCCAAAAAAAAACTAGACTCTTTCGTCCAGCATACTTAGGAGTGTTATGCCTCCTCACATATCCTTATTTGTAACTTGCCTAGATCTTTTCCCTTCCTTGGGAATTTTTGCAACTTCCTAAATCCCTGATTTTCAGGTGCTGCCAATGGCCAAATCACTAATTTTCCACTTGTAGAAATTAGCCCAGGGATAGTTCCAACAGGTTCCCCACTCATGGAGCCATGGTCAGCTACTTGTAACATGGTTGTTCCATTTGTCTTCTTGCAATCAATATAAGATATTCTGTTTTTAACAAATGTCATTGTCCAATATCTAGTTGGGACAAATGAGATCTCTACCCAACAGTCAAAATCATTTATTACAACTATAAAATTTGAAATTCGGAATTGCCATAAATGACAAAAATTTTCTAATTTCGAATTTACTAAAAACGGAATTAAATTTCCAGCAATTTTAAATTTTCAAAATATTTTTATTTCCATTATTTTTGGGGGGATGTCACTACCTTGCGAGGAAAGATGAGAGCTAGAGGATTTATGGTCGTGTGTGTGCATGGCCCCTTTGCAGCTCGGGGGGATAAGGGGGAAAAAGAGTACCCATAGTGTTGGTTGGGATGTATCAATGAAGTCTCAACGATTAACAAGCAGGAGATCAGAAGGAACTCTAGTTGCCAAGATCATCTCGAGATCTATCTTCGTCGTCCGTTTGTTATTTTTCTCAGATTGAAATTATATTAAGATTTAATTTGTATAGTGAGTTATTATAAATTCGTTGTAAACTAATTGTAATTATAAACTTGAATTTGACCAGTCCTTGATAGTTTTCAATGAAACCTAGAAGATGAATTTCTGATAATTGCTCTTATCTTGATTTCTCAAAATGATTTAATGGCTGCTAGTGATTTCGTACCATAGTTTTTAATTAGATTATTATTATATGGATTCCATTAACACATAAATCTCTCATATGAATATTAAAGGAGATTATGTTTTATATTTAGTGGTGCGTAGGCAAGTTCCAAGAGGAATGAGTAACCCCTATGACTACTCTCTCGAACCTTAAATTTCTGATATTCAGAATTCTGTATAGTGTTGTCCAATTTAAACATGGGTTTCATTCCTTAGAAATTTGTTGAGTCGAGGGGATATTTTCATAGTGCTTTGGTATTGTCCCCTCTCATCGCTCAGTCCCTTGGAAAATCCGGGTCTTCTTATTGCGCCCTTCTTGTTCCTTTCCTGAACAGAATTCGAATTGCTTCAACACCATTCCATGCCTTTTCCCTTGTCTGAATTCGTTTCCTGAGTGCGCCTTCCTTGATTTTTTCATTGAAGTAATTATTTTCCTGAGTGCGCCTTCCTTGCTCTTTTTCTTGACATAATTCTAATGGCTTAGTGTAGCATTCTTGCCCTCTTTTTAAAGAAAGAATCCAAGTGGATTAGTGCGCCATTCTTTCTCTCTTTTCATGACAGAATTCGAATGGATTAGTACGCCATTATTGCTATTTTTCTTGACATAATTTGAATGGCTTAGTGTTCCATTATTTCTCTCTTTTTCTTGACAGAATCCGAGTGGCTTAGTGCGCCATTCTTTCTTTCATTTCGTGAGATAATTTGAATGGCTTAATGCGCCATTCTTTCTCTCTTGTTATTGATAGAATCCGAGTGGCTTAGTGCGCCATTCTTTCTCTCTTGTTCTTTATAGAATTCGAATGGCTTAGTGTGCCATTCCTTCTCTTTTTCCTTGACAGAATTCGATTGACTTATTTCTCCATTCTTTCTTTTTTCCTTGACACAAATCGGGCTTGCCTAGTGTGCCCCTCTCCCATAGCGATTTCGCCCCGCCTCTCTGTGTATCATTCGAGAGTTGCAAGGACCTCTCTTGTAGCGTTTTGTGTATTCTCCCAACAATTTTAATAAGTTATCGCCTAATGCAAATTTACCTCAGAGACCTTTTCCAGCGAGTGTGATGAGCTTCTCCTGTAGTGAAACTCCTTGAGAGATTTGTTGCCAGCGAATTAATTGAGCCCCTGCAGCGTTTTACTTCATAAATTTTACCTAGAAGCAAATTAATGTCAATCCCTTCTTACGCTCATTGCTATGATGTGATGGTTCCTTCAGCGCATTGCTATGATGTGATGGTTCCTTCTTGACCCGTGATTTATCTTTTGATGCGTATGTAAAGCTTTCGGCTGACCTCCCTTTTTCTTAATGAATTTGTAAAGATAACATAGGCATTGCTTGTTTTAGTGGGGTCTTCCTTGGGTTCCTTAATGGCTATACAAGCCATCATAGAGTCCTTACCTTTAATTTCGATAGGACTTGATATACATACAACTTAGATGGAGCTAAAAACCTATCGATCCTTGTTTAAGAACATTGATGAAGTGTTGAAGTTCTCATGTTTTATTAAAAAGAAGATCGGGTCCTTCCTTTAAAAACTTTAATATGGATTTTTAATTAGCCTAGAAGTTCGCATGTATTGTTAAAAGAATATGGGGTCTTTCCCTTACAACTAATATTGATTTTTAAATTAGCCTCGAGTTCTCCTACATTGCTTTAAATAATATTTGTGCTTCCCTTTAATTTTAAACTAGAGTTTTGGGTCATCTTCGAGTCCTTGTTGACTTATGATTGATTTATTCAATAGATTACTTGTGTGCCTTGAAATTAATGTTGATTTATGATTAATTAAGTAATTAGATTACTCGTGTGTCTTGAAATAATGTTGATGTATGATTAATTAAGTAATTATATTACTGGCATGCCTTGAAAATAATGTTGATGTATGATTAATTAAGTAATTAGATTACCGTGGGCTATGCAATTAATGTTGATGTATGATTGATAAAGTAATCAGATTACTCTTGTTCCATGAAAATAAAGTTATTGATTACTCTTGCACCATGAAAATAAAGTTGATGATTACTCTTGCTCCATGAAATTAATTTGATGTATGAAAATCGTAGTTGGACTATCATTGGAATAATCCATAGGTGGTAAATGCGTCCTCTAAATTGATGTATGTTGTAGTAGAATTTTCTTTCGCATCATGAATTATTGATGATTAAGATTGCTTGATTGATCTATTTGAATTTCAGTTTGATTGGATTAGTGGGATTTAGACACCTCCTCATTCCTAAGAATAGTCCTCAGCCCTGATACCTTAAATGGTCAAAATTAATTGGATGAATCATGGGCTTGAGCATTGCTTATGTGTCCTAGAGGTCCTAACCATGCATGACAGGTTGGGAGGGTATTTATTTAAATTTTCGATGACATGGTTGATCGGTTATTTGTAGTTTCTTTAGTTGATTTACGCCGCTAATTTTGGTTATGTGTTGATCATGTGTCACTATTATTTTATGTGTATGTGATTGGTCATGTGTCGCAAACGTTCACGATGATGCGTTGGTCATTTGTCTTTATGGATTATGACTTTGTGTTATTTGTTATATATATATTGTTGTGTTGATTTTGTGCCGCTATTAATGTGTTGATTAGTGTAGTTATTAATTAAGATGATGTGATGCTTGTGTTGATATTAAATTGTGGTGAAGATTTTAATTTCCTAATGCAAAAAAAATATATAATACAAATATTTTACCTTTTGTACATCGTCGTTGTTTTCATAATGGAGGGGTCATTAGATATGGTATCATTACACCTTCCACTGTATTAAACACCTAATTAATAAATTATTTCTAAATAAAATTGAAATGTGTCTATGTAGGTAATCATGGTTAGAGGACATTGTGGAGTTAGACAACGTGCTTCTAGGGGAAGAGGTGTGATTCCTCCAGTAGCATCCACGCCAAAAGGGTATAACCCCCAATGACAAGAACAAGTCATTGGGAAAAAGAAGATTGTTGTGGTGGATGTGGTTGGTCTCATGAGGTCCGTTCAAAGGATGTCAGAGGCCTTGATTAACTGACTAGATAGAGATGAGGCTAGGGAACCTATACCCAATTGGGGTTCACAATGTGCTCTAGGTGGCAGTGGTAGAATTCACAAAGAACTCTAGAAGGTTGTGTTTCCTGAGTTCATGGGTGCCATGGACAGCTCAGCCGTCGAGGCAGGGTTGGAGAACATGGAAATGTGCTTCACACTCCGTGACTATACCTCCAACATGAAGGTCTGCATGGAATTATTTCAGCTGAAGGGGTGTGCTCTTCTATGGTGGAAGACAATCCTACCTCAACTAAACATGGCCGTCAAGGGCGTGTCATGGGAATTGTTTCGAAGAGACGTTTCGGGAGAGGAATTTTTTAGAGGAATTCATCGAGCGCCAACTCAATGAGTTCAACACCTTAAAACAGGGTGTTCATATGGTGCCCGCGTATGAGGCCTGATTCATGGATCTTCTTAGGTATGCTCCACATTTGAACAAGAAGAAGATAAAGGTCAACAAGTTTGTGTTCGGACTTAACTTCAACATTTGTGCAAAGGTGAGGATCTTAATGCCTCAGATGTTGCATGATGCAGTCCAAAAGGACCTCATAGCTGAGGAAGAGATGACCAAAGAGGGTCAGGGGAGGACTTCTGCAAGACCAACTAGACAGAATAAATCATGTTTGCAGCAACATCAGGCACCATCCATACATACATCATGGTATCGAGATACATCGAGAGGATATACATTCACGACACCACGATGACCAACTCCTCATCAATGGACTCCCTATAAAGGACCACCACATCAACAACAACATCTCTTGCAACAACATTTTAGGCATGTTCAGTAGAATAGACCAGGATCTCAGGCTGGAAGGAAAACAACTTCTACTTTAGGGACCAGGAGTACTGTGTCGAAGATCGGATGTTGGACATGTGGAGAGCCACATTACCAATGAGACTGTCTCGTTGAGAAGGCGAGAGCGGTCGGATCCACAAGACACACTATAGTTGGATATTTGTGCAAAGCCCATATGATAGGTGAATAACCTCTAGGATGAACACTAGTCCACTATGCTTGAGATGTCAAGTACCATCACCGACCAAACTTTTAGTATTTTGATAGATCCAGGTGCTTCAAAGATCTTTATTTCTAGTGCAACGATGAAAATAATGAAGGTAAATGAAGTCGAGAAGGAAGAGTATAGGTACGTAGAAATGGATTCATGTGCCAAACAGAAGGTTGGAGGAAGGGTTACAAACTATAGCATTACCTTGGGATATTTTGTAACGAACTCCAACCTATATGTCACAATCTTAGTATCTTATGACATTGTGATTGGTATAGAATGGTTGGAATCACATGATATGATACTCAACTGTAAGACAAAATGGTTGAGTTTGATCGATGATTCATTTCTTCCCTACAACTGCAGAAGAGCATGCGCAAAGAATGTAAGTTATATGAAATCTTAGCGCTAAATGAAAGGGGTGAGGAAAAAGGATTAGAAAACCTTCCAGTAGTACGAGAGTTTGTTGACGTGTTTCCAGAGGAGTTACCAGGTTTTCCACCCGAAAGAGAGTCGGAGTTCACAATCGAATTGAAACCTAGAACTGAACTGATAGCAAGAATGCCTTATCGTATGTCAATGCCTAACTTATAGAAGTTGAAAATGAAATTGAAGGAGTTGTTGTACTTGGTACTTATACGTCCAAGTGTGTCACCTTGGAGTGCGTCTGTTATTTTCATAATAAAGAAGGACGGGTCATGGAAACTTTGTATTGACTACCATCAATTGAATAAGCCAACGATCAAGAACCAATATTTGTTGCCAAGAATATACAATTTGTTTGATCAAATGAAAGGCGCGATGGTGTTTTCAAAGATCGAATTGAGATTAGGATATCACCAATTATGAATTAAAGAGGAATATATTCCTATGACTGCATTCAATAAAAGGTTCATACACTACGAGTTTACCATTTTTCCTTTTGGACTAACAAACTCCCTGGGGGTATTCATGAGCTTGATGAATGGGGTGTTCCATGAATACTTGGACAAGTTTGTTCAAGTATTCATTGAGGATATATTGATATATTCTCGAAAGATAGAAGAAAATGATGAACATTTAAGCTTAGTGTTGCAGTGTTTACGAGAAAAAACATTATACTGGAAACTGTCAAAATGTTCCCTCTAACAAAGAAAGATTCGTTACTTGGGGCACATTATATCGGGAAAAGACATCATTGTTGGTCCAGCGAAGGTAGAGGATATTATGGAATGGCCTGCGCTGACAAACGTATTAGAATTATGCATCTTTATGGGTTTAGCAGGATATTACCGATGGTTCGTTGAAGGTTTTTCGAAGATAGCAAATTCGATCATGGAATTGAAGAAGAAAAATAAGAAGTTTGTATGGATCGAGAAGTGTATGAAAAAATTTCAAAGGATCAATGGGTTTTTTATAACAACACCAATACTAAAATTCCCTCGCATGGACAAGGAATTCTTGGTATGCACAAATGCATCCAATGAAGGTTTATGCAGATTTTTGATGCAAGACAGTCGAGCGATCGCTTACATTTCAAGGAAATTGAGAAAGTATGAAGAGAACTAAGTAATAAGGGACTTTTTGAAGTTGTGGAAAAGAAGGGACCCGTGGCCTATTGACTAGCCTTTCCTAATTCTTTGAGGCATATGCACAACAGTTTTGATGTATATGTTTTGCGACATTATGTTAGTGATCCTACACATGTGATCGACATGAGTTCTTTGCAAGTGTCGGACAAGAGTGCACTCACAACAAATCCAATCTGAATTATGGACCATACCATTTGACATCTATGGCATTGAATAGTCAATTAGCTCAAGGTCGAGTGGGACAATTATAGTCCACACTCAGCTACCTGGGAGGATGCGTATGTTATGTGCCAACAATTTCCTTACGTACTTGATAGGTTAGACATATAGACCTTGTCAGATACTTTTATTACTACATTTTATATACTTTACAACTTTGGGGTGAAGTTTAAAACAAGAGGGGGTGTATGTAACATCCCTCTCTTGTGAGAACATGTTGTCAACTTATTCTTTGAGGACACTTGCATGCAAGCGATCCGGTTTTAGTACATGGTTATTTGTTTTGCTTATGAATTCTTATGATGATGTTGTTGGTTGTGTTATAATTTTATTTGATATATATATATTGACAGATGCTATTGATGAGTTTCATTGAGTGTGCAGGACACTTGACATATTGTGGATCTCGAGGGCATCGATGGACCTCCTTAGACTCCATATTGAGTCAGGGAGTGGATTCTATTGGCTTGAGTATTTAATTTATGCATGTGTGACATATGATCTTATAGTATGATTTTGTATATGGATCATTGATAGTGTTTCGTTGATGGATGCAGGCTGAAGAATGCTCGCTAATCTGACTCACATAAGGATTAAAGGGGCAATGCACATAGACTAGATATTAAGGGAGAGGTGTGGTAGAGTCCCTGTCATAGCCTACTAGCACTCGCACTGTGGCTCAAACTGTAGGTTAAAGACTACCTAGTTTGAGAGGTCCATGATGTTGTGAGGGAAGACTAAGACAGTTTCTCACTTATGTTTCTAAGGGGCATGCAATAAGGCATGATCTTTATTCCGTAGAAGTCCTTAGTCTCTCACAAGGTCGCCCGTGTGGAGTACTGACTCCAAGGGTTGAAAAACTACCAAAACCAGCAAAAGGCGAGTGGCACCCTCGGAGCACGAGAGTGCATCTTGAAGGGCACGCCACATGATTTAAAAAGAAACTTGAGTCAACAAAGATAGGTGGCCTAGAAAAAAATAAAATAATTTGACATTGTCGTATTTAAAATAATTAGTTAATGAGTAAATTATTAATTATAAATCCCTATAAGAGTCTAATCCTTTTAAAAAAAAAATAATTAATCCTAAGCATAAGTTTTGTAAAGAGGCTAAACTAAAATTAATAACTAAATAAAAATAGGAATGAGGTATATCAATTTAAGAAATTAAGAAAAATGAAATAAGTCTAAAGAATTAATACAATACACATGTGTGCAGAAAATATCAAATTGGAATTTAAAATAAGAAAGGAATAAAACATAAAAGAATAGGTGTAGGCATAGAATGCTATATAGAGTCTAGTTAACACTTGTCTAACTAGAAGAAGACTCCTATTTTAACTCAACTCATATTTAGTAAGGCATTAGTCATTAAATAGGAATATGGGGAATAAAGAGACAAATATGAGCGAATTAAGGAGCACTTTTAAGAAGGTTGAGGGAATTTGAATTTTAATTAAATTATAATATGTAAATACTTGTGCAACTTGGGAGAGGGTGATAAATGTAAAAGGGAAATAATTCTAAATTATTTAATTAAGAATCAAATTAATTGTGCAAGTGGGGAGGTGTCATTGAGAAAATTCTATAAAAAAAATGGTCGAGATGAGAAATAGATCACACTGGTTATGGATAAAGTTACGTTGTAAAATTTTTTACTCAGTTTATTTGTGAGAGTTGGGATACCCAGCTTGAGGGAGAGTGGTGTCTCTACCTTGTGAGACAAGCTTGGAGATAGAGGATTTCTAGTTGTCTGTGTGCATGGCCCCTTTGCGGCTTGGGGGATAAGGGTGAAGAAGAGTACCCATAGCATTGGCTAGGAGGCATCAGTGAAGTTTGAATAATTAGCAAGTGGGAAATCAGAAGGAACACCAGTTGCAACGATCATCTCCAGGTCCATCTTTGTCGTCAGTTACGATATTTTTCTGAGATTAAAATTGTATTAAGATTTAATTTGTATAGTGATTTCTTATGAATTCGTGGTAAACTGATTGTAATTGTAAAATTGAATTTGACCATTCCTTGATAGTGTTTAATGAAACCTAGAAGACAAATTTCTGATAATTGTTGTTATCTTGATTTCTCAAAATGATTTAATGGTTGCCAGTGATTGCTTACCAGATTTTTTAATTAGATTAATATTATATGGATTCCATTAACACATAAATGTATCATCTGCATATTAAAGGAGATTATGTATTATATTTAGTGGTGCGTAGGCAATATCCTAGAGGAATGAGTAACCCCTGCAACTACTCTCTCGAACCTTAAATTTATGAGATTTAGAATTATGTACAGTGTTGTCGAATTTAACCTTGGGTTCCATTCCTTAGGAATTTATTGAGTCGAGGGGATATTTTCCTAGTGATTTGGTATTGCACCCTCTCATCGCTCCGTCCCTTGGAAAATCTAGGTCTACTTAGTGCCCCCTTCCTTATCCTTTCCTGAACAAAATTCGACTTTCTTAAGCGCCATTCCTTTCTTTTTCCCTTGATGGAATTTTTTTCCTAAGTGCGCCTTCCTTGATTTTTCCCTTGACAAAATTTGCTTCATGAGTGCACCTTCTTTGCTCTTTGTCCTTACAAAATTCAAATGGCTTAGTGTGCCATTCTTGCTCTCTTTTTCTTGACATAATCTGAGTGGCTTAGTGCACCATTATTGCTCTCTTTTTCTTGACATAATCTGAGTGGCTTAGTGCACCATTCTTGCTCTCTTTTTGTAATAGAATTTGAATGGCTTAGTGCGCCATTATTTCTCTTTTTCTTGACAAAATTCGAATGGCTTACTGTTCCATTCTTGATCTCTTTTTATTGATAGAATCCGAGTGGCTTAGTGCACCATTCTTACTCTCTTTTCGTGACCAAATTCAAATGGATTAGTGTGCCATTATTTCTCTCTTGTTCTTGATAGAATCCGAGTGGCTTAGTGTGCCATTCTTGCTCTCTTATTCTTTACAGAATTAGAATGGCTTAGTGTGCCATTCTTTCTCTTTTTATTTATCCTTGACATAATTCGATTGTATTATTGCGCTATTCTTTCTCTTTTCCCTAACACAAATTGGGCTCGCCTAGTGCACCCCTCTCCCATAGAAATTTCCCCCAGCCTCTCTATGTATTATTCCAGCGTTGCAAGGACCTCTCTTGTAGAGTTTTCGCCCAATGTTTTGTGTATTCTCCCAATGATTTTAATAAGTTATCTTCTAAGGAAGATTTACCTCAGAGAATTTTTCCAGTCAGTGTCATGAGATTCTCATGTAGAGAATCGCCTTTAGATATTTGCTTCCAAGGAATTAATTGATATCGTCTTGAGTTTTACTTCATAAATTTTAGCCTAGAACTTATGCCTTTGCTGTCGTCCTTTCTTCCGATCTTAGGAGATACAGAGATTCAATAATTTAGGTGAACCCAGAGAAATCCTTATGTGAACCCAGTAGTGAGTACTTATGTGAACCCAGTAGTGAGTACTTATGTGAACCTAGAATAAATCCTTATGTGAACCCAGATTGCGGCCTTATGTGAACCCAAGAAAAATCCCAACATGAACCATCAAACAACCCAATGCCCAAAACTGCCCTAAGCAGCCCCTTGCCTGGAGGGACTTACTACAGATGCTCCAAGACCTAAGTGAACTCTAGTTTATTTCCCTCAGTGAAACTTATCTATGTTCTCCATTGAACTTTATCTATTTCTTCCAGTGAACTTTCAACACAACCTCCAGAGATCTATAAATTAGAATGGAACACAAGCATAAGAGACACAACTTTAATCAAGACTCATAGATAACATGTGGAAGAATTTTTTTTATATTAAACAAAGAGACAGAATGACTAGGTATTACAATAATTGAGCACAGAATGCTCTTCACTCTCACTCAATACACTCAAGAATGAATCAAACCTCGAGAGGAGGGAGCTTAGAAGACTCAGACTCTAACTCTAAAGACTAACTCTAAAAATCTCTCCAGAGGACTCTCCTAGAATGAACTTCTCTTCTCCTTATATAACAAATTTTTGGAGAAGAGCATCATTTCTTGGACAAGAAATTTTTCTATTTAAATCAAATCAAATCTACTTTAAATATTTGGCGGTAGTAATCGTGAAAGATTCTTCTGACCAAATGTCTAACTCAAATTTACACCTAATAGAGAATGATTGGAAATGCAGATCAAATCACGCCAAAAGCTAGAGAATTGCTCTAGGTTTCCAAGATGCTCTTTATTACAAAGTGGAATTTATGATGCAAACACATGGAAACTAACTGGAACCACTGTCGGCCAGTAAGACTCGAATAAATTTTGTTACAGAGTGGAGTTTATGATGTAAACCCACGGAAACCAACTGACAGCACCGTCGGCCAGTAAGACTCGAATAACTATATTCAACTGGATGGTCATGGAAATGATTGAAGCGATATGGTTCCCAATGTTGAGTGTAAACTTCCCTATACATCATAAAATCCTCATCGTTGTCTTCATATTATCGAAGGACATATGTGGCATGGATTACTCAAGGGTGTTTTTCATTAACAAAAATATTCTTGTACCTTGTATCAGAAATTCGGTTAAGCTTGTGAACGTTGTTTGATAAGGCAAGATGTCGAAACATTTGTTCAGTGTCTATAATATCATGATGTATAGTGCTTGGATTTAATCCGAATTTCTTCCACCATGCTTCAAACCAGTCTGGTTGAATTTATCCTGAAATGATCAGAGAATTATATCATGCAATAATAATACTTATAACGATCATTTCATATACAAATATGATCCCACATAGCCTGATATTGATAATAATTTATCTAAAATAGAATTTCAGTAGGATCTTGTTGTGGCCAAGATTGTAGGGTTCTCATTTTATTGATCACCAGATATGAATGATCTGGAGTTTGTATCCATTGCCTTGTGTTCTGGAAAAACCATCTTTTGATAGGAGACCTTAGCCTTATAATATCGCCCATTTCTGTCAATTTTTCTCTTGCTGCAATGGTGGATGCATAGTCCATTCTGCCTATCATATGCTGAGGTGGTATTACATGAATGCTTGAATTTGAAGAAAATCCTGGTAGCCCAAATTCGACACCTTCAGACCATCCGAGTTCCCAATGAGGAACCCACTGTTGAGAATAAGAATTCCAATCAAGGTTATCATCAATTTCTTCTGCCACTAGCCTATTATTTAAATCGTCCCATGTATTTATGATAACTAGGGTCTTGGATAATTTTGAACAATATGCAATTTGTGCTTGAGTTCTTGAAATATAGGCCAAAAATTTCTTCACTGGTGGACAACCTTTGATGCTTGGCATAGTAATGAAATATCCTATATTTCCATGTGAATTATTTGTAGAACAATGAGGTTCAACAACTGCTAAGAATGGTGCTCCCAGAATGCAGTCTATTGGCAAATCAGCTATCAAAAATTTCATTCCCAGAGAATATTGATTAAACCATAAAATACCTTTAGGGACTTCAAAAGCCAGGTCTGTGGAAACATTCCCTAGTCCAACAGCCGAATAATTGCTCGAGAGACAATACTTGTTAGGGATCAACTCTTTCTGGATAAGATTCATATCAGATCCTGTATAAATTAGAACATTCAAATGAAATATCTCACAGTTTATTTAAAGTCTAATTTTTACATGATATTTCTGAAACTTTATTGGCAAGATTTTCATGGCATTCAACCCTTGTAGATGAGTTGTATTTTGATATGTTGTCTCTGCTGGAACATCTTAAAGCGATGGAGGATAGGATTCTATTTGTTCCTTCAAGAGTTTTATCTCTTGTCGTGCCCAAGAATCTACTTTATAAGAATATTCAAACTCTTCTTCATATCTCTGTAATCTGGATTTTAATTCAGTGATTTCCCTTTTTAAGGAACTTACTTCCTTAGCCAAATCAGTAAGAGAAATATGTTGAAACCTAGCTTCTTTGTTATGCTTGATGAAAGATTTGGTGTTCTTTTCAAAATAAGCTTCTAAAAATAATGGTTTGTTTCCTTCTCTGTGTGAAGAATCAAGACTTTTCTATTTTTGTCCTGCAGTCATGGTTTTTAGAAAGGATTCTAGTAAGGAGTTTTTAATGTCTCCTTATGGAAATGCTTTTATCTGTGCTAGCATCTGGGCATCTTGATCTCCAGTGCTATGGTACATGCACACTTTAATTTTTTCTTTGTTTTCATGTGAAGAAGACTCAGATGAGAAAGATTATTCATCACAAGAACATATATTTGGATTTCTACATGTGCATTGCTTATTCATTAGTATTTCTTCTTTTGTACTATATTCATAGTCAGAAGTGTTTGTGGAATCAGAGCAACATCCTTGTTGCATTAGATGAACTTCATCCCTTTTGACAAAGGTATGATGTGGACACTGGTTTGTCCGATGATCATTGGCCCCACATCTATTGCAATGGACTCGATGCATTATCTGTTGAGATGATTCTACACTGGCCTTCTGATGGGCTTCTTTGGCCTTTTGTTTAGAATACTTTCCTTTATTCATCCTGGAGATTTTTCCTTCTGGAAAGGAGCTTGCAATGTGTCCATATTTTTCACGTAGCCAACATTGTACTGGTTGTTTGGCTTGATGAGAATATGTTTTGAGCTTGATATCCTCAGCCTCATAATAATGAGATTTTTGTTTAAATCTTCCTTTCATCTTTTCTCTAAAAGATTTGAATTTCTTTCTTTTCTTTCTATGTGGATCTGTGAGATAGAGACCATATTTTTCACAAATAGTTTTACTATCAGGCAGATGAGATAGCTTATCTACAAATTTATGGACTTTCATATTTATGCACAATCCTACCAAGTCTTTAGTGATGAGAGAATAAATTTCTCCCCAAGTATACATTTCATATGGTAGTTTAAAGACCTCTTTCATCTTGAGGTATTCCACAAATTTGCTTGGAATGGAAACCAGATAGACTTGTTTCCATAATAGGTTTTGGCTGTCTTTAACCTCAAAGATTCTTTGATTCCATTCTTTGTGGAACTCTTCATATACAGGCATTTTTCTACATTTAGTATTCATCAGGATCAACTCATGTTTGTCTGCTAGTTCTTCTTCAGTTCCAGACTAGTGCTCTAGGATTAGAGTTGTAAGGGATCCTATCATGTTATTATGGGGAGTCCCATTTAAATGATACACAATGTCTCCTTGTTCATCTCTTAGAACTTTTGCCTCCATTTTTTCAATCATAATGGGTAAAGAAATGACTTCCCACCATTTTCTTAGTGTTCCTGTAAAACACTGAATTATGGATTTGCACGCTTCTATTTCAGTCTTTCCTTTCATACACATGACCTTGTAAAAGACATACATTCTATATAGCATTTGGCAGATCTTCCCAACAGACAAATTTTCTATATTCCATTCAAGGAACCAATCTTTAGAAAAAGTCTGATTTTCAGGCATCTTGCCTTTTCCTATCAGGTCTGGTGCAGGTGGCCTTCTCATGTGGTGAGGGATATCTTCATATGAAGGTTTCTGTATAGAAACTGGAGACACATTATTTGGTGAAGAAGATTCTTCGTTTTCTTCTTCATTTGGAAAGTGGAGAGGACATTTCTTTTCTATTGTTTTCTCAAAAGGTTTATATGGAGGAGAAACAATGGATATAGGAGAATGTGGGAGAATGAAAGATTGAGGAATGGGTTTGTTAGAAGTAACATCTTTTCCCTTTATCTCTAACAAGGTTTTTCCCATGATGGGAAAGGCTTCTCCTAGTCCTTCCATCAGTTCTTCATGATTTTTTCCAGATTCTTATGTTTTTCGGAGAACTACGTGTTGAGTTTCTCCAACTTTATCACGTATATCTGCAACCTTGTTATTAATCAGATTGACAGATTGGACTATGGTATTTGTAGAGACTTGAAGGTCTCTTATATGTCATCTTCTTGCATAGTCATTTGTCACAAAAGTGTGAGTGTCCATTCCTCTTAAGGCCGTTTTTGTCCAATTCACTTGTTCAGAAAGTGATTGAACTCTTTTTTCAATACCCAAGAGTTGGGCGGACTCTTCTACAAGCATCAAGGGGACAACTTTAACCTGTCTATTGTTGTCTTCAAGAACAACCCCCTTAAAAGGTGGAAAAGTGGATGTATATTCCACATTTTTTTCTTCTAGACTTTTCCACTCATGGCGGGAAGGTGATTCTTTCCCACTGTCCAACATCTGAACTGCAAGATTCTGATATTTTATTTTCCATTCGTAAAAATAAGTCCATAGATTATTTTCAGATATATAATTTTTCCATTCTTGTGGAAAACTTTCTTTTTCTTTATCTGAAGTGGAAATATTAAATTTAGATGTTGCAAGATGAGTGAACAGATCCCAATTTAACATCTTTTTAATCCAGAGTTCTTCTATAGTTCCTTTGGGACATCCAGTCATGACATAATGAAATTTTTGGATTTCATCCATGGATGGTCTTTAGATGGATGATGGAAAAGGATTTGTGAAATGACATTCAGGAATAACCTGGTCCCATTGTTCTATGTATCCTAAGCCATACTTTGGTGTCCCTGGTGGTCTCATTCCTTTGTATATATCTTGAAGTCTAGGATCTAGAGTCTCAATTGTTGGCATGTAGTGTATCATGAGACAATGTTGGGATTCAGAAGTTGAAGCACAACAATCTATAGTATTTTGTATAGATCTAATGCAAATTGTATTATCCATTAGAACAGTAAGAACTATTACTGCACAAAAAAGCAAGGATTTTAATTCTATTCCTCTGCACCAGAGTGAGAGAAGGTTGAATAGGCTCCTAGTCAACTGCTCAGGCAATAACTAGTTAATACTTAGAAAGTTGCAGAAGTGGAAACCTTTATTCAAAAGATTCAGATCAGATCTTGTGTCTAACAGGGTTTTGAGTTGGAACAGTTTACCCTGGATCTTGATGTCTATGAGGACATGAAATTTTTTATGGTAAACAAAAAGAGTATTGTCCTATTCTTTTCCCTCAGACTCTTTATGTCTCTTGATTTCTTTTTTAAGTTTGTTTATCTCTTTTCCCAGATCTGAAATGGAGAGAGTCTGCACTGAGTAACAAACTGGTCTGACTGGGAGAGGTACCAAAGAAGTCAGAGGCAAAGGTTTTCTATTGACAAAACTTTGTTTCTTATCTTTCCATTCATAGAATGAAATGTCAATATCATTCTTTGTCATAAAATGCTACCATCGTCTTGAGAGATCTAATTTGTCTTCATCTGTGCTAGATATAAAGAAAGCTTTTTCATTCAGATGAGTAAATAGATCCCAATTTAGCATTTCTTTCATCCATTCCCCTTTTACCATATGTTTCAGGCATCCTTTCATTAAATAAAATAATTTTCTTATTTCAGGTACAGATGTCTTTCTTATATCAGTTGGGATATCAAGAACTACATATCTTTGAGCAATATCCGGGGAAAAAGAGGTTATTATGACTAAGATATGTGGTTCATGAGAAAAAGGAAAGTTAGAACATTGTGGATGGGGGAAAGGTTCTTTTGCAGTGGAGGAAGTAGGTGGTAAATTATTTCTAGGATTATGATGACTATGCTCAAATTGAAGGTTTCCTTCTTCTTTGTGAGTTTGAAGGGTCGAGAGAACGACAAGTTTTGAGCAATCTGGACATTGGATAGAATAGGGTATAGATCCCAAAGAGGAGGTCAGAGCTTGAAGTGAAGGATGTAAACATAATGGTGTAGAGGAATTTGAAGCATAGTTTATTTGGGATTGCAATATTTGAGGAAAATAGATGATTGCAGAGGAAGATGATTCTTGAATATTTGTAGAGGTGATAGACCTTGGAATTTGGGCTTTAGGTGTGTCAATAACCCAATTTGTAGGAAACGAGAGATTTTCCCATTTAATGGTTTGATGTTCCATTTTTCGATTCAGAGGGTCAATGATGACCAATGTACTGGACTGAGATTCCTGACTAGGAGTGTTTAAGACTGTAGGATAAAGGGTATTTGTATACCATAGTCTAATCTATCAATCAAATTAATAACAAGGTTGCAGATATACATGATAAAGTTGGAGAAACTCAACAGGTAGTTCTCCGAAAAACACAAGAATCTGGCAAAAATCATGAAGAACCGATGGAAGTACTAGGAGAAGCCTTTTCTATCATCGAAAAAACCTTGTTAGAGATAAAGGGAAAAGATGTCACTTTTTACAAACCCATTCCTCAATCTGTCATTCTCCCACATTCTCCTATATCCATTGTTTCTCCTATATATAAACCTTCTGAGAAAACAATAGAAAAGAAATTTCCTCTCCACTTTCCAAATGAAGAAGAAAACCCATAATCTGCTTCACCAAAAAAATTGTCTCTAGTTTCTATACAGAAACCTTCATATGAAGATATCCCTCACCACATGAGCAAGCCACCTGCAGCAGACCTGATAGGAAAAGGCAAGATGCCTGAAAATCACACTTTTTCTTAAGATTGGTTCCTTGAATGGAATATTGACAATTTGTCTGTTGGGAAGATCCACCAAATGCTAGATAGAATGTATGTCTCTTACAAGGTTATCTGTATGAAAGGAAAGAATGAAATTCGGATTAAATCCAAGCGTTATACATCCTGATGTTATAGACACTGAACAAATGTTTCGACATCTTGCCTTATCAAACAATGTTCAGAAGCTTATCCAAATTTCTAATACAGGGTACAAGAATATTTTTGTAAATGAAAAACACCCTTGGGTAATCCATGCCAATTATTTCCTTCAACAAGATGAAGACAACGATGAGGATCCTATGATGTACAGGGAAGTCTACACTCAACACTGGGACCAATATCGCTTCAATCATTTCCATGACCAACCAGTTGAATAAATTTATTCGAGTGTTACTGGCCGACAGTGGTGTCAGTTGGTTTCCGTGGGTTTTCATCATAAACTCCACTCTATAACAAAAGTTATTCGAGTCTTATTGGCCGACAGTGGTGCCAGTTAGTTTCCGTGGGTTCGCATCAGAAATTCCACTTTGTAATAAAGAGCATCTTGGAAACCTAGAGCAGTTCTCTAGCTTTTGGCATGATTTGATCCGCATTTCCAATGATTCTCTATTAGGTGTAAAGTTGAGTTAGACATTTGGTTAGAAGAATCTTGCACGATTACTACCGCCAAATATTTAAAGTAGAATTGATTTGATTTAAACAGAAAAATGTCTTGTCCAAGAAATGATGCTCTTCTCCAAAAAATTGTTATATAAGGAGAAGAGAAGTTCATTCTAGGGGAGTCCTCTGGAGAGATTTTCAGAGTCAGTCTTTAAAGTTAGAGTCCGAGTCCTCTAAGCTCCCTCCTATTGAGCTTTGAGTCATTCTTGAGTGTATTGAGTGAGAGTGAAGAGCATTCTGTGCTTAGTTATTGTAATACCTAGTCATTCTGTCTCTTTGTTTAATATAAATATTCTTCCTCGGCTTGTTATCTTCGAGTCTTGATTAAAGTTGTGTCTCTTATGCTTGTATTCCATTCCAATTTTTAGATATCTAGAGGTTGTGCTGAAAGTTCACTGGAAGAAATAGATAAAGTTCAGTGGTAGGAGGAGATAAAGTTCACTGGAAGAAATAGATAAAGTTCACCGGAGAACATAGATAAGGTTCACTGAGGAAAATCACATGGAGTTCACTTAGGTTCTGGAGCATTTGTAGTAAGTTCCGCCAGGCAAGGGGCCGCTTAGGGAAGTTTTGGGCTTTGGGTTGTTTGAAGGTTCATGCTGGGATTTTTCTTGGGTTCACATAAGGCCACAATCTGGGTTCACATAAGGATTTTTCTGGGTTCACATAAGTACTCACTGCTAGGTTCACATAAGGATTTCTCTGCATTCACCTAAAGTATTGAATCTTTGTATCTACTAATATCGGAAGAAAGGACAAAAACAAAGGCATAAGTTCTAGGACACTATTCTCTTCAAGCTTCATTCTCCGTCGGAGGAAGCCTCTAAGTAAAATTGGTATCAGAGCCATGACCTCATTTTCGCACCGGGTATGATAACATACCTCTCACTCTATTATTTGTTTTGTATAAATATAAAGAATGAACTTTCAAAGCCATATCAAGAGTCTCGGGCCTTTGAAAGACAAGGTTTCCGCTCTTGTGACTTTCTGAAAGCCGTATCAGAAGTCTCGGGCAAATTAATGTCAATCTCTTATTATGCTCATTGATCTGATGTGATGGGCTCCTTCTTGACCTGTGATTTACCTTTTAATCCTTATGTAAGGATTTCAACTAACCTCCCTTTTTATTAATGAATTTGTAAAAATAACATAGCATTGCTTGTTTTAGTGGGGTCTCCCTTGGGTTCCTTAATGGCTTTACAAGCCATCATAAAGTCCTTACATTTATGTTTAATAGATCTTGATATACATACCTCTTATATGGAGCTGAAAACCTATCAGTCCTTGTTTAAGAACATTGATGTAGTCTTGAAGTTCTCATGTTTTATTAAAAAGAAGATCGGTTCCTTCCTTTAAAAACATTAATATGGATTTTTAATGATCCTTGAAGTTCGCATATATTGTTAAAATAAGATGGGGTCCTTCCCTTACAACTAATATGAATTTTTAAATTAGCCCGGAGTTCTCCTACATTCATTTAAATAAGATTTGTGCTTCCTTTTAATTTTAAACTAGGGTTTTGGGTCATCTCTGAGTCCTTGTTGACATATGATTGATTTAGTTACTAGATTACTCATGTGCCTTGAAATTAATGTTGATTTATGATTAATTAAGTAATTAGATTACTCACATGCCTTGAAATAATTTTGATGTATGATTAATCAAGTAATTAGATTACTCGCGTGCCTTGAAAATAATGTTGATGTATGATTAATTAAGTAATTAGATTACTCACATGCCATGAAATTAATGTTGATGTATGATTGATAAAGTAATTAGCTTACTCGTGTGCCATGAAAATAAAGTTGTTCATTACTCTTGCGCCATGAAAATAAAGTTGATGATTACTCTTGCGCCATGAAATTAATTTGATGCATGAAAATCATAGTTGGAATATCATTGGAATAATCCATAGGTGGTAAATGGGTCTTCTAAATTAATGTATGTTGTAGTAGATTTTTCTGATATGCCATGAATAATTGATGATTAATATTGATTGATCTAGTTGAATTTTGGCTTGATAGGATTAGTGGGATTTCTTATATGTGTCTGGATTTCTTATATTTTGAATCTTTTTACACCATATTCAAATTAGTTGTGCAAATACCTCTAATCGTCCTTTGAATTTAATAAAGCATTGTTTTTTAAGATATACATTGTCACCAAACCATCATGACACACCATCATTAACTTGTGCTCCCCCATAAATAAGAAAAGGTGAATAGTTCACTAAATATTGGATTTTGTCATCCTTAATATTTAAATTGAATAACAATATAGAAATTATAAAGTTGTTCCTATACTTATAAAAACAAATTTAATCCCAAAATTAAACACCTATACCTAGACATCAAAATATTCCATCATACACTTCTTCAAAAACCAAATTAGTGAACATGTCAACCAAGTATTGGAAAAAAGCATTATTTCTATGATCAACTAGAATGACTAATTACACTTGAAATATTTCAAGGTTTGAAGAAAAAGTTAGTTATAAAGAACACAACAAATACCATACTATACCTATAAATCTCTTGTACAACATCCTTATACTTAAATATGTTAAATTCAAGTATTAATTTTCAAATCCATTATGTAAACATAAAGTAATAAGATTGATCATGAATGAATGAGAGGCATGTAACATTTCAAGGTTTGAAGAAAAAGTTAGTTACAAAGAACACAACAAATACCATACTATACCTATAAAGCTCTTGTACACCATCCTTATACTTAAATATGTTAAATTCAAGTATTAATTTTCAGATCCATTATGTAAAAATAAAGTAATAAGATTGATCATGAATAAGAGGCATGTAACATGAATAAAAAGATGAGAAGTCATGTTGATAAGTTATATTTATTTTTATATTATTATAATTATTTATATTATTATAATTTGAAGCTCTTGTACAACATCCTTATACTTAAATATGTTAAATTCCAGTATTAATTTAGATCCATTATATAAAAATCGAAGTAATAAAATTGATCATGAATGAAAAGCATGTAACATGAATAAGAAGATGAAAGGACATGTTGATAAGTTAAGTTATTTAATTAAGATATATATCTTTATACTATTATAATTATTTATTTATAATTTCATTTAAGAGTATCAATTTTAAGTAATGTAGTTAATTTCTAATATATAAATTTTTATTATAATATTAATTATAATAATTTTGAAATATACCATAAGTAATGAGTAATGTAAGTAATGAGTAATGTTAATTTTCAATATATAAATTTTTATTATAACATTAATTATAATAATTTTGAAATATACAATAGTGAAGAATGAATATCAAAACAACATAATCACGTTATAATGTTTACATGTTATATAATGCATTCACCTAAGAAATGTAAAAGATGACATGCAGATTATTATATATATAAAAGATGACATGTGGATTATTATATATATGGTTATGCATTATATAAAATCATATATTATATAATAAATGAATCATTTATTATATTTTATTGGTATATAATGTATTCATTTATATAATATTAATATTAGTAACAATAATTTTGAAATATAAGAAGGAAAAGATGATATTTTATGAAGGCTATGTATGTGATTATGTAATTAAATTATATATTTTATAATGGTTAAGAACATGTGTTTTTTTTTAAGAGGTCATAGGTTCAAATCTAGAGGGGGGTAGGGTGTGTATACCTTCATAGACTTTACTAGTCAAATAGATGGACGGAGGTACAACAATTAAGTGTCTGGCTTGACCGTGACCTAAAAATTAAATTATTATTATTATTATTATTATTATAAAAATTAATAAAAATAAAGTGTAAAACATATAATTGAATTTATTGGAATAAAGTGGAAAGCATTAGTTGAATGTTATATTTAAACCGTGAGAAAAAGCACCAACAGACTTTTTAATACTAAAATGAATCCACGATTCCAGAATACCAATGATACTTAAGTAGAGGAATGATAATTAAGGATTTCTTTGCATTCACCTAAAGTATTGAATCTCTGTATCTACTAAGATTGGAAGAAAGGATGACAACAAAGGCATAAGTTCTAGGAAACTATTCTCTTCAAGCTTCATTCTCCGTTGGAGGAAGCCTCTGAGTAAAAGTGGTATCAGAACCATCACCTCATTTTCACACCGAATATGATAACATACCTCTCACTCTATTATTTGTTTTGTATAAAGATAAAGAACGAACTTTCAAAGCCATATCAAGAGTCTCGGGCCTTTGAGAGACAAGGTTTTTGCTCTTGCGACTTTCTGAAAGTCATATCAGAAGTCTCAAGCAAATTAATGTCAATCCCTTATTACGCTCATTGATCTGATGTGATGGGCTCCTTCTTGACCTGTGATTTACCTTTTAATCCTTATGTAAGGCTTTCAACTAACCTCCCTTTTTGTTAATGAATTTGTAAAAATAACATAGCATTGCTTGTTTTAGTGGGGTCTCCCTTGGGTTCCTTAATGGCTTTACAGGCCATCATAGAGTCCTTACCTTTATGTTTAATAGGACTTGATATACATACCACTTAGATGGAGCTGAAAACCTATCGATCCTTGTTTAAGAACATTGATGTAGTCTTGAAGTTCTCGTGTTTTATTAAAAAGAAGATCGGTTCCTTCCTTTAAAAACATTAATATGGATTTTTAATGATCCTTGAAGTTCGCATATATTGTTAAAATAAGATGCGGTTCTTCCCTTACAACTAATATGGATTTTTAAACTAGCCCGGAGTTCTCCTACATTCATTTAAATAAGATTTGTGCTTCCTTTTAATTTTAAACTAGGGTTTTGGGTCATCTTTGAGTCCTTGTTGACATATGATTGATTTAGTTATTAGATTACTCGCGTGCCTTGAAATTAATGTTGATTTATGATTAATTAAGTAATTAGATTACTCACATGCCTTGAAATAATTTTGATGTATGATTAATTAAGTAATTAGATTACTCGCGTGCCTTGAAGATAATGTTGATGTATAATTAATTAAGTAATTAGATTACTCACACGCCATGAAATTAATGTTGATGTATGATTGATAAAGTAATTAGCTTACTCTTGTGCCATGAAAATAAAGTTGTTCATTGGTCTTGCGCCATGGAAATAAAGTTGATGATTACTCTTGCACCATGAAATTAATTTGATGTATGAAAATCATAGTTGGAATATCATTGGAATAATCCATAGGTGGTAAATGGGTCTTCTAAATTAATGTATGTTGTAGTAGATTTTTCTGATACGCCATGAATAATTGATGATTAATATTGATTGATCTAGTTGAATTTCGGCTTGATTGGATTAGTGGGATTTGTTATATGTGTCTGGATTTCTTGTATTTTGAATCTTCTTACACCATATTCAAATTAGTTGTACAAATACCTCTAATCGTCCCTTGAATTTAATAAAGCATTGTTTTTTAAGATATACATTGTCACCAAA
>JZKD02S2040024.1:376904-388084 GCA_000966675.3 Picea glauca | reverse complement strand
TTGAGAACAAAGAAATGATGATTAGATTAATAACAATCTGTCAATTAGATTAATAACAAGGTTGCAGATATGCATGATAAAGTTGGAGAAACTCAACAGGTAGTTCTCCGAAAGATGGGTATAAGTATACATCCACCTTCTCAAAGTAAATTTGTATGCGAGGAGATGGGTATAAGTATACACCCACCCTCTCATAGTATGCTCAGACTGCAAATGCTATAAGCATAAGCTCGTCACTGAGAGGCATTGTTTCTCTCTTATTTTCCTCGTATCGTAAAAAAGAACTTTGGGGTTGAGAACAAAGAAATGATGAACAACTTCATACGCTTGGGGGTTGGAATTTTAGGTCTCTAAACGCTACCATATCGCTAAATACTAAGCTCTGTCTCAGTCCTCTATAATCATAGATATGAATTTTTTTTTCAATTTATCATATCAGACATAATTTTTACTTTTTAGATATTCGTGTTAGTTATATATGAACAGAGATGTTAATCGTTTCTACTGTTTTTTTCTGACTTGACATGACATTACAGGAAGTGCTTTTGCTTTGCTCATGTATGGTGCACCAATGTGAGTATAATCATTTTCATTCCAATGTGAGTAAAGCAGCATATTGTGTGTAACATTAATTTCATATTTTGTGATATTGGTGAACAGTACTACATTCAAGAAGGTGATAGAAAAGAGAACTACGGAGAGCTTTTCGGGCTTACCATATGCAATAGCGCTATTCAATTGTCTTCTGTACACGTTATACGGGTCACCTGTAATCAGCAATGGGTGGGATAACATTGTAGTTATGGTTGTCAATGGCATTGGCCTCCTTCTCGAGTGCTGCTTCGTTTGCATCTATCTCACATTCGCTCCACCTAAACCCAAGGTAATATTGGAATTTCATTATATTTCCTCTAATGTAAACAGAAATTGAAGAGCCGCTTGGGTAAAATTAATGGCCTATTTATAATTGACTAGCATAATACACTTGGAATATGGAGGGACTGCACTTACTCTCTCTGTCTCTTGTTTGCAGAGGAAAATGGCCGGGATGGTCGGCGCTGCGTTGGTGGTGTTTGGGACCATTGCGATAGCTTCATTTGTGATGTACATGACCACAAGCATAAAATGGTCCTTATAGGAACTGCAGGAATGGTAGCTACAGTTATTCTCTACGCTTCGCCGCTATCCGTAATTGTAAGCTTTAGTCTGCTCTGTTTAATTTTCATAATTATGGCGCACTACAGCTTTCAGCATCCATTATTGCTACTGATAGTGCCTATTGTTAATATTTTTTATTTTGTTTGTTACTATTCAGAGACTTGTAATCCAAACCAAGAGCGTGGAATTCATGCCGAGCTTCTATTTCTCGTTGTTCGCTTTCCTCGGAAGTGTGCTGTGGATGGTGTATGGCGCTCTCAGCAGAGATATTGTCATCATGGTAATATAATTGATAAATTCTTCTTACGCGTTTATTTGACAAAACTCATGTGATTATTTTATATGACCGCAGTAAGAACCACTATATGAAGCTCCCGCTAAGCGAATTGTTTCTTTGTGGTGTACTTCATATTGCGCAGGCACCAAACTTTGTTGGAGTACCATTGGGGTTGGCTCAGATAGGTTTATACTGTATTTATCGCAACAAAAAGAGCCCACGTGTTGAAGATGCAAGGCTAGTGCATGGAGGCAAGCCGCTGGAATCGATGAAGGAGAAGTGGGACTAAAGAAGTGAGGAGGACAAAAGAAAGTGCCACTCCGATGAACAAGATATTGAAATGCAGTCGAAAGTATGACTGGAGCAGCGAGGCAAACGCAACTCTGCAATGTGCATGTTCATAATTATCCGCACATAGAAGTAGACATCCGTATCGAATTGTTCCATCCATGTTTGTGTTCAAAACAGTAACCTCTGAAAAATATAAGAAAAGATGGATTATTTATATAATAGTACTTTGTCTTGGTAATGTGAAGATGCAAAATAATTCCTTCCTATTTAGTTAATATAAGAAAAAAATATACATATATATGGAAAAAAAAAAAAATCATTGTTAGTTAATATTTAGTCTATATAAGAAACAATATACATATATGAAAAAATATATGTATATGTTCACCATATCTTCAAAAACATTGTGACCAGATGTTTATACTTCTTTAAACAAGGGAAAGCTGCATAACAGCTGGTCCCTGCCTTTGTTTAAATTTATGCTGTAGCTAAATTCTTTGAATTGAGATTGATAAACTCCAGTGATATATGGACATAATATGGTCCAACATTCAGCCATTCATGGCCTTAATACGGTCCAACCTAATGCAGTTTATTGCATTAATACAGTCCTATCAATTTAAAATAAAATGAAATATCAGCTCTTTGGGAAATAATGTTCCATCTACTTGTCATTGAAACTTGTGTGTTCCGCGTGTGTTCTGAGCAATCATAATTCCAATCTATTTCCATACATTCCAACAAATCTAAGCAAGCGTTGAGTATTGTGTGGTCGATGGAGGCCACTTATTGAAAATAAATGAAATACCATCTCTTCCAGAACTAATGTTGCATCTGTTTGGCATTGGAACTTTAAAGATGTAAAGCAATTATAATCTTAGTAATTTACAAATAAATTTATTTGTTCATGTTTTAAAGATAATTGTATTAGTGTAAGGGTATATAATTGCATTACTTTTAAAGTATTTTTCAAGTTACATAGACTTTTTGGTATTTTGATTCCAATGTAAAACAAGTGGAGTCGCGGAGCAACATGTCCTTCCCAAAAAAAGCAGAAAACACGTGCTTCCATGTTCATGAAAACAGTATAAATAAATAAAAAACAGTTTATGAAATATAATTTTGTATAAATAAAAAAACTAATAACTATCACCTGGAAATTAGCCACTTTGAATAAAAATTCCAAAGTGAGTAGGAATTTACGTCTCATCCGATTCACCCTTGAATTCATGACTGTACTGTTTATTCCGGTTATTCATAATGTTTTTTCCTAAGGGTAATTAAGAGAGAATATCGTAATGTGAGAATGAGAAGTGATTCCATGAGGTGATTTGGATGGTTTTTATGAGACGCCAATCCTTGCAATTCCTAGTAGTTTATTCACATTGATGATTTAATGATGCCTCGATAATGAATAGAGACAAGGTGGTATGTTGACTATACGATATCTCTTGGTTGGACTGAATGTTGCTTTCCTTGGGGCGCTCCGTGATAAAAAAACTAGGTTATTCATTCCTAAGTGTTTCTTGCTGTATTGATCATAGATCAAGATGCGTATCATGAAAAGGAAGAAATATTTGTATCATGAAGAGAGAACTACAAGTGGTGGCTGAGTAGGTAACGACAAGGCCCCTAAAGCATGTGTGTTTATGTGTTTCATGCTGTTTCGATAGAGAAATAATCGTATAAGTAATGGGTGTACATAAAGTAGTTTCAGTGGTGAAATTATCTCGTACATAGAAAGACAGATGATCTCTTGCTGAATTCTTGTACCACTTTAATCGCTCACCATCTCATTGCTACTTGCACTTATTGATAAATAATAGAATTAAAGTTTTGAAAAATAGATTTTTAAAATAATGTTATTTAATAACTTTTTTATGATATGGGGGATTAATAATTGTTTTATAACATCGGGGATTGTGGTGGAAAACAAAAGAGTGTAACCTGTTTTCTCAGCGCTTACACGTTTTAGTGGTTGTGATCTACATGCAACACACCTAACACCTACCAACTTCGCTTTACTAGTCTAGTTGTCTGCCTGTGGGAACAGGTTCACTTTACTAGTCCCATTCTCTTCCTGTGGGAAGAAATTTTAGTTAAAACAAGTTGTTGCATGGCATGTTGCAACCTCTACTAGGAAAACCACTCAGGAAATTATTGTAAATGTGTTGAACCTGCACAGAATAGATTAATAATACACACATTTGCAGAGAGAATAGAAGAAAGAAGAAGCAAGAGAGAAAGAATGGAAGAATTCTCATTAACCGTATTCCACACATAAAGAGTGAATAATTTACAATAGATATAGGACACATGAGTAAATAATGAGCCATAGTGGTGTTCTAGAGTGATCTGGACACACACCAGCAGTTACGGGAGTGCACTGTCAGCTAGTCTAGTCTCTTAGGCAGTTACGAGAGTGAACTGCCACCTAGCTGAGTTAACTAGTCAACTAGTCTGTAGTTGACTAACTCACTGAACAAAGAGTAGTGAGTTGGTGATGATCCCAATGTTACATGGTGACAAAACCAATGCAACATCTAAACTCAACTCAAGTAGTCAAACTGAAGTGTGAACTGGAAGGGAATATTCTCCAGTGGAATATTCTCTCCTAAAATATAGGAGACTCAATAATGACTAATTATGACTAATAAACAAGGAAAACCTTAGGAAACATAAATCCTAGGTGTGTGAAGTAAGTCCAACACCCTCCCTAAACATCACTATGGTAAAAATAAAGAATGGGTCCCGACTACGAGGCCATGTTAGGTACCCAAATACAAAAGATACACTGAAATAAACGAGGAAAGAGGGAAAAACCCCTCCTCAAATTACAATGCATAAAAAAATAAAATGAGAAGGAACAAAAAAACAATTGCTAAGCAACCTTGTCCTTCACTCCTAGAAGACCTTGCAACTGTGCAAGTTTGTGCTTGATGAAGATTTTGTTGAAGATGTAGATGTCTGCATGGATCTAATGAAGTATATGCACCATTGATATGTCCATACATATCCACTTTCTCTTCTTGCAATGAAGAAGATCCAAGTAAAATTTGGATGAAACTTTGAAAACCATGCGACCGTTTCCAGAAAAATGTTGAAATTTTGTTGATTTTAAAATGATCATAATTTCACTTTCCAAACTCTGTTTTAGATGATTTGTTTTTTTAAATTGGATATTTTCCCGAGAGGAATTCAAATATTCAATTTGTTTCTGCATTTTTTTCTCATAAAATATCACAATGTCGTTTGATGTGCGCGGCTCCCTTTCTGACTCCTGAGATGCATGCATGGTGCATGCAAAAGTGTCTGCATGTGACTTCTGAGATGCATGCCATATATTTTCCACATGAATTTCAGAAAGTAAATCTGAAATGGAGTAGACATCATCTTCAATTAATGGAATACAAATTTCTGCAAATACTTTTGTAGAAGACTCTTCATAATAAGAGGTTTAATCTTTTGATGGCTTCTCTTCTGGCTCTATCTGTTCGACCTCCTGCATGAAATATTCACAATATTCTTTATTCCCAAATAGAACCTCCAATCTGGTCCATAATTCATTTGTAGTTGATCCTTGTGATTCTTCATATACTTGATGGAAAAGTTTGGGAGAAACACACATGCTGATACTTCCTATGATCATATCTTGTCTATTGAGAAAGTCATTTTTCTCATCAATAGAATTAGGCTCTACTTCCATTTCCATGGTTATTTAGTATAAGCCTGTGCATCTTAGCAAAAGAAAATTTTTTTACTTCCATTCCAAATAGTTGTGAGGCGTGAGAAGTATTTCTGGTGAATAATCCATCTTTTTGTTGTCTTCAATCTTTTGTACCTGGAAAAAAATTTGGTATAGATTTCGCTTAGCAGTCCGTCGACTCTGATACGATGTAAATGTGTTGAAATTGCATAGAATAGATCTAGCTAAACAATAATACACACATTTGTAGAGAGAATAGAAGAAAAAAGAAGCAAGAGAGAAAGAATGGAAGAATTCTCATTAACCGTATTCAATACTCAAAGAGTGAATAATTTACAATAGATATAGGACACATGAGTAAATAATGATCCATAGTGGTGTTCTAGAGTGATCTGGACACACACCAGTAGTTACGAGAGTGAATTGCCACCTAGTCTAGTCTCTTAGGCAGTTACGGGAGTGAATTGCCACCTACTGAGTTAAATAGTCAACTAATCTTCAGTTAACTGACTGAACAAAGAGTAGTGAGCTGCTGATGATCCCAATGTTGCATGGTGACAAAACCAATGAAACATCTAAAATCACCTCAACTAGTCAAACTGAAGTGTCAAATGAAAGAGAATATTCTCCACATGGAATATTCTCTCCTAAAATATAAGAAACTAGATAATAACTAATTATGACTAATAAACAAGGAAAAACCTTAGGAATAATAAATCCTAGGTGTGTGTGAAGGAACTCCAACAATTATATGGGTTCAGAGAGGCTATTTCAATACATTTTTTAGATATCAAACGATCAAGCTGAAGAGAGGGCAGGGTTTGGGGAGCATGATTAAAGAAAGAATAAGTTTCTGCTAGTTCCAGTTGGACTATCGACAAGCGTGAGCATGGATTTCATCCTGCAAGCGTGAGTATGAATTTCATCCAACAAGGGTGAGAATGAATTTAATCTTGCCTCACCTAATGTAACGGGATTGTCAAGCATCATTGTGGGGCTTACTGGATTTGCAAGAATGCCATATTCATTGCATATAAACAAATATGCAAGGTCTAGCAGATGAGTAATTTTGAAAGCATGTGGTGAAGAATTTGTGCTTGTTGGAATGCAATGATTTGGTTGATAAGACAACACTGCCAACATAATGCAATGAACTCACTGATTAAAAATTGGTGTTTTGACTAGTGTGAGAGGGATAACCCGCATTAAATGGGTCTGAGGGTAAGAGGAGCAAGAACAACTTGGTCTGAGATGGATGGGTGGATTTTATTTCTTAGTGAGTGTTCTAAATTAAATCTTCTTGATGATCGTCAATAGAGTATCATTGTGGCAATCCCAGATAGAGACGCCCTTGCTTTCAAATAGGGATATTCCTTTGGCCTAGAAAATTTCTATCTGTAAAATGCCCAGATAGAGCCACCCTTACTTTCAGATAGAGATACTCCTTTGGCCTAGAAATTTTATGTGCATAAAATGATGGAGGATTTAAGTTATTAGTGGATGATTGACTCATCTCCAAAGAGGAGATTAAAGGTCAGTTTTGAAATTATAAGCACATTTTGGATGCTGGATTAATTTTTCTCTCACATTAAACTTTCTACAACTTGTTAATTCATAAACTAATTTCAATCATAGAGATACTATATATTTAGGATAATTTTTTTTATTGCTTATTCAAGTTCATCATACGTTTTTCACAAAAAGGAAAACACATCACAAGCAATTGACACTATTGCATGTCTGTCATCCTCTCTGGTCACACACTAAGGACATACCAACCTTAATGGCTAAGTTGAAGTGGAGTCGAGTTTAACAAAGTCCAACACCCTCTTCTCATGAAGTTTGTTTACTAGAAGATGACGTATAAACTGTGCATGGCTTAATTTTTTATATAATGGAGGATTTTGTGACTTGTCCATGAGATCTAGTGCACGACCAATTTCTGCATAATATGATGGACTGTAAAAAGAAACAATGGATAATCGTTCCCTCTCTCTGTTTTTTAATACCATGTGAATGACAATTTTGTATTTTCCATTGCTCATGACCTGCACATGCATTCCAATAAAATGTTATCTTATTCAAACAAAACTTTCATATGATACATTTCTATGAATGCATGGAAATCATGTACAATAAAAAATAATCATAGTTACCTCCACTATGTGTCCAATGTTGACAATAAATGCATTGGTTATTGGCTTTACAAAAATCCACGAGTCTTCCTTCTTGATGTTTAAACCTTCTATATCAGAATCTTGCACTAGTAAGGTGATTCCTCCAGCATCATAATGGGGATGGATAACAAGAACAAGTTCAGGCTACAGACAGGGCAGGTAATAGTTCATCCGCAATGACAGAGAACTGTCTTCACCAAAATTATCATTGAAGCCCAACTGAAGAAAGAAAAGTCGAAGAAAGAAAAGCCACAAGAGAGGAGGAAATAGAGGGTTGGCCATGCTTGCCTCATATAGAGGGTTGGCTATGCTTGCCTCATGGACACGTGTGTGTCATGCAGTCTATTTTTCATGCAAAGAAAAATGGATGCATGTAAAAAAAATGAACGCCATAAATATGGGATATGGGATAAATTGATTTGAGAAAACTTAAACATCTAATCTTATGAACTAATGCTAGACACCAAGTCTAGCATTAGTTCATTTAAAGTTGAAACTAGTTCATTTAAAGTTGAATTTCCTTAAATTATGAAAAAATTATCCTAAGTTGGCCTTGATATGAGGCCAAATAAGACCTCAAACTGTAAACTTTAGATAAAAAATAAAATGTAGATTCAAAAATTTATAAATTTTCCCAAACTTTATGTTAAAACAATGAAAATTCATTGATTTCCGTGCAAGATTAATACAAAAGTGAAGAATCGATTACTATAGTCCCTACAACCCGAAGGGCAGGGTCTAATAACATAGAAAATCCTAAATAGAGGTTTTCTATGTTCTCAATTTGAATTTTAATCTCTCTTACAAAACATAGACCAGATTGTATTGAAATACATAAAAGGTTTCATATTACATATTATATGCCAATCATCACCCTGTTAAAAACAAAGAATTAAAGAATGTTGAATTTCGATCACCTTGTTTGAAAATATTTAAAATGACAGTTAAAAAAAAGGTAATTTAATACCTAAAAATTGATTATTAAAAAAAATCTGACCATTGCAAAAAAAAACCCAATTATTCTCTTTCTATTGTTTTTTTCATTAGTTCATTTACAATTCACCCATATAAACTTCAATGTGAAACAATTATTTCTTCAACCACACCCTAGTCCACTTAATTACTTCTTCAAACAAAACCTGAGTTTACTCAAAGGCCACTACGAATGATTGTTCTGAACTCTTAGCTTGCTCTACACAAACACCCAATTCTTACCTCTACAAACAACCACTCATTCAATAAGTACTAGTTGGCATTCTCATGGATGTATTATGTTGGCAATCAAGTACATGCTACCATTCTCATCTCATCGTCAATTAGCATAGTTATCATACTTTTTGGTTTTCTTTGTCTTTTAACTAAGAAAACATTTTATTTAAAAAAACAAAATTTTGTTGATTTAAAAGTTAAAATGAGTTGGTTGGGGAAAATTGTCTCTTTTGGGAGGGTTTCCGCAACTACCTAACAATGCGGACTAGTAGGGTTCACAGTTTAGCGAGTTGTTAGGTTTCACAGCTATTCCTACCAACGTGGAGAGCCTATTGTGTTCGTGACAAGATGGAATCTATGGTTGATCTCACTTGGGCAGATGAGGATGATTTGTGGGTCAATGAAGGTATTTTTTTGGTGGATGAAACTTATAGGCCGATGTACGATGACCTATGTCAAGTGTTAGTTGAACCAACGACAACTTCCCTGCATTCAGTTCAGTCTTTAGAGACTACACGGCAGGTGCCCCTACATTCATTTATGTCTGCAGAGCCTACATGGCAGGTGGCTCTTGTTGACACATGAGAGGAATCTCTTGAGAAGAATGCACTCATGTCTAATCCATTTCCACCCTAAACCTTGTTCTCATGTTTTTCCGTTGAAATTTCCCGTCCAGAGCTCTCCACTACGTGTAGGTGGTGTTGGTGGCAACAGGGCTGCTAGTTGCTCTGCTCGTTTGAGCCACAAAAAAAAGAGCTACAAAGTTTGAGAGACTAAACCTAGTTGTATTCTTGGTAAGGATATTGCTATGGAAATGGTTGATAGTTTATCGACGAAAGCATTAGTAGGTAATTTTTTTTATATTAGGATGAAAATGATTCAACTAGAAGAATGGATCTTATGCTTCTGGAAGCCTCTCGTAGGTTACTATTCTAGATTTAACCTTCTCTTTAACCATTGGATGGTATTTCACTTTCTATCCGAGAGCGATCTTATGAGAATTTTGGGTTCTCCTTCGATTAATGGTAGAGGTATTTTAATGTTAAAAGGATGGTTTCCATGTTTCAAACCACTCACGGAAATATTCTCGAAAAGATGTTTCTCGATGTTGCTTCCCAACTTTCCTATCTTGTTATGGTTTGTAAGAATCTTTGAAGCAATTTCTAAATCGGTTGGAAAATTTCTTTTATTTGATGAACATTCGCTCTGCTAGAGTAATAAAAGGCTCACTTGGGTGTTGATTGAATTAGACCTAGATATAGGTTTACTAGATGCTATTTACATCTCCATTGGGCATACACACATTCGACAATATATTTATTTATGGAGGGAACCTTTCCATTTCCATTCCTACTGGAAAATGGGTCACCTTAAAGCGATGTGTCCAGACCCGAGGAAGTGCAGACTTATGACTGGACAGCCTTTGACAACATTAGACCAAGCTGATGTTTCCAGTTTTGGGCCTTTTGACAGTGGATCCTTCTTGGGTAATATGCATTTCTTCTTTCCTTGCTTATTTAATAAACTCTCCATCGATGAGCTTATTTATTTAAAAAACAATGAAAGTTGGGTGCTTGAAATCTTCAAAGACTTTTGGGATGTACTTATGAAAATGTTTGAAGATTTGGGTGACTGTCCTGGTATGAAATCTATGGATTAATACTATGTAAAACACCCGTTGTGATCTCTTGGGGATACTCAACCTCTTCCTCCCACAATTTCTATTTCGACTCATGAGATCCCTACTAGAACTTTGGGGACTGAGAAGTTAAATGCGAAAAGGATGGGAATTTTCTTAGGCAGATGTTCTATCTCTCTTCCCCCTCTTGAAGTTGCAGAAGTCCCCAGGGACCACATCGGTGGTGTTTGTTTCGACTTGGATTGTCTCGTTCACTAGTACATATTGTAAAAATTATGACATTTTATGTGCGGCGTTATGGACAAAATTGTCCATATTGTCGCAAAATAGAGGAAATTTATAAAAAAAAAAATTCATGTTGCCCGATAACGTCGTTCTTTCTATGTTGACGTCTCTCTTGCCACATTAACGTCGGTCTTTCCACGTTAACGTCTCTCTTGCCACGTTAACGTCGATCTTGCCACGTTAACGCCTCTCTTGTCACGTTTTCCACTGGAACATCTCTCTTGCCACGTTTTCCACTGGAACGTCTCTCTTGCCACATTAACGTTGGTCTTGCCACGTTAACGTCGCTCTTGCCACATTGTTAAGAACCTAGATAGATCTGCAAATATAATCACCACAAATGTTGAATACACAATAGATCCACAAAGCAAGATAGAAGAAACCACACAATATTATTACCAAACCCTTGAGGTAGGGCAACACCATACAATGGATCCT
>JZKD02S2040024.1:366048-376894 GCA_000966675.3 Picea glauca | reverse complement strand
AATGGGAAACAACCCAATTATATATTGCAATAAGGGAACGGGTTGTGACTTTTCAGTCTCTCTTGCCACATTTGAAACATCTCACTTGCCACATTTGCAACGTCTCACTTGCCATGTTTGCAACTTCTCACTTGCCATGTTTGAAATGTCGGTCTTGCCACGTCTGAAATGTCTCACTTGCCACGTTTGCAACGTCTCACTTGCCACGTTTGTAACATCTCACTTACCACGTTTGAAACGTCAGTCTTGCCACGTTTGAAACGTCGGTCTTACGACGTCAATATGGGGCTGGAAAATCCAATTTATGATGACACGTGGTGTCATATAACGTCGCAATACAGACGAAAACTAGGTCGTCGGAAAACCGACGTCATGTGAAACGACGTTTGAGGGGGTCTGAGGTTTGTCGGTCTTCCGACAATAGAAAGTGGCAATTGCATCGAACGCGCCATTGGAATTTGACCCAAATGAAGTAGTGTTTCTTACTTCGCAAGGTGATAGATGTCCCATAGTGTGTTTGTTAAATGACTCACTAAACCTTATTTCCAAGCCTAGAGTGTCTTTATCTCCCTCGCTACTTTCCATCTCCAACTTCTCAACTAAGTCTCCCCAAACTTCAAAATGCTCCAATGTGACCATCAGGAAAAGGCCAGACCCCACAACCCTAAGAAACCCCCTGGGATCAATGAAGGTAGTTTGGAACATTTCAGAGAATTGTCCCCTATTATTCTAGATATTGATTGTTCATTGGATCCAATCCTCGCTGATTCCTTGAACCCTATTCCAAATGGGGTACCCCTCCTGACTCTTAGAGCAAGCCAACTGAATTTTGACGTTCCCTCATGATTATTCTATATTTTAATCTTCGTGGGTTTGGGGGACACCTAAAATTTGCTTCCCTCAAATTGCTACTGAAACAGCTTAATCCAAACATTGTTTTCCTGGAAGAAACTTCTGTCAATGGGGAAAAAGATAAAACACTTTTTCTTCAATGTCTTCTATTGTGGAATGTAGTTACACTCATGGATAATTTTAAGGACATAAATTTATATTAAAATGTATAAAATTGGGTTAATAATACTAGTCCTTAATATGAAAAATGTAAAATGTTTGGCTATAGTTTTGTAAAAATATTCAAAATTATAATGATTTGTATAGTTTCTATAAACGTTTGGCGATTTTTAAGGTAAAATAATTTTATTCTATGGAATTTGGGCGAATCGTTTTTAGAAAAAATGGAAATTGACGAATCTATTTTTTGGAAAACCATGGAAAATTAGCCCATTTACGAAATTTAGCACCTAAAATCATCTATGGTTACACTGGATCCATGTGTACACTCGGGTGGCTTATTGAGTGGGTGGAACTCATCTTACGTTGAGTTATGTGATTTTGGAACTTCTGCAGGTATATATCTTGAGGGAAAATTCAAACAGTCTGCAGAAAAGATTAAAATGCTTATCTGTTATGCACCTTATAAAGATAGGGAAATTTTTTGGAAACCCATTATTGATTTTGGATTACTAAGTGAAGAGGGAATTATAGTGGGAGGTGACCTTAATTTCACCCTTTCCGCCCTAGAGGTGTGTGGTTATTTGGCCAGAAGTGACCCTCTTGCAAATTATTTTTCAAGTATTATTCTAACTTCTGGTTTAGTGGATATCCAACCTACTAAAATGGCTCCTACTTGGAGGAATGGTAGAGGAGGAACAACTGGTATCTCGAAAATATTGGATCAGTTTCTTCTTTATGAAACCCTACTTGAGAGTCATAGATTAAAATGAGTTAAATAATTAAATCAAATTTTAAAAAGATAAATTTAGTTTAATTTTATGTAAGTAATTTAAAAAAATGATTATTATTATATTATATTTTTTAGTTATAATGATAATTTTTATTTTTAAGAAAGAAATGCATGTTCTTAATTATTAGGTCCAGTGATATTATATATAATAAATTATCAATATTGCATGTCCTCCAACCTCATGATTTTTTCTCAAGATCAATTTTAGTTCATTTTAATAGGGATAATCATTATAAATCATGTGTGGATTGATAGGAGGAAATGAGCCAAGATACATCAGATATAAAGTAGCACCCTACATGACTATTATTTTTTATTTTTGCACTCCAATTGCATTTCAGTGATTGAGAATTGACTTTCAATTCGGGATTGGCAACTATTTTGGAAGGTACATCGTTCAAACTTGACACAAAGGACGCTCTCTATCCTTAGAATATGTCCTTAAAAGAGAAGTAAAGGACGTTTGAATTTTTATACTTAAGTTTCCATAACTATAGCCAAAATAAAATCACCAAATTAATATCATATTAAGAAAATAAAAATGATCTTGATTCAAGGAAGCTCAATGAAATTGTCAATATAGCAAATTTGGAAGAAATTATGAACATTAAATATTTTTAATACCTACCACTTGCACACTGAACTCTGGTTTCGAAGGGTTTTTTTTATGGTTTTTAATGAGTGTCAGTTTTGTGTATATCACAAGAAGTTGCTCATTGGGATTTGGCTTCCAAGGGATTTTTTTTTATAGTTTTTAATGATTTTATGTATTGTATGTAATTTGCAAAGGAGTGAAAATAGTGATATGGAAAAAGTTTGTGCATCACGGGAGATTCTACATAAAGAGGAAGCTATTCGAGGGATACCACACGAAAATTATGTGCTCAATTTTCTTCCTCTTACCTCTCGGGTGTGTGCCCTAGATCCCTCACATCGTGGACTCCATGGCCCTCCATTTCCCTTGGCCATATCAGATAAATTATGCGAAACAAACACACAGTTACATGGAAACCAAAGACAAATAGGAAAAGACTCTACTGAGTCAGTTACACGGAAACCAAAGACAACTAGACTCTCAACTACAAATGACTCTTAGAATTGGCGCTTACTCCATTATTTCCAAGTCTCCCCCTTAATGGAGAATACATTGACTTCTACACCTAACATCTCCCTAAACAATTCAAACTTAATCTTTCCAGAGGCTTAGTGAAAATATCAGCAGCATTTTCACTAGTATTACAATATATAAGAGATATTTCATTTGACTATGACTTTTCTCTAACAAAATGAAACTGAGCTTCAACATGCTTTGTCCTTGCATGAAAAATTGGATTCTTCGCAATATTGATTAAACTTTGAATATCACATTTGATCATCATAGGTTCTTCTTGTTCTTCTCCAACATCTTGAAGAAGCCTTCTTAACTAAACAACTTCACAAGTTGCTGCACACAAGGCTTTATATTCTTGTTCAGTAGAAGACATGGATATAGTAGGCTGCTTTTTACGTCTCCATGAAACAACCCCGGATCCAATGCCAAATGCATATCCAGTGGTTGATCTTCGATCATCTGGATTACCAACCCAATCAAAATCTGAGTAACCTGTCAACTCAACATCAGATTCATCAGTAAATTAATACCATAATCAAGTGTACCTTTTAGATACCTAAGTACTGCCTTTGCTTCATTCCAATGGCTTTCATGAGGTTTCAACATAAACTGACTTAACACACTCACGTAATATGCAATATTAGGTCTGGTTGTGGTGAGATAATTCAAACTACCCACCATTTGTCTATACATAGTTCCATTCACCTCCTTCGAACCATCATCACACGAAAGTTTCACATTCTGTTGCATGGGAACACTAGAAGACTTACACTGATCCATTTTAAATCTCTTAAGTATTTCTCTGATATACTTACTCTGACAAACAAAAGTTTGGCCTGCATTTCTCCAAACTTCAAGACCTAGGCAGTAATGTAGCTCACCAAGATCTTTCATTTCAAATACCTATGACAATTGTTCATTGATTTCATCAATCAATTTCTTTGCATTTCCTGTAATTATTAAATCATCAACATATAAGGAAATCAATACTATATACCCTTGTTCATCAAATTTGGTATACAGATTTGGATCACTTTTGCTCCTCATAAAACCCTGTTCAAGAAAGAAAGAGTCTATCTTCTCATACCATGACCTAGGTGCCTGTTTTAGTCCATACAATTCTTTCTTTAACTTACACACTAAGTGTTCTTTCCCTTGTTCCACAAACCCTTCAGGTTGAGTAAGGTAAACCTCTTCCTTTAACTCACCATTCAAAAATGCATATTTAAAATTGAATTGGTGTAGCTTGCAATGGTACTTTGTAGCTAAAGCAATTAACATTGTGATAGTATTCAATTTAGATATTGGTGCAAATGTTTCAGCATAATCAATACCTTTTTTTTGTGAATACCCCTTTGCAACCAGTCTAGACTTATAATTATCTATACTACCATCTAATTTAAACTTGGGTTTGTATATCCATTTGCATCGAATGGGCTTCTTATGTTTAGGAAATTCAGTCAATTCCCAAGTATTGTTTTTCATTATAGATTCATATTCTTCCTCCATTACATTTCACCATTTATCATGTTCATTAGCTTCATCAAAACTCGTGGGTTCTATAAAATTTGAAATGCTAGTCATTAGGGCATAGTCTTTATACCTCTCAGGAAGCCGAATCTATCATGAAGATCTTCTCAACTGATTATATTCCTCCCCACTTTGTGAATATCTGTCTTCACCTCTAGGTGAACTGTGACTGCTTGAATTGTCCATATCACTGAGTCCTTCTTGTTGTTGTTGTCGCTGCGAGGATAGTTGATGTTGTGTGAGTTGTTGTTGCTGCTCTTCTTTAACTCCTTCATCAAGAAGTCTCTGCCATTCCTCATGACTGTTTTCATCATGATTTCCTTCTTCCTCCTCATGGAAAAGTACATCTCTACTTTCAAATACTTTGTGAGTAGTAGGATCAAACAGTTTGTATGCTTTAAATTCACAACACTACCCAATGAAAATACATTTAATGGATTTAGCATCCAATTTCATCCTATTCTTCTTTGGAATATGAGCAAAATCCTTACACACAAATACTTTCAAATTATGAACTGCAGGTTTGGAACCATACAAGGCCTCGAAAGGAGTAACATTATCAAGACACCTTGATGGACTTCTATTCTTTAAATAAACTACAGTATTTATGCCTTCAACCCAAAATGCATTTGAGAGATTCTTAGGTTTCATCATACTGTGTGCACACTCTACCAGAGTTCTTTTTTTCCTTTTAGCGACCTCATTCTGCTGTGGAGTTTGAGGTACTGTAAAATGTTGTACTATTCCATGATCTTTGCAATATTTGTTGAAGTCCCCTGATTTATACTCTCCCCCTTGATCTGAATGGAGGATTTTGATGGATTTTCCTATCTTCTTTTCCACCATGGTTCTGAATTCCTTAAAGTGCTCGAAAAAATCACTTTTTCATCTAAGGAAGTAAACCCATGTGTATCTTGTGCAATCATCAATAAACAACAGAACATAAAATGCACCTCCTAAAGACCTAGTCTGCATAGACCCACAAACATCAGTATGCACAACATCTAACACATCTCTCTTTTTTTTATCAAGATTAGAGGGGAATTCATCTATGTGCATCTTTCTTAATGCACATCCATCACAAGAAACCTTCTCATTCTTTAACATGGGAAGTCTTTCAACCATATTCTTTTTCTGTAATAACAATAAACCAGGATGATTGATGTGTCCATACCTTTGATGCCAAATAATCTTTGTTGGCATAGTTGCAGAAGTCATTGCATGATGTGCTTTGCTGGTAACATCAAGTTTGTATAGGACTCCTTCTCTGACTCCCGTTGAAACAGTTTTGAAATGGTCTAGTAGATCCTTCAATATGTAATAATTCTTGAAGAGATCAACCTTCAAGTCCCGATCTGTAATGGTGGACACAGAGATCAATTTTTTCTTTATTCTTGGCACATAAACAACATTGTGAATGTGATGAGATGTACCATTTGGAAATGTCACAAGAATGTCTCCATATCCCTTGATCTGATGAGCACGGTCATCTCCAAGATATATGCTGGCGCCATTCTCTGTTTCTTTAAAATTAGTGTACCAGTTCTTATTGCAAGTCATATGTACTGATGCTCTAGAATCCACAAACTAGGCATCAGAATCATTTGTTTCAGCAGATAAAGCAATGTTAGACACAAATAGCCTAAGATCTCATGATTCAAAATTTGGGGGTTCATAAATATGATCACTAGCAATAAATAATCTGAGATCATGATTTGACGATTTTTCTGCATAATGACCTGAATGTGTTCTAGGTTTATTCCTATCCTCATCGTTCTTCTTCTTATGACAGTCTTTAACAATATGTCCAGGTTGACCAAAATAAAAACAACTCTTTGACTCATTCCTATCAGATTGCATACCTTAATTTGGAGACTGTCTTCTCTGTGATGAACTGCCTCTCTACCATGAACCACCTCTCTTCCATGAACTACCTCCTCTGCTTCTTTCTCCTGATCTCTCTCTCACAGAACTATTATTTGTCCACAGTACCAAATATTTATTCTAAGGCTTCAGATTCCTGTGCCTCTCTTCCTCTTGCAGCAAAATACCTGTCAGTTCTTCAAACGTGGGAGGTTTCTCCCTTCCTGTGAACATATGATAATCTTCTAGAATACCATTTAATGTAATAGTGACCAGGTCAGTGTTGGAAACAATTTCCCCTATATTTACTAGCTTGTCTTTCACCTCTTTAATACGACTTAAAAATGAACTAACAGATTCATTTCCATCCATTTTAATGCCTAGCAATTTAGTTTTCAGGAACAAAATGCGATTTGTGTTGCTAGTTTTATACAATGATTTAAGCGTTGTCCATGTTGCAACAGATGTTGTAGCGTCTCTAATATGTGGAATTATGTTATCTTTAACTGACATGCACAACAATACCTTTGCCTTGTTTTCGTGCTTCTCCCAATCTTGGATCTGTGTTGCTGTCGCACCTGTAGCCGCATCAGGTTTCAGTTCAGTTCCCTTCGCAATGTTCCAGACACCATAGTCTTCCATGAGTGTCTGCATCTTGAATTTCCAGTTAATGAAGTTCGATCCATCTAACTGGTTGGCTTCATTGAGGTAGGTCTTTGCTAGCGGATTCACCATTGCCGTAATTTAGTCTCTACAAGTGAATCACCAAAGATATGCAACTTTTTGTCGAGTTTTCTCTTGTGTTGAGAAGTTTGTCGCTCTACCTTTGGATATATTGATCCAACTCTACCTCTGTTCTTAGCTTTCACACAAAAAATCTCACAAATAATATTCTCTTGAATAAACTTTAATATCCACTTTTAAAGTTTATACTTCAAATATATCCACTTTGAAAAAAAATTCAAAAAAAAAAATCACTTCAAAATAATAAACTTTATAGTCCATATAAAGTTGAAACTCCACATGCATCCATCTTTAATAATAAATATTAATTTCTTAAATCACTTTATCCACTTTTAATTAAAAAATATATCCGTTATAACTCTTCACTCTTCATTCACCTCCACGCTTCACTTAATAAGAAATATCCATTTAATAAAAAAAAAACTTATCCACTTTAATAAAAAATCATGAGTTTCAAACTCCACGCATGCAAGGTATCTCCACAAGCTCACTCCTGCATGCAAACTTTTCTCACGCACTGATTAGCACATTTGCTCCAACCTCACGCTCCAACAACCTCACGCTACACGGATGCATTCAAACTCTAACCTTCACATTTTTTTTGTTTTTCTTGAAACTTCAGGCATGCGTAAACATTAAGGTTTCTGCACCTCACACATTAATAGAATGTGGGGAGTCCGCACCTCTCGCTTTAATAGACTGCGGAAATATCCAACACTTTCCACACTATAAGTTAATTTCGACCGCGGAAATTTCTGAGTTTCCGATTCACCGAAAGGTTGTGTAGTGTGTCGCCGCACCCTTCCAGAGGAGGGACCTGCGGATCTCTATCAATTTCCACACCTCCCTATTGTGGCTCTGATACCAAGATAAAATATGAAAAACAAACACACGATGAGGCTACGCTCACTTCTCTATTATTTAATGAAGACTGATTACATTCTTAAATAGGAAAAGACTCTACTATGTCAGTTACATGAAAACCAAAGAAAACTAGAATCTCAACTACCATTGACTTTTAGAACTGACTATTAGAACTGGTACTTACAACTGACACTTACTCCATTATTTCCAAGTATATCTGGGTCATCTTCATGGACAAAGTTTCCCTGCAATACCTAGATATCGTTTTGTGGGCTAAGATCTAATTGTGGGTGACTGAGAGTGGCATGGTGAAGTTGGGAAAGGTTTTGGAGAAAGTCACTGTCACAAAATTTAGCTCCATACACATGAACCTATGGAATGAAACCATCCGATGGGATATGTCCATACACATGAACCTCTGGAATGAAACCATCCAATGGGAAATGTTGTTCATTGAGCCATTGCAGCGTGGTGATCATAAGTGGTATTGTGAGAGGAGAGAAAAATAACATTGAACGCCACCTTTGGCTTATTGAGCGAAGAGACATATAAAAATACCATTGAAGGACATGTACAAATGTATGCAAAGTGCCACCTTTTGGCATTGTGAGTCGAGGGAAAAATATTGTTGAAAGACAAAGTGCCACCTTTTGGCATTGTAAGGAGAGAAAAGTACCATTGAAAAATAATATTTTTGACATGTATGATGGTGAAGGTGAATATGTTTTTCTACCCTCAAAAGGGTATTTTCTATTTATAGTCACCACAGCCAGGTCCCAACAATTGTAGTGGTAAATCCTTCAACACATATTATTGTTTCCCTGCTTTCTGAGAGTGGGGTTCTATATGTTATGATGTATTTCCCATTCAATACTATGTGGGATTCCTCATATGATCACACCATTGCACGTTCTATTGAGCGAAATGCGCAGTTCTCGACATTTTAGTTCCTTTTTATTATGGATGTCTTCATCTCTCGTTGTTAGTAATGTTTTATACAAAATGGGTCTTGATTGACATATTACCACAAAACTAATCTTGTTCATAGGGATTCATTGATGAAGAGACATCGTAGATTACCCATGTTCTTGTTGTTGTGGCAATAGCAGATGCTAAATAGTTTGTTGAAATAAATTTTCACTTATGTTTTATCATATCATTTTTTCTAAACAGTTCATTGAAATGAGCTTCATTGTAGCTTTAGTTAGTGGTATTTTTTTTTTAACTCTCAAGTACAGACGATTCTAGTTATTTAAAAATCAAAGAGATTCAAGATACTCAAAAAGAAATAGTTGTTGAAACAATCCAGTTTCGTTTTTCATTTTCTATTGTAAATTTAAAATATCCTATGCAAAGTTAAAATTAAAGCAAAACCTATGTAGAGTTCGAATTTCTAAACCCAAGACTCGTTAAAACAAATCCTGTGTAGAGTTCACAAATCTGACCCCAAGACTCATTAACACTAATCCCTGAATTCTATGCTACACCCTTAAAAGGGTATACGATAGATGATTCTGGTAAGTTGGATTTCACGAAAAAGTATACACTAGATGATTCTAGTAAGTTGGATTTCAGATATGAACAAATATGTGCATCTACTATGTAGAAACTTGAGCAGGTATAAATCTTATAACAAATACATAGATCATTCCATGTAAAACTTCATTCAATGTAAAAATTTATAATAACTCATATTTTTTTTGTTTTTCTATTATTTTATTATTTTGTGGTTAGAAAAGCTAGTTAAGGTGGCTAATCAAGAAAAATAATGCCAGAATCTTAAGAAATTTGTTGAGAAAATAATTCAGAGTTCATCATCCATTATTTCAAAATTAAAATCCATAAGTTTGCTAGAATTATAATTAATAGACTTACTCTAGCAAAATTCAATATTAGAATAGTTTAAAGTTTGTAAATTGATTAATTTCTAGTTTATAAATGTTCATGGGAAGCTTCTTGGGAAGATTTTCGACACTACTAGATATTTTAATGCTCATGAACATAATTAATTAAAACACCCAAGAAATATTCAGACCTTGGGCTTGGTAAGAATTATGTTGGTTAGAGATCCAAATTCAAAAGGTAGAGTTTGATATAAATAAAGTATAATGGTTGGTTCCAAACCCCTTCTCATTTTCTTTGAGCTAGATTTTACTAACTTTTCATAGACAAATACTTTAAAACCTTTTAATATTACACTTAATATTATGTAGATCAAAATGTCTTTATCATGTATTGCCTTGATTGCTTCCGGTTTACCTTCAGTGCTTCTCGTTTAAATAGGCAATTATGGTGCCTCCCATCAAATGTGTATGGTAGATGTGGAAAACATGGCACAAATGCAAATCTAATAATGTAAGTCTTTAAAATGCTAGAAAGTTATGAACATGAGATCTCATTCATTGATTTGGAAGGACGAGGAAGAATATGCTAGACTCTTCAATTGATAACCATAAGATTGGAATTTATGGTTAAAAGATCATTAAATGTGTCCATTTCCAATAGGTATATGCCTTTCAACCTAATAAATGTTTAATAAAATTAAGCATATTTATATAAATGTTTAATAAAAATAGATACAAAACTTAGATTTTTTATTATAATAATTTTAAAATATTTATTTAGAATATTTTTTAGAGTTAATTTTTTTTTTTTTATCAATCAATTTTGTTTTAATTTTTTTATTGATATACATTTCATTTTAATTTTAAATTTATTAAATATTGAAAATAACAAATAAAACAACTAACAACTTAACAACTAATATGTAAAAGATCTTAAGATAAAATATGTATAATCTATATTGCTAAAAACTAATGTATTTTGTTTTTATTTTTTTATTAATATACATTTCATTTTAATTTTAAATTTATTAAATATTGAAAATAACAAATAAAATAACTAATATGTAAAAGATCCTAAGATAAAAT
>JZKD02S2040024.1:333821-366031 GCA_000966675.3 Picea glauca | reverse complement strand
GAGATATATATGTCACATTATTTTAATAATAAAACACTTCAACCAAAGTTTAGTTTTAATTTTTTTATTAATATACATTTCATTTTAATTTTAAATTTATTAAATATTGAAAATAACAAGTAAAACAACTAATATGTAAAAGATCCTAAGATAAAATATGTATAATCTCTATTGCTAAAAACTAATGTGAGATATATATGTCACATTATTTTAATAATAAAACACTTCAACTAAAGTTTAATAGTATAACAAGAAAAGCAATCGAATATTAAAATATGTTTAGACGTTTTATTGAAGGAAAGACAATACATGATGTCCATTGGTATTAATTATTTATTGGAGATGAAAGGAAGAAGATGGTTGTAACTACGCATACCAACATATGAAACAAACAAAATAACCCTTGGCCTAGCCTCATTCCATCTTACATTTTATTGAAAATGCAATTCTGGAAAATTATCAGATGGGTAGTGTTTTGTTAATTCATTGGGCGGCAATTCTTTCGGATCTCTCCCCTAGATCCAGTGAGAGGATCAATGTTTTCCATTCTCACCATAGACTCCATAAAGCGTTGGAAAAAAATATCCTCATTTACAGCAAACGCAGTAACCAAGGCCGTGGTGGTGGTGGATATTTGATCAACTTGGCCGTTTTTGTTGCCATACAACTCTTGGTGGGTGATCAAAAGTCCCCTGGAGCTCTGCAAGTCTGTGAAATATTGGTTGTCAAATTTAGAAGGGATGAAAAAGTCCAATGGAGACAATATGTTATCTCCCTCGGATTTAGGGTATCTGGATCTCAATTCAGCGGAATAACTCTTCTCGAGATTAGTAGTAGTAGTCGTGTAGAGCCTCTACCGAAAGCTTGTACACCGAGACTGGACGATGGTGTGTCCGCCTGCATTGAAATATTATAGAATCAACCATTCGAAGCAATTGACATTATGAATTGATAATAGTAGTAATAACTGAAGGTAAACTAGAAGCACTGATTCAAAGAGACAATCCATAATAGAGAGATGAGGAAAACCATAAGAAATAGTTCAAAGAGACAAAGGGTAATAACGGAAGGTGTAGTCCCAAAACAAGATGATGGAACTAAGAAGCAACAAAGTTACATTCTTTTTAGATCTGAAGTACCAGAGCCTAATATGGAGAATTCATTATTACCAACACCAACATAAGGAGTCACAAATAGTGTTGATAAATCTAGAAAAACATAAAAATGGCTAGCAGTCACAAACTTACCATTGATCTAAACAAACGAGCTTATGAAAAGGATCTATGGGAAGATAGGGATAAAACATGGGAGTCTTTTAAAAAACATAGATTTGGAAATTCAAAGTTCTAAGCTACAACATAAATTGAAGAAAGATGCAGAATTTCGTGTAGGTGATTGTTTTTGCAGTCATCTTCTGACATGTTTCCCAAGTAAGGGGTGAAGAATTTGTAAAATCCATTTAAAACCCACTTGCAGAATGAGCCAAATTAAGTAACAATAGGGTTGTTTCCCAAAAACGTGAACCATTTGGAAGCTACGGATGAATATTTGAAGGGGGATTTTCCATATTTTATGAATTTTTGTTTCCAAAATAATGCCTAGTCATGATTGAGTTCCCACCTCATCAGTTAGACATGTCCTCCGTCATGGGAACTAGTACTTGAAGTTTGAATGAGTTGTTGTGAGAGACTATAAGTTAAATCATATTTTTTTAGAATCAAAAGGATATTATTAAGAGTTAAGGATATGTTCCTAAGATAGAGGATCTTTCCTCTATGATATAGGATTTTTTTGTCTACACATTGAATAAAAATAGAATGTAATTCCTATCTTTATCCAAGTATATCAAATTGTAATCAAATATGGAACTATGTTTTAGGATATGAGATCCCATTTTGATCCTACTCTTTATGTTTAAAAACAGAATTACATGAGAGGGTCGAGGTTCAGTATTGGTGGTGCTAAAGGAAACATATTGATATGAAATTGTAAAGTTGGAAACTACAACATTTTCACTCAATGAACAAACATTCTAATGGGTAGACTATTTTATTTTATGTATTTGATTTATTCTATCTTATTTGAATGCATTTGAAACTTCTTTCAAAGCATTGGTTTATCGTGTTCCATTTTTAATTTCAGAAAATAATTTTCTATTAAAATGATCTATTTCAAGAGTTGCATTTGGGTGATTCATTCATGTTTCTAAATATTATTTGGAACCTGAAATTCTTCTTTACAAATGAACAGATTGTTAACTTGTAGTTTCTTTTTCATATGTTTTGTTTCTATTTATCTAATTGGTCAGAATGAATGCCTTTGACTAAGTTGAATGTTGTGGAAAATTGATTCAAAAAGTGCAATTAGATCTATTTTTGTACAACCTACACACTATCTGATCCTCAAACCAATCTATAAACTCAATCTTAATATACAAGAAAACATTGAAATAATTGAAGTGCCCTAGCTTTCCCCTTAGTAGTCAAGGACAAATTTAGGGATAATGGTTACCAACTCCAAGAATTTTCAATAAAAACATATAATTTCCCTAACCATAATTTTACAATCAAAATAGATGCAATGTAATTAGTTCTTTAAAAAGGGAAAAAATTGGCTCATCTAAAAAAGTTGAGTAATCCACTTCACATGGTATACACATATATGCCATTGTCATTTTCATTGGAATGATTCAGCTCTGAATTTGCATTCACTATGTGTGCATCCAACTCCACCGACCTCATGGTACTTGATATTGAATCAATGCTCCAGATTATCGTTAAAGAGATTGAACCCTGTTGGAGAGGGAGAAGGATATGATGTAACTTCATTCATGGATGGTATACTATGAAGTGACATAAAAATCTATGTTGTTTATAAAGAGTTTGGTTGGAGTATAAAAAAAAAAGTGTTGAGGAAAAGGTATGAAGAACCTTACTCAAGCATTTTCAGATCTTCCTGGGCTAAGGAAAGATAGTTGGGAATGTTACCCGAGGTGTATATCCTTAAAATAAAAGAAACACTCACTCAATCCACGAGTATTAAGTATAAGGGATCAAGACTGGTTTTTTATGTATTATATTTAACTGTGCATAGAAATAAACTAAGCAGAAATTACATGGGTATATACATGGAGATACAAACAAGATATAAAACAAATCATCAAAACACATATGTGAGATTGAAATCACAAGTCTAATTTTTATATTGATTTCATTATGAGATACAAAGCCAAATTCTCTTTACAAACCCCTACGAGGGTAGGGACCAAAGTCGGGTTTAGAAGACTCCAATGGGAACCATACAAAAAGGCTCTAACAACAAAATAAAACTGAAGCGAAAGATCTGGATCATCTTGCCACAAAATGTTGTCGCTTGACTCTACAAAATATTCTTTATCAGCCACAAAATTTAATTCATAAACAGACAACAACACACAGACTACTAAAGATAAATCATACACCTTTAAAACAAGTTGCTGAAATATATGATTCATTTTTTAGTCTTGCTGCCTTCAATAAGACCTTGATGTCATCAAGATGGTTAAGCCTTCTAATAAACTCAGAATGAATGAAAATTTAAAGTATCTCACTAGTATAGACCAAACCTTATGGCTGAAGTTCTCCTTCTATTATCTTATTCCCTTGTCTTTTCATTTGATTGAGATTTTATGTTTTCTCAATGAGTTATGGTAGTTCAACTACCTTTCTTTAGTTAAGCTTAATTAACTTAACTAATTATTCAAGAAAAATAATTAATAATATATATAAATAAGGGTCTAATTAAATAATAACTAAATAGGTGGGACCCCTTGTGACCCCTTTTTCAATTTCATTTTAATAGTCATCTTGAAATATGAAGTATAAAACCCCAAATATTTGATTCAAACATCCTCCTTCTAACTCCCATTCTCATATTAATGATCAAATATTTAAATATCAACAAAATATAACATGACTATATCCAAAAATGGAATTATATCCATGATATCCAAAACATTGTCTAAACATGTATTTTCTGTCCAAAACATTGTTCCAATAAAAAGACTCTCTGAAACAAAGAATAACATTAATAAACAATAAAAGCCATATTTACTGTGAGAGGCATTTGGCCTCTTTTCATTGCTGCCCTCTTTTGATATTTTTGTTGCATCCTTAGGCTGATTGGAACCTTGAGGGTGGATCTCACTGATCAAATGGGATAAATTGTCTTTGAGATGAAGACGAGAGGACACGGATTCAGAGGAATCGTTGGATGATTTGGAGGGATTGACCACTCCTTTTCCTTTATCTGGCTTTGGCTTGGGAACATTAGTTTTTATCGTTTTACTTGCATAAGAATACTGTACGGGTGAGATAACATGATCAACTTGGGAATTTGGATTTATTGGCGGTGAAGGAGGGGGTAATGGAAAATACACAGTAGGCCAACCATGGTGATGAGCTACAGGTTGATGAACAATCTCTTTCCAACCATCATTAGTAGGTGGTTTTGGCTGCATAGAAACGTGAGGGGGAACACAGATACCAGAAAGGTTTTGATGTGGATGGGGAAGGGAGGCCTCTTAGGTTGGGGCTGGAGAATCTCATGGCCAACTATGTTGAAGAACCCATCTTGAAAGAGTTGATTTAGTTCCCGTGGATCAACATCAAAATGTATCTGAAACATTGGCTTTCTATCACCTCTTTGCCAATTTCCTCTGCCTCTATTAGAACCTTTATTAACACCTCTGTCATTGTTGGTTCTGCTAAATAAAATCATCCTGAAGCAATATTCCAAACATGTTATGAAAACCTCTTAACAACCCATGCAACAATACTCTACCTAAATAAAATAAAAAGGTTGGATCTATCGTTTACCACAAAAGCACATGCAATCTATCCATCAATACTTTTAAACTCAACAATCAATTGTTGTTTGAACAGGGAGTGATAGGGATATTGGGAATATGAGGGGTTTTATAATGAGCGTAAAATTGTAGCATGGATGGGAAGTGACCAACAAATAATGTTCAAGCAAATGTAGAAGTAACAGAAAATGTATCCATATCCAAAACTTCTAACACATGTTATGAGCTAGCCTTTAATTTTGTTATTAATCCTTCCTCTTTAAAAAAAAAATGGAATTCATAATAATAGAAAAGGAAATGTTTTAAATGTATTGGGGAAGGCGATGAGCATATAATGAGCAAAAAGTGAGAACATGGAAGGGAAAAGGACGATTACTGTTTTATTATATGCAATAGTATTTATTTAAAAATCATCATCACCATCATTTGCCAAAAATATTCTATGTTCAATAACTCAAATCCAACACACAATTGTTTTCCCATTATCCAATATAAAACCCCAGGAAAGTTCTAGGACTGTCAAACTGTACAACCTTAATTTCCCCTTCCATTTCTTTTTATCAACATAATTTTTATAAAATACTGTTAGCAGATTTGTTCCAACAATTAAAATCGTACTACATCAATCACGCATGGAAGGATGAGAACACCACAAAAATCCATCATCACAACTTTAATACTTGGTGCATAAACAAACTGGTTTCGAAACCCCATGTGAAACTGGTGCTCATCATTTATTTTAACATCATACAACTTCAAAATCGACAAAACCCCCATGGATAAGTAACAAATGAGCCAAAACTTAACACAAATAACCAATCTTCCCACTGTCAGGTCATACATCAAGACCAAAGTCTGAATCTCTTAATTTCCATACACCAGATAAAAGAAATGAGGTCTGGGTGCAAAAAAAGGAGAAACATACATCAGGGGTTTGCAAAAAAAAAAAAAAAAACATTTAGCCATCTCTTATCACAACAAACTTTCCACAGACCTCTCATGGTAGCTCCAAGGAAAATACACCTGTATATTCACAAACAATTGAAATGTAATTTGAAGGAGTTATAATTCTTCCAAAGACTGGGTAATGACGTTAAGCAAAACAACTGTCCTTTTCTTTCACATAGAAAAAGAAACCCTTGAATTTTAATCACTAGAGATGAGTGAAACCAAAAAAAATTGCCATAATTATTTGCAACAGTCACAACACAGAAGCACCATCCATTATGGGCGCAACACAATCACATAACCCAATAAAAAGTAATTTCGACCATTATCTCAACTTGAAACATTTAAATGCCAACAAGGAAGAATCTACACTTAAATGCAATTTTCACACTCGTGATACCCACATACATTCATCTAAACTTTGGAAAGCAAACACAAGATTAGATTTATTAATCATTCTTAACCTTCAATTCCTCATGGTGCAATAAAATAATCTATTATACTTAATCAATATTTCAAGCAGTAATTAAGCGAAATTGAATATGAGGATAGCACATATGGATTAATAATAACCACAAGAGCATAAGCACAATCTTAGTAATAGATAGAGATATTTTCTAACTATCATTAGTAACTTGCCAAAGTCGAGTTCATTAATGTCAAGCATCAATTATTCAATGACTCAAAACTTCCGTAACCTCGTACACTCTTAATGTAGCTCAACTATGTAACTTAATAATATGAAATATCTTAATTGAGAAATATATAAGAATTCTAATCCTAAAGTACATGTCCGAAAAGAAGACCAAAATTTTATTTAAGCAACACGTAAAGATTCAAAGCTAATTTACATATCCATTTACAAAGAGCTAGAGAAGATCAAAATCACATTTAAGCAATGTATTAGGATTTCAATACTACTTCAATATCCAGTTATAAGGAACCATAAGAGGATCCAATATTCTTTAAACAATACATAAAGGTCTCAATGCTAACTTACTTATCCATTTAAAAGAACCATAAAAGATTAGAAATCAATTCATGTTATACCAATAAGGTTCAAACATATCTTTGTTTATTAAGCTATGTTTTAAATGGTGGAATGATCTTACATGGAGGGCACCTTTGCATTAAGTTTAGGTCACCAAAATCGCATAAATCCCTTCACTACACTTCCTTAAGAGTCATCAACCAGTCACTTAAGGATCTGAACCTAGGTGATAAGGTTAACGCTCAATCCTCCCAATCAATTACAATAACAAAAACTCAATTTGTCATACCCTTGTTGTAGTTAAACATTGCGTTTTGCCCAATGTTAAATACAAGAATAATTAAATTCAAATAGCAGCTAACAAAACTGGGTAAAAATATTAAAAATATAATTTAATATAAGTAAATCATAAAATGATTGCAAGGATAATAAGGGTAGCACATTGTATTAAAAACAATTAATGAGAACTCGGAAAGAGGAGATTTGTGTAGAAATATCGTGAAAGCACGATTTCTCCGTGAGTCCAAATGTTAAAGTCTATCAGTGATTTAAGGAGAGGCAAACCCTGATCCGATGTCCTTACCAATTCTACGGTGAGCCTAACCGGAAAGTTCACTAGATCATAAACAAACTGGTTTCAAAACCCCATGTGAAACTGGTGCATAAACAAAGTCTAGATCATAATACTTGGTGCATAAACAAACTGGTTTCAAAACCCCATGTGAAACTGGTCCTCATCATTTATTTTAACATCATACAACTTCAAAATCGAGAAAACCTCTATGGATAAATAACAAATGAGCCAAGACTTAACACAAATAACCAATCTTCCCACTGTCGGGTCATACCTCAAGACCATCATTTATTTTAACATCATACAACTTCAAAATCGAGAAAACCTCTATGGATAAATAACAAATGAGCCAAGACTTAACACAAATAACCAATCTTCCCACTGTCGGGTCATACCTCAAGACCAGTGTCTGAATCTCTTAATTTCCATACACCAGGTAAAAGAACCGAGGTCTAGGTGCACAAAAAGGAGAGACATACATTAGGGGTTTGCAAAAAAAATAAAAAAAACATTTAGCCATCTCTTATCACAACAAACTTTCCACAGACCACTCATGGTGGCTGCAAGGAAAATACACATGTTTATTCACAAACAATTGAAATGTAATTTGAAGGAGTTATAATTCTTCCAAAGACTGGGTAACGAGGTTAAGCAAAACAACTGTCCTTTTCTTTCACATAGAAAAGAAACCCTTGAATTTTAATCACTAGAGATGAGTGAAACCAAAAAAAATTGCCATAATTATTTGCAACAGTCACAACACAGAAGCACCATCCATTATGGGCACAACACAATCACAAAACCCAATAAAAAGTAATTTCGACCATTATCTCAACTTGAAACATTTAAATGCCAACAAGGACGAATCTCCACTTAAATGCAATTTTCACAGTCATGATACCCACATACATTCATCTAAACTTTGGAAAGCAAACACAAGACTAGATTTATTAACCATTCTTAACCTTCAATTCCTCATGGTGGAATAGAATAATCTATTATACTTAATCAATATTTCAAGCAGTAATTAAGTGAAATTGAGTATGAGGATAACACATATGGATTAATAATAACCACAAAAGCATAAGCACAATCTTAGTAATAGATAGAGATATTTTCTAGCTATCATTAGTAACTTGCCAAAGTCGGGTTCATTAATGTCAAGCATCAATTATTCAATGACTCGAAACTCCCGTAACCTCGTATACTCTTAATGTAGCTCAACTATGTAACTTAATAATATGAAATATCTTAATTGAGCAATATATAAGAATTCTAATTCTATAGTACGTATCCGAAAAGAAGACCAAAATTTTATTTAAGCAACATGTAAAGATTTAATGCTAATTTACATATCCATTTACAAAGAACTAGAGAAGACCAAAATCATATTTAAGCAATGTATTAGGATTTCAATACTACTTAAATATCCAGTTATAAGGAACCACAAGAGGATCCAATATTCTTTAAACAATACATAAAGGTCTCAATGCTAACCTACTTATCCATTTAAAAGAACCATAAAAGATTAGAAATCAATTCATGTTATACCAATAAGGTTGAAACATATCTTTGTTAATTAAGCTATGTTTTAAATGGTGGAATGATCTTACATGGAGGAAACCTTTGCATTAAGTTTAGGCCACCAAAATCACATAAATCCCTTCACTACACTTCCTTAAGAGTCATCAACCAGTCACTTAAGGATCTAAACCTAAGTGATAAGGTTAACGCTCAATCCTCCCAATCAATTACAATAACAAAAACTCAAATTGCCATACCCTTCTTGTAGTTAAACATTGTCTTTTAACCAATGTTAAATACAAGAATAATTAAATTCAAATACTAGCTAACAGAAACTGGGTAAAAATATTAGAAATATAATTTAATATAAGTAAATCATGAAATGATTACAAGTATAATAAGGGTAGCACATTGTATTAAAAACAATTAATGAGAACTGGGAAAGAGGAGATTTGTTTAGAAATATAGTGAAAGCACGATTTTTCTTTGACTCCCAATGTTTTTTTTTTAACCATGAAAACATCAACCTCCCAAAAGTATATCCAACAGCCCTGACTTCCAATGTTAAATTCTATCAGTGAGGAGAGGCAAACCATGATCCGATGTCCTTACCAATTCTACGGTGAGCCTAACCGGAAAGTTCACTAGATCGCTCTGCTGTGAAAATATTTCCGACGCTTTTAGAACAAAAATCAGAGGAAGGAACTTGATTTCTTTAACGTTGTGACTAAAGGAAAAACTCATAACCGCAAGTATAACAAGAGTGAAGAATAATCTGGGTTTCGTCTAAAAAGAGTATAAAAACAAATGGATTCCAAGGATAAAAGTTTTCCTCTCGGGTCTCTGTGCAGCGTGTAGAGTTTTTCTTCCAACACAGTCAATTTATGCCAAACTCCAATTACGAGCCAAATAATAGCATACAATCGACGTAGCGACCAGTGCCCAAGTGCCAATCCCACGAGCCATCTCAACACATACCCTCAACATCAACTCAACACACGGGGCGCTAAGGGGAGAACCCACGATTCAAGAGTTTTCACTCTACAATAACCACACAAAATTGTGATTCGGATTAGTATAAATTTGACAACACCTAAAGAATTAAAATTGAAAAGTAAGTCCAAATAAACAGAGCATCTAAGAAATCCGTTCTTAAACGTGTAGAATGGCTTCACAATTACCAACAATTAAAATTCAAAGATGTAAAAAAAAAACTCTACAACAACCCAATGAATATCAGCACTGGCATCGTCGGTTATGAAATTAAGTTTAAGAGGTTCAACAATTAAGTAGTGACCCAAAAAGTAGATTCCGACAAATACATTAACCTGCAACAAATTGAAAAAAATATGAGTTTCTGCACAAGCCAATAACCTCTGTAACGACCTCACGAATTTCTCAACTCGGAAATGTGGATAAGTTAAATTTTGGATCTCGAAAACAAAATAGGGAAACAAACAAAAGGATGTTCGAATTTTCTACGAGGTGGAATGAATTAATAACGGGCAATGGACAACTTTGAATTCTGTTTTGTAAATTTAAATTCACTTGCATAAATAGAGTAGCATCTAAAACACGACGAGAATAAGATTTCCCAAATTCCATTTTTCGTAAAATTGGCAGCGATAAAGATATCCAACTATAAATTGATTGACAACATTCAAATGAAACTCTAATTTGATAATGTCTTTTAAATTAGCAATGAATTACAAATTCATTTCAGGAAAGAAAATAAAAATGCGATGTTCAAGTCACGAATTTCATACTCAGAAAAGTTAAATAATAGAAGTAATTCCCAGAAATGCAATGTCTTGAAGCATACATAAGAATTTCTAAATTTAGGATCTATGATTAAATTTGGCAGTGAAAACATAATTTTTCTCGGAATTCTGAGCTGAAAATGGATGGTAGCGAACCCAAGAGATTTAAACAATATTAGTTCATAAATATTCAGCGAAATTATTATATAAAATCAGAATTACAACTGTTTTAAAAAATGGAATCTTAAACATTCAATCTACCAAAACAAAATCTTGCTATATTAACAGCTTCAGAAATAAATATCGGAACCAATGAAGATAGAAAGTAGATGATGTATGTCAACCACTTGCGCTCCTTCTTACTCTAGCTTTCTAATCATAGAGACTTCAACAGTACCTCCCAGCGAATGTTAGGGGTACTCTTTTTCCCTTTTAGCCTCCCGCCCGCAAAGAGGCCACACACAAAAACCAGAGATACTATAGCTCCAAGTTTTCCTCGCAAGGAAGAGCTACCACTCTATCCTCAAACTTGGTCTCCCAACTCTCACAAGTAAAACACAGTCCAAAAATTACTTTGGCAACATAACTTTAGCAATAACAAGTGTGATCCATTTCCCATCTACATTATTTGTTTTATAGAATTTTCCTTACTAACACATGTCCACATGCCCAATTAATTAAATTTTTAATTAAATAAATTAGGATTATTCACCCTCACTCTTGTCACACTCTCCCCAAGTAGCACAAGTAATTATAAATTTTATTTTAATTAAAAAGTCAATTTCCCTCACATTCCCCAATGTGTTCCTAATTTCTCTCTTAGTTGTCTCTTTATTCGTCAGATTCTCATTTAATGAGTGTCTACTAACTAGATCCTAGTTAGAGTTTGATTATGAGTCTTCTTCTAGTTAAACTAGCAGTAGCTAGACTCTAGATACCATCCTATGTGTACACTTATTCTCTCATATTATATTTCTTTCTTATTTTAAATTCTTTTTTTATTAATTTCATGCACACATGTGCACTATATCTTATTTTTAGATTTTCTCACTTTTTTATTTTTTAATTTGATTTATCTTGTTTCATTTAATTTAATTAACTCCCATAACTAAACTTAGAATTAGGCTTAGTCTTTGAATTAGGATTTGAATTTTATTGGGATTTATAATTAATAGATTCACTCTTTAACTAATTAGTTAAATCCGACAAGGTCTAAAGATTTCAATGTTTTCTAGGCCACCTAGATTTATTGACTCAAGTTTTTAATTACGTGACGTGCCCTTCAAGATGCACCTCCCTGCTCCAAGGGTTCCACTCGCCTTTGACATGTTTTGGTAATTCGTCCAACCCTTGGAGTCAACACTCCACTCGGTCGACCTTGTGAGAGAGCAAGGGATTCTAAGGAATAAAGAATCTATCTTATTGCACGCCCTTTAGAAATCTTCATGAGCGACTGTCTCAGTCCACCCTCATGAAATTTTGGACCTCTCGAATTAGGTAATCATTAACTTACCATTTGAGCCACGACGAGAGTTCTAGTAGGCTATGACAGGGAAGATGCCACACCTCTTCCTCAATATCTGATTTTTCTACATGGCCCCTTTACTCCTTATGTGAGTCAGACTAGCAAGCATCGTCAACCTACATCCATTGAAAAAACATTGTCACTAATCCATATACATAATCATACTAAATCAATCATATGTCACATATGCATAAAATGAAATACTCAAATAAAATAGAATCCACTCGCTGACTCAATCTAGAATCCAAGAAAGTCCATTGATGCCATCAACATCCATAATTTGTCACGTGTCCTTCACACTTATTCGAAAAGATCTTTTACACGACTATGGTTGAGTTATTATGTATGTGTTTATTAACCAATTTAGGAAGCTGAATGAAAGAGGAATAAGTATAGAAGAATCATAATAGCCATATACACATATGCAAAACTGAAATAAATCATAAAATACAACAAACCATAACACCAATGCGATAATAGAGTTCAACAATCTCGCCTACGTCTCCTGGCCTTTGCCTCAGTGGGTGAGGATTTAATATTTATGTTCAAATATCAATAAGTAAATTATAACAGTGCCAAAAGGTTAAAAACCTGATTTGGTCTTGTTCTACCAGATCTCTAGAACGCAAAAAAAGAAACAACACTCAAATCAGATGACCAGAGCTCCCAGAAATGGACCGCAAAGGTGCGCTCCTCAACAACTTCCCTGCATAAAAATGGTTTTGGATTGAAAAATATTCAGCATAAACCTTCTATGAATATCCTCCTATGGCCTCAAGAAGGTCTCGTTTATATAGATATGATGTTGGTAACCATCTCCCATTTCCCACCCAAGATCTAGCCTCAAGAAGGGCCAAATATCCCCTAAAAAGGGCCAAAAATCTCCAATAATAGTTGAATAAAAACAATAAAATCACTATAATAAAGTGAAAACCCACTTCTACAGTAATATAGGGTGTAACCCCCTTTTGTATGGCACCTGGTCCTATGAGCGTGCACCATATGGCCTAGCGTTAGTTGTATGGGTTGGCCCCCTAGTCTTTGGCCGCCCGACCTTGGCGCTTGGTCACATTGAACAACATGAGGCCCTGTCCCAGAGCTACATGTGCCAATTGGTTAGATAAGCCCCCGATATAAATCCTAAGGTTAAGAACCTTGGTCGGCGGGCTAGCCCAACTGACCGGATGCTAACCCATATAAATGTGGCAACAAACGAGGTAGTAACACTGGGTCACATGGAAAGGTTTTCGGAACCGAGGGATAAGTCCCCAACTATTTAAACACACCGTGGATTTTTTTTTGGCTGGTGGTCGTGTGAAGGCATGTAACCGGGGATGGGGGCTAGACTCCAGCCCCAACCTTTATCCACCTGAAACCTTTGGTAAACTTAAATAATAAAATGGGGCTATGGTTTGTAAGTACCACCCACAAGCAACCTGGCTAGCCCAACCCTGCCAAGGCTTAGCCCGTACAGAGGTCCAGTGTTCGAACCTTTTTGCGTCCAAAATTTTTCCCACAAAAATTTACCAACCAACCAATGAATGGGTGCCATGTGGCAGCCCATGTCTGGGCAACGTGGCACCTTCCCATTCGTCCAAAAATGCCATGTCATCAAACAATAAATTCCCAGTGACCACGTCAGCAACCATTGCCATGTCAACACACCTGCCACAAAGGTGTACCGGCATGCCACGTGTCAGTCTTCCAGTGGTGAGACCTGTCACCCCCAAATTGGTCAACCTATCATGTCCATGTCAGCGTTTGTATGCTCAGTCAACCTATCACGTGTCACCTAGGGATGATTTTAAGGATGGAAATTTATTTTAAAATGTAAAAACCTTAGTGAATCTTACTAATCCTTCATATACCAACTATACACGTTTGGCAATATTTTTGTAAAAATATTCAAATTTATAAGGATTTTATATAGTTTGTATAAATTTTTGGCGATTTTTGAGGTAAAATAATTTTATCCTATAAAAATTGGGCGAATCATTTTTAGAATAGCAAATCTTTTTTTGGGAAAAAACATAGAAAAGTAGCCCATTAGTGAAATTTAGCCCCTAAAATCATTCATGTCACCCCTAAAAGCTACCAACTATTCCTCCCATGTCAGTTGTATGACCGTACGACCTTTACAGTCAACTTCCAGGTGGAACTGTACGGACTATACAATCATCAATTTTTTTTGCCTGTTTGGAAAAATTAATAGATCGCCATAACCTGAGAATACGACGTTTGTTTGAGCCCGTTCAAGTTGCGTTGGGTTCGTATTGACGAGGCCTATGCAAACATTTGTTTTGAAGTCATTCTGAGAACTTTTGATTTTTAGGCCTTTCTAAGCCCCATCAACCTCCTGGATCTAATTCTAGATCACACCTCCCCACTAAAGGACCTTTTGGTCCCCAAAATGTTACTAACTAGTCATCAAGCTCGAGTTAGGCCACCCGACTTATTCTCTGTCTCTGAACTCTGTCTTTTGCACCTGTCTCATCAAAATCAACTGTAACACAATCATGACAACTGACAACATATTGTTAGCCATTTGTACCATGTCACATCTTACTAAACTCACTATCATCCATGTAGACAACATTACTAATGATAGCATAAAAAATATTACTGCAAATGAGTTGATATGTTTGTAATATTTGCATGACATAAGCTTATTTTGAAGCAAATTGTGATTGATTTTCCATTCTACAATCATATATGTTCTTGCTTAAGATCGATTACTTTATTTAAAACAATTATAGGTGTGTTTCTTTTTTGAGCTTCCTTATTTAATTGTTCCCTAGTTTGAAGAGTTTTATTTTCCTTTACATGATGAGCATGAACCACATATTCTTGACCTACTTTGGTTAAGTGATATTGATTCTTTGTCATGTAGAAGATTGCTTTACAATCATACAAGTATGGACTACTTAAGAGCATTCCACATTAACTTAGTGGCACTACATCACATGTTACCTCGTCCACATACTTAGATGAAATTGCAAATTTTAATGTGAACTGCTTTGTTATGTGCATTTGATGATTGTTTCTTATCCATTTAAGTGTGTAAGGCTTATGATGCATCTGTGTTTTCAACCCCAATTGCTTAACCAATTTCTCAGAAATTAAGTTAGATTGAGATCCACTATCTCTCAATGTGTCAACCTTAGTGTGCCTCATGATGACCCTGATGTGAAACAATTTACTTCTATAATATAATCCATCACCAACTTTACTTGTCATACCAACCAATGAGACCTTAGATTCATCACCTGAATCTGATCCCAAGTCTGTGGGTCATGTTGTCGTTGCAACTGTTTGCCTCCCTTTCTTTTCCTTGAACCACTTTGGCCTCTTATCGGGATGCAATTGTCAATATATGTCCTCATCATGCCCCTCTTTCTTGCAATGCTTGCAAGAGGGCTTTTCTTCCTTTCTCATCATTGCATTTTCCTTCTTGCCATGCTACTTCTTTTTTTCCTCTTTCTTTGAAGACAATTCCTCTGATACACCAACACCTGTTTTCCTTGCTTTAATGTATGTCTCTTGAACATAAATATCATCAATATTAGTTGGTCCAAACATGAATACAATATTTCGAATATGTGCAGGTAAACCTCCTATATACTTCATGAGAGTTTCTTAGGTATGTAAAAGAATATCTAACATCAATTCCATTTTACGAAATCCATCTGTGTAGTCTTGCACTGTTTGTCATTTTCTTAGCTTTAAATCTTTCCATTCAATTAACGCTTTCTCTTTATAGCCCAAATGATAGCATTTCTTTCTAAGTGCAAAAATAAAACTTTTCCATAATGGAAATACATTACCCACTTGTTGCGTTCCATTTTGCAACTTGGTTTGCCACCAAATGAGTTATGTGCCTGCAAGTCTCAATGATTCCAACTTGATTTGTATGGCCTCATCCTTAATCTATTGCACACTGCAATAAACATCCATTTGTCTGACCCAATTTTCAATTCTCTCTGCATTAACTTCACCATCATACATGAGTAATTCAAATTTTACATCAAGTTTTAATAAAGGCATTTCATTCTTATGTTTATGGACATGTTTATTTTCATTGGATTTAGAACTTGAACTTGAAGAAGAAGGAGAAGAAGGAGGTGAATATGTAGGTGAAGGATCAATTTGAGGAGGATATTCTCCTTATTCACCTTTTCCATTTGAATATTCACCAAGAACTGGTCTCTTTCGTTCCAAGTAATCCTCATAGAAAAACTTCATCATCTCCGACATAGCAAATAATTTTTTTCAAAATTCTTTCTAATCCTGAGAAAGTCCCTCTTACGATGCCATCCTCTCACTTTGAGAAGTTATCTTTCTCAATCCAATCAATAGATTTTCTTCAACAATATGACCTTCACCACGATGTAGATTTTCCCTGGTTAACATGAAAAACTCAAATCCAAATGTCAACTAGCTCTGATACCACCTGATCCGAAAAGATCTTTTACATGATTATGCTTTATTTAAGTTCTGTATATATGTATATGGTTGTTATGATTCTTCTATACTTATTCCTCTTTCATTCAACTTCCTAAATTGGTTAATAAACATATGCATAATAACTCAACCATAGTCGTGTAAAATATATTTTCGGATCACACTCTCAGGTAAACTCGTCAATAGCATCTTCAATACATATATATTGAAAAAAATAAGTCACACAATATCATCTTCATCATGTATAATCCATAATCGAAACAAAATCACCATTTACCAGACCCGGATCACTTGCACGCAAGTGTCCTCAAAGAATAAGTCGATAACATGTGCTCAGTAGAGGAGGATGTTACACATAACTCCATGACATGAACTGATCATAGCCATTAAAAATACACACTGCAGATACAATATTACAAAACATAGCCACAAATCAATACAATGTGGATCTATGTGATAATACATATATTAGCATTCTCAAATGATCTCCATCCTAGCCTAGGAAAAAAACCTAACAAAGTGAGCGCCCAACCCAGGGTTTTTGTAACAATCTTTATGCAATATGAATATAACCATGTGAATATATGGTTTGATGTTGAGCATGGTAGAAACCACTTCATTATCGGTCATTGATGTAAACCTTTAACAAGTGCGAGGGAAATCACCAATGATGTCAATGATTCCCAAGTTACCCTAGTACACTCCAATGAATGTGAATAAATGAGCTAAGGTTGAACATTCATGGAATCATTTGATCAGAGGTCAATGATGTAAACCTATTGTCAAAAGCGAGGAGGCCTGTCATTGAGGCATGTCGGTCCCAAGGTACTAACTGGTTTATACAAATAATTCCTAGATAATGTGATGAATTCGACATGAACAGACTCATCAAAGGAGAGCCTTGATGTATCTCCCATAATCGACATGAAACTAACAAAGGAAAGTGATGTTATATGGTGAATCAAATGAGTATGTAATGACACAGAAAATGGAAACTGGTAATGCTGCATATGGATTGTTTGAAGTGAAACTTCCTTTGAACATGATGAGGCATGACAACTGACTTGGAAGCATTGACTCAACGAGTACCAAGAACTTAATGCAATGCCAATAAGATAACTTTTCGACTAGAATAAAAAAGTAGGACAACACATGGAATTGGTATGACTTAGAGAAAAGTAGATTACCCAACTGTAAGATGAAACACAAACAAGTGCCATGGTCAAGGGTGACAATAGCTCCCACAAAGGATTCTAAAAACCTTGACCCACTTCCTTCAATTTCCCCCCCATCCAAATAGATGAGTGCTTATTTCTTTTTAACAAGCTTGAGGAGGATAAAATATGCTTAGTATATCGCATCCTCGGATGATCCCATTGACATATGTTTAACGGACCCAAGGATGGGGTCCCAGATGGTTCTTGGAGATTGGACTCACATAGGTCCTTCGATGCATAGTTTTATGAGCCCAAATAATGTAAAATCGATGGTTTTTCATGTTTAGAGAGTTTGAAAATAACTTAAAGACAACTCCATGGATGCGTTTTTCATAAATTCATCCTCCCAAGCTCAAAAAAAGTGTAAAAAAATACAGGGATGATTTCTCTAGTCATAATTGATTAGAGTAGTCTTTTTTCGTAATTAGTCTCGTGATGCCGAAAAAGAGATAAAATACTACTCAAAATATGCCCATTCAAATATTTTAGCAAGTGTGAAAGGAAGCAAGCTCACTGTAATGAACCTCAAAATTGTCATAAAAAAAAAATCTAAGGAACATTAATCTTCGATTTTCATTGAATAAATTTGTAGATCAGATGAAGACATCTTAAATCTTGTCCTAAATATCTGTGAGATAATTTATATGCCACCCGAAGGAACAACCACACCAGTCTAACTTACTTTGAGTAGCATAGGTTCTATCCTTCCCTTCATACTCAAACCACACCCATTTATATTTATAAATAAATATAGGTAGTATGCTAGGCTTAGGATTTATAGTCCCTTTCTATCCCTTAGTTGAGAGTTCCTATGTTGTCGCGTGAGACTATTTAATTGACCTTAGAGAAAAGTTCATACATCAGATATAAGGTAACAGAGTCAAGAATATGCCCCTTACCCTTTCTTTACTTGATCTTAACTAAACATTATATCGATGAAGTCCAATGAACGATGGTTTAACTATAGTGAACAGTTGGTGTGGCGTATTCCAACTCACCATATTGTGAAAGGGACTAAAAATGACTTTGTAATTTTCGTGATGTGGGAGAGATGGTCTTCTTTCAGGCGAAGTTAAGAATTTGCATCACCATTAAATGACAGTCTTTTACTATGCGAATTATGATGTTCTCACCTGGTCTTTCATCCAACTGAGACGTGCCAACTCTATTCTTATCACATGGTCCAACTACCCTTCGCACTCTTAGCATTTAGAATGTGTAGTTAGGGTTCGTCAAGGGTTTAATGTGTTTACTCTTTCATTGTGGAGTCCCGTCGAAAATATTTGTGTAATGTCTCTCATATTCAGGCTATCGAAAAGGGGTAACAAGAACCGAAGGGTTGCTATAACCATCTACCCTCCCCGGTAAGCACTCATTTCCTACACTTATGGTTTTTAAAGTGGCACGACTCTCTGTTATAGTGAAATAACACTCGTAAACCGATTTCCCATTTATTCTTACTTGAGTCTCCCATTAAAGATATTTTCTATAATTGTCATGAGTTAAATCATGTTTTTTGGGTGAGTAGGGTCTTTCTATGGACTTAAACTTCGACTTCTTGAGAGGCACTGGAACCCCGTCCCCTTATCCCGATTCTAGAGACAATACATTGTTAAAAAATAAATCCTATGGTTTCATACTTTCTAACATCGATATCCTCTACGGTCTCTCTGTAGATGTAGGATGAGGCCTACTGTTAAGTTTTATTGAACTCCTTGTGTTATTTATGTTTTCTTCTATCCTAGTCATGGTTTGGTAATGTCTCTTACATTATCTATAATCCGGTTCAGCAATGGTTCCACTCCAGCGTTTATTCTACACCGTACTTCTCTGCCTTCTTGCGTCGCATGTTGTATTCAATTATATGTTAATTGTTAACACAATTGATTTATTCACTGCCAGTATATATATATTAGATCTTGTGAATGGTATCATTCACTAATGATGAGCCCCTTTGGCTGCGAGGGTACCCGTCATGTGGACGTTGTCCCCTTCCACTCTTTCCGAGTTCGTGGAATACATCCATATATATGCGTGGAGAAAAGGTCAGCCTGCCCTACATCCTAGGTTAAGTATTATTCTAGGCTGAACTCTTTTGATTAACTTCATTCTATTGAAATTTATCATTCGACTTATATATATATTTTTGTAATGAATACTAATGTAAACGTGTAAATTCCTTGCAAGGTTTCGACCGTGTACAATTATGGGTGCCGGTTTTTATCAAAGGTGAACAAGGTATTCGAGTTCCCTTATAAACTTTTCAAGGTTCCATCACTTTGAAGGCTTTGAATTTAGTTTATATTTAAAGTAGTTTGGTAGTTACATCTGATTTCCTGTAATGGCTAGAAAAATAATTTGGAGGATTCCCAAAGTATTCTGGGTTTTCCTAGGCAGTTTGCTATGTGTAATAACTCCTTTAGAGATTAATTTACAATCCCTCTTCTTACCTAATTAAATAAAGGAAGGACTATAGGATAAATTATTTTATTCGCCATTTTGGTTTCTCCTGTACAAAAAAAATTTGGTTATCGGGACTATTGTCCTAACTTGCATACTCAGTATCAAAAGTTTTTATCTTCCTCATTGTCGATTTTGATTTAGAAAGGATAATATTGAAGGTCTTATTTTACTTAATATATGTTTAATGTAACTCCATCACTTACAGGTTGTAAGGATATGCCCGTGTGTACATGACTACACCTTTTAAATTTCATTTACATTGTAGGTAGAGAAACCTTGGACTGTAATACGGATAATTGGGAGGTTTTCAGATTCTTTAATCAGTATTTCGATCATATAGATGCAATTACATGTCCAATGGAACAATTTATTACTTATATAAGATAGGAACAAGTATGTATATAAATATGTATTTTCTTTGAAAGACAATCAGATACTCGATTCTTCGTATAGGAAGGAGGACATTACTAAGTGTTCACATAAGAAATATTATTCTAACTTACGTCTGGGTTTACTAGGTTATCTATCAAACGTCCCTCAGTTGTTTGTATAACTGAGCAGTTCCACTAACATTAGGTTTGCACCTGTACATTTAAAGGTTTTCTAGAATTTATGTTTAGCATTTCATAGTTAATTACTACTTAGATCTGAATATATCTATGTATGTAATCGCATGCCTTAGTAGAGATTATAATGACCCCAAAATATTTAACTAGTTACTTGTTGTATAAATACAGATAGACTGTCTTATTGTGAGTATGGATTTAAATATAGCAGGATCGAAGCTAGATATAAGTATGCATATCTAAATACCTTCATTCAAATGAGAAAATGACTCTTGAGCTTGGAAGAATTTTAAATAGAACTGACCCACCCAACAATATATATCTACATACAAAATTGTCTTCCATATAGCCACATAATCTATCGTGAATTCCCATACTAGTAGGGTTTCGTTCCGATTCGAGGTTTTGGTTTGTAAATGTTGGAGACAATATAGAACTTGAATACATTGTCCACATATGAACTTATACTAAATTGACACTTCCAGAATTTGTATTTTTTTTCTGCTTGATTACTTCATACAAGTTAACCCTGTCCTTGTCATGATTTACATAATATATAGTGGCTTTTACTACACCATTTCTTATTTATATTTTTTCCCTACCATAGATGGATTACTCAAGTGTTTTATCCGTCCTTTATTATAATAAAATAACATTGTTCCGATAACAGAAAGATTGTTGTGATACTGTAGATGTAGTTTTAACCAACATAGTTATTTCCACAATTAACCTACAACAACTCTCTAATTCCATCTAATACATATGACTGCAAGGTAATAAATTAGAACAAGAACACATACAATCATTTCAATGGCACAAATTCAGTAAGGGAAATTAGAGAGTACATATCTGAACTGGTTGCTGGAAAACAAAGAAAACAACCACGTTCCTCCCAACCTTAGAATAGGGCAGCCAAATCACTTGCACAGTTCACCTCCTATCCTGACCATGAATCCATGAGGGAGAACTTGAAATCTCCCCTTACATAATGTTCCTCTATCTGTAGTCCTCTCCTTGCCTCACACTCAATATTCAGTGTTCATAATAGCAAGTATACAACAGTTTCTTTTCCCCGCATAATAGGCAGTGTACTGCCTCCTCACATATGGTATTTATCCAAACAATATTTTTCCCTGGGTCTTTCTTCCCTCCCTTGGGAATTTTCGCAGCTTCCTAAATCCCTGATTTTCAGGGATTGCCAATGGCCAAATCCCTGATTTTCCACTTGTAAGAATCAACCCATAGATAGTTCCAACATGTAGCCCACTCATGGAGTCATGGTCAACTAAATTTAACATGGTTGTTCCATTTGTCCTCGTGCAATAATTAAAACAATATTTTGTTTACATAAAAGTCTCATAGTCAAATAGATTGTTGGATCAAATCAGGTCTCTACCCAACAATCATTATAATTAATTACAATTTATTAAATTCGAAATTTGAAATTGCCATAAATGGCAAAAAATTTCCAAATTCAAATTCACTAAAAATGGAATAATTTTCTAACAAATTTTGAATTTCAAAAATACTTTACTTTTGGGGATGTCACATCCTTTCCCCCTTCAATAAAACATTGTCCTCGGTGTTCGTTCCTTTCTTGGAACAGGAATGGATGAGATCTTCGCAAATCTCCCTCTAACTCCCAAGTGGCCTCCTCAGGACTAAAGTGCTTCCATTTCACTTTTACCTGAGTGACAGATCTGTTATGAATTTCTATTTATATTTGGTCTAGAATGAGCAGGGTTTCCGCCTGGAACTCACCTTCTGGTTCCACCTGCACCAAGTTCCAATCAATCATATGAGTAGGTTCATGGACATACTTTTTCAACAAGGAAACATGAAATACATTATGAATTATTATATTAGCTGGAAGTGAAAGTTGGTAAGCTACATGATCTAGGTGGATATCGGTGGCCACCCACCTTTTCTGACTGGCTCAAAACAGTTTTTTTGAAAATTTGACAATTTACTATTTTTAACAGTTTTTAACTTCCAAGGCCATTTTGAGGGCCCAAATGAAGGTTTTTCAAGATAGAGGTTCTCATTGATAGTCAAAGGAATAATTGATCGCCCAAAATTAATCTCCTTGACGATACCTTTCCAATGAGCTATAAGACACCTAAAATGGATATCGTATGCAGAAGTTACGACCCCGGGTAGTTGATGTACTATCTCACCCAAACAGGGCCCACATGACTTTTGGTGCTTCATCTCCTAGGGTTAGGTTTTTGGATGTCTAGGGTTTTTGGAATTCCATTTTATTATAAAAATTCCTTCAGAGCCTCATTGTATTCATCTTCTTACGAATGCGAGTAGCCATCACATCTCTTCTTAGAGATAAGCTGGCACCATTCTAGTGAGTCTTTCACTTTGTATTTTTACATTCTCTGTACATTTGTTTCATTAATAGAAATCGTGTATTACTATATATATATATATATGTTTATGGATGCATCTTTGATACATTTCTATTATATTATTGAATATCTATGACATCTCTGTGCATTTCTTTATTATATCTCCGATCTCATTTCATGGTGAAAATATTCAGGATCAGTGGTTTCAGAGTAGGCTCTTCTTAATCATTTTTTCAGTGCATGTTATGGTCCGAGTATAGAAAGTTGGGTATCGAGATTATCTCTCTTGAATACAATCGCTCTCACACACCCAAGAAACCCTCAATGGTGGAAGAAAATAAAAAAGACGGAGCAAACGATCCTATCAATCTGTTGCTTGAGCAAGCTCTCACACGACAGAGGGACAAAATGATCGAGAATTTTTCCCACATCCTTCAATGCTTTCCAATAGAAACAGGTGCATATTCATCAAGTGACCAATTTTGAAGCACCTTGCCTTTCAAGGTACAAGTTAATTTTTATATTCATGTATTTGAAGGACAGATAGATGCAAAAGCCCTAGAAAAATGGTTAACTCTGCTAGAAGGTTATTTCTCTGTTCACAATTTTCCTGACAAAGAAAAGATCAACTTCGCACTCCTTAAATCTCTCCCTCATGTCAAACATTGGTGGGAAACTTATTGGTAGAAAAGTTCCACAGAGCAGTCTGGAATATATGGGGTCGAGCCCACTTGGGATTTTTTTGTGGATGTGGTAAATGAACAATATTACCCTGTTGGAAACTATGAGGACCAGTACATGAGATGGACCACACTACGGCAAGAGAGGGGCCAAGCAGTTCTAGAGTTCACCAATCCCTTCCATACCTTGTGCACCAAGCTAGGTATCAAAGACTCCGAACGACATTTGGTTTTGAAATACTGTGGGGCTCTACACAAATACATCCAAACTGAAATGGATTTTATGGACATCTCATCACTCGGTGTTGCTTATCGATATGTTGTTAAAATCGAGAAGAAATTTAAGCACCAAAATAAATGGGAGTTCAGGTCTGCGAATCCTCAACATACAAAGTACGACAAACACAACCATAGCAGATAGTTTCCCAAAAACCAATCCAAGCCACATGAAAAGAAGGGTCACGAGAAGACAAATAAAGAAACTAGAAAATGGTGCAATTTCCACAAAATCCCTTGGCACAACACTGATGAATGTCACTCAAAACAGTCATTGGTGGTTGGGATCAAAGATAAGGAGCTGAACCCTGAATCGGAATCTGATTCTAAACATATTGGTAAAGGACAGATCATTGACGTAGACCCCACTACTATTGTCGCGACCACAACAATTCAACAAGAAGAACTAACAGATCCTGAAGAGGGGGAGTGCCTTTTTCATTCACAGATGTGGGTGAAGGGGACCCCGCTGCATTTTATTGTTAATAACAAAAGCCAGAAGAACCTCATCTCAGAAGAGGTCATCAAACAGTTGTGACTGTCGACAACACCACACTCACAACCATACAACATCGGGTGGCTTCGCCAAGGTCGAGATCTTCATGTCAGCCAACAATGTCGATTGTCATACGACATCCAACCCTTCAAGTATGAGGTATTATGTGATGTTGCCCCACTAGATGTATGTGATGTTCTCTTAGGCCAACCATATATGTGGAAGCACCATGCTATTTATTAGTCTCGACCCCACAGTGTCATTGTTTCTATAGGGGCTCATCTCTACAAAATACCAAAGGTATTTCCGACTACTATTCCACCTAAAAAGTGTCGCAAGGTAGTATCTTATACTGCAAAATTCAGCTTCTTCACAATCTATTCAAAAGGGGAACAAAAGGACACTGCAACCACTATAGCTTCGCCCCAAGCACCTTCTATCCAATCGAAGGAGGTCGAAAAGGTTGCAACAAAGATAAAATATTCCTTCTGCACACTATCCTCTCATGTATCCCGACTTGTTGAATAATCTCAGCCTCAACAGGTTTGTGATAGACTTCCACAAACTGAGCAGCGCGACGTCTCCAGCAAGGCAAGCAGCTCACCAAGATGCAGATTCAGTAAACGCTTTTCCCTCTCCCCTGGAAGTCAATGAAATGGATGCCATTACTTCATAACGAGGGAGGATTAATCCATGTTGATATCAGTGGCCACCTACATTTTTCGATTGGCTCAAAACAGTTTTCTAGCCAATTTGTTAATTTACTATTTTTAGCATTTTTTAACTTCCAGGGCCATTTTGAGGGCCCAAATGAAGGTTTTTTGAGATAGAGTTTCTCAATGTTAGATGAAGGCATAATTGAGCCCCCAAAATTAATCTCCTTAAAGATACATTTCCAACGAGATATCATACGCCTTAAATGGAGATCATATGAAAAAGTTACGACCCCGGGTAGTTGATGTACTAACTCACCCAAATGGGGCCCACATGAATTTTGGCGCTTCATCTCCTAGGGTTAGGTTTTTGGATGTCTAGGGTTTTTGGAATTCCTGTTTATTGTAAAAAGGCCTTCAGAGCCTCATTGTAATCATCTTCTTACGAATGCGAGTAGCCGTCACATCTCTTCTCAGAGATAAGCTGTCACCATTCTAGTGAGTCTTTCACTCTTTATTTTTACAGTCTCTGTACATTTGTTTAATCAATAGAAATCATGTATTACTGTATATTTGTGTTTATGGTTGCATATATGATACATTTATGTTATATTATTGAATATCTGTGACATATATATGCATTTCTTTATTATATCTCTTATCTCATTTCGTGCCAAAAATAATTCGGATCACTACGGGTCCAATTCGAGGTAATATCTCGAAGGGCCCACAGAACTTGGGTGCCAACTTGGCACGGTTCTTGAGTTTTAGTGAACTATTTAGGGCTTTGACCTTTAAGTAAACATGATATCCCACTTGAAACTCCAAGTGTCTTATTTTCTGGTCCGCATAACTTTTATGTCTGTCCTATGCCACTTTTAAGTTATGTTGCACCCTTCTTACCATACTTTCCATTTCTTGGAGCATTTCTGGTCCAACCATGAGTCTATCAACTAAATCGTCCCAGCTAATTGGTGTCATACACTTTCTTTCATATAGTACCTCGAAGGGGCTCAATTTAGCCGAAGTTTGGTACCCATTGTTATATGCAAACTCTACCACATGGAGTTAGTCTTCCCACTTACTCGGTTTTGTTCTTACATACATGCAGAGCATATATTCTATGATCTGATTTGTTCATTCAGTCTGTCCATCCGTTTGTGGATGGTAACTCGTGCTGAAATTCAAATTAGTATTTATCCCTGCAAACAATTCTTTCCAAAAAGTGGATGTAAATTTTACGTCTCTAACTGAGATCACCATTTTAGGAATACCATGTAGTCTAAAAATTTCTTTCATAAATATTTCATAGATATTTATAGATTTAAAATTATATTTCATAGGAATAAAGTGTGTAGACTTACTGAATTTATTGATTACAAAAATAATAGAATCATTATGTTTCCAAGTTTTAGGAAAACCTGTTATAAAGTCCAGCGATATGGTCTCCCATTTCCATTCTAGCACTAGTAATGGCTATAATAGGTTGGCTGGATGTTGGTGCTCGACCTTAACCTTCTCACAATCTTGGCACCTAGCCAAGTATTATGTTGTTTCTCCCTTCATATTAGGCCAGTAAAATAGTTTTCTAATTGTTGCTATTATTTCTGGTATCCTAGATGGCCAAAATACAGTTTCTTATGCACTTCTTCCAAGACTGTTAACCTTAAATCTGTTGAATTTGGTATGTAAAGTCTGTTTTTAAACCGTAATAGTCCCTTCTTGTCGATACTCAGATCTGGTTTATCTGAGTTTGCGATACTGTTTTGTAATTATGCCATTACCTTAGTGTATGTTTCAACGTTAATGCATGTCGTCCTTATTCTTCGTTCCAGATCTCTTTTTGCTCTACTGATATTTATCTCAAATAACCCATGGACTCTTTTGATTAAAGAATCTACTACCTTATTTTCCTTACCCTTGATATGTCTGACCTCGAAGTCGAATTCGCTCAAAAATCATAGCCACCTTGCTTGTCTTGCATTAAGATCTGGTTGGATAAATAGATATTCCACACCGTTATTATCCGTCAATAGTAGAAATTTTTTTCCCATTCTGTAGTGTCACCACATTTTTAAGGCATGTATCACTGTTGCCAATTCTAAGTCATGAGTGACATAATTTCGCTCATATCCTTTTAATTTCTGGGACTCATAACAAATCATGTTTCCTTCCTGAGTTAGGACACCACCTACTGCTTCTTTACTTGCATCAACACATATGATAAAGTCTTTATCTGGGTCTAGTACCTTCAAAATGGGTGAAGTTGTCAATAATTCCTTCAGCTTGTTAAAATTGTCTTGACACTTCTCTGACCAGTTAAAATTGGTCCCTTTCTTTTGTAATGACATGATAGGGTAGGCTATCTCGGAAAAAACCTCTATAAATCTGTGATAATATCTAGTGATTCTCATGAATGACAGAATTCGCTACATCCTTTGGTATCAGCCATTCCATGATGGCTTTTATTTTCTCAGGGTCGACCACAATGCTTTCGGCTGAAATTACATGTCCCAGATATTGTATTTTCTTTTGATAAAAGTCACACCTATCAAATTTGGCGTACATTTTGTGTTTCCTCAATGTTTACAGAAATATTCTTAAGTGTTCTTCATGTTCTCCCTCCATTTTATAATACACCAGAATATCGTCGATAAATACTAGTACGAACTTGTCTAAGTACTGACTAAAAATACTGTTCATTAGGCACATAAACGTGGCTGGTGCATTAGTGAGTCCAAAAGGTATGACTATGAATTTGTAGTGTCCATATCTTGTTTGAAAAGTTTTTTTTCTTATATCCTCATCCTTTATCCTAACATGATGATAACCGGATCGTAAATCCATTTTTGAAAAGATTTTCGCCCCACCTACTTGATCAAATAGGTCATTTATCCTCGGTAAGGGGTACTTCTTCTTAATAGTCATTTTATTCAATTATCTATAATCGATACAAAGTATAAGAGTACCATCTTTCTTTTTCACAAAGAGGACTGGTTCCTCCCATGGTGAAACACTCATTCTGATATACTCTTTGTCCAACAATTCTTGTAATTTTATTTTTAATTCTGTCAGTTCCGGTAAACTCATTCAGTAAGGTGCTTTAGAGATAGGGGCTAAACCAAGTAGCAGGTCTATGGAGAAGTCTATTTCCCTTCTAGGAGGTAATTCTGGTATCTCATCAACAAACATGTCTCTAAATTCATGTAGGACAACAAAATCTTCTAGCTTTGTCTTATCTTCTTTTTCTAATAGATTCGTTACTTGGATGGTGTAAACTTGGCAAACCTTTCTTATGCATTTATTGAATTGCATTGCTGAGAATTGTCGAACTGATACTAGTTTTGGTATACCTTGGGTTGTTCTGGTAGTGTCATAACCATCTTTATAATTAAGTGTCTTTGTATAACAATCTAGAACTGCTTTGTGCTTTTCCAGCCAATCCATTATGATAATCACATCATAAGATCCTAGTGGTAGAATGCTCAAATTTGTTTTTATGTTCTTACCATCTAAATTGAATTCAAAATCAGAAATGAAGTCAACTAGTTTCATTTTTGTCCCTGTTTCTAATTGTACCATCCATGATTTTCCGTGTTTTATCCTCTTAAGTTTGTTTGACTCTAATACACCCGGAGTGATATAAATTAACCTGGCTCCAAGATCAATTAAAACAAAAATTCAGGTGTTATGGATTTTACCTTTGATTTCCACCACCGCAGACTGGTGGTCAACTTGTCGACCATCTACGACTACATTTATTCGATGCAAGCTTCTACCCACATCACCCACCATCGAGGCTTCATGCAAATTATGTACAACATTTCTGTTTGCTGAATTTAAACGTGGATAGTTCCTCCTTAGATGAGGATCTCCACATTCCCATCACATTAATGGTTCCCGGGGACTGCCCCCAAACTTCTTAGTTCCCATATTTACTGTTTTACCACTGCCTTGCGTACTTGTATTATTGAAGTGAAAATCCTTTCTAGGAAATCTTTTTGTTGCATTCCGATAAGGAGCTGTTTAGAATACCTTCTTTCGCTGGTTCATTCGGTCTTGTTTATTATCCTTCCAAGCTTTGGGAAACTCTATCCATTGTTTGTATTGGTCGTAGCACATTCGTTCTTTCCCGAATACTTCACTCAAGGACTTGGGGTTGTCAAACTCAATTTTGTCCTTGTAAGAATGTGGTAAACAAATTAGGAATCATTGGATTTTTACCTTGTCCTACCAGATGTAAGGTACAAACCTTAGTAATTCCAGGAATTTGTTTATAATATCCTCCATTTTCATCTAACCAAGTCGTAACTCATAAAATTCTTTTGTTTTCCTTTCATAGTATCTTTTAGATAGGTATTTTTTCCTGAAATATTTCTTAAAGTCGAACCATTCCATCTGTTTTTATTTTAAACCCTTTGAGAACTTCAGGTCTTGCCAATAGATGTTGGCCTTTCCTTTCAGGTTGTAAATGGCCATTCTGACTTTCATATTGCTGGAATAGTTGTATATTTGGAAATATACAACTATTCCAGNGCCAATAGATGTTGGCCTTTCCTTTCAGGTTGTAAATGGCCATTCTGACTTTCATATTGCTGGAATAGTTGTATATTTGGAAATATTTTTTCATATCTAATAACCATGACTCAAATTCCTCACCTGTTCTGGATTCCCGGTCAAATGTATAAGGTTTAATCTTCTTGAATTCCCTTTCAAGATGATCTACTTGTTTCCATTTTCTATCCATTTTTTCTTTATCTTCAGCTGAAGGGGTACCCTCAGATGAGTTGTCCTCTTTTTCTTCTTCAGGACCAGAGTCCTTGGAGGCCCTCTTACTGACCTCTTCTTCATGATTATCATTCTTTGGGATTTTCTTGGTCACTATGCTGCATAGCATGACTTCATTTATCTCTTATTATTCTTGCTGTGCTTTCTTCAGTTTCTCATTGTCTGCCTTGAAAACCTGCAGTTCAACAATAAAATTCCTCATTGTTTCCAGTACCCGTAGGTGAGCTTCCGTCACTATTCTCTCTTGGATCTCTAGGGGGTCCCTGCTCTGAATTTCCTTCCATTTTGATTTCTTCATCATCCTGATTTGCCATAATTCGCACAAAACAAAAAGGGTTTTCTGTTTGTAACAAAAAGGTTTATTAGTTTTGCATAAATCAAAATATTTTCTAAGCAATTGAAGTGGCCATGTTCAGGTCCAGTGTTGTAACCTTTTTTCTCTCATACCATATGTAATGAACCTCAAAATTTTCATAAAAAATAAATAAATCTAAGGGACATTAATCTCTGATTTTCGTTGAATAAATTTGTAGATCAGATGAAGACATCTTACTTCCTGTCCTAAATCTATGTGAGATAATTTATATCCCATGCAAAGATACTACCACACCAGTCTAACTTACTTTGAGTAGCATAGGTTCTATCCTTCCCTTCATACTCAAACCACACCCATTTATATTTATAAATAAATATAGGTAGTATGCTAGGCTTAGGATTTATAGTCCCTTTCTCTCCCTTAGTCGAGAGTTCCTATGTTGGCGTGCGAGACTATTTAATTGACCTTAGATAAAAGTTCATACATCAGATATAAGGTAATGGAGTCGGGACTATATCCCTTACCCTTGATTTACTTGATCTTAACTAAAAATTATATCGACGAAGTCCAATGAGCGATGGTTTAACTATAGTGAATGGTTGGTGTGGCATATTCCAACACACCATATTGTGAAAGGGACTGAAAATGACTTCGTAATTTTCCTGATGTGGGAAAGATGGTATTATGTCAAGCAAAGTTAATAATCTTCATCACCATTAAATGACATTCTTTTATTATGCAAATTACGATGTTCTCATATGGGCTTTCATCCAACCAAGACATGCCAACTGTGTTCTTATCACATGGTCCATCTACCCTTCATACTCTTAGCATTTACAGCGTGTATTTAGGGTTCATTAAGGGTTTAATGTATTTACTCTTTCATTGTGGAGTCCCCTAGAAAATCTCTTTGTAATGTCTCTCAAATGAAGGATGCCGAAAAGTGGTAACAAGAACCAGAGGGTCGCTATCTCCATCTGCCCTCCCTGGTAAGCACTCGTTTCCTATACTTCTGGTTGTTAAAGTGGCCTGACCCTTTGTTATAGTGAAAGAACCCTCCTAAACAAATTTCCCATTTATTATTACTTGAGTCTCCCATTAAAGTTATTTTGTATAACTGTCATGAGTTAAATCCTATTTTCTTGGTGAGTAGAGTCTTTGTAATGTACCCCAAATTCACCATAAAAAAAAAATTTCTTTCTATGACATAAATCAATTTCATTAGACTTAGAATTCAAGAGAAGGAATGATTAATTTCTGTCCATAAGGATATTATTACACCAGTCTAATCTACTTTGAATAGAAAAGCTTCCGTGGTTGAATTCCTTTCATGATTATATTACTTCCCTTAACTATCAAACCGCTCCAGCATACTCAAACGTATATAGGCAATATCTAGACTTAGGTCGAAGGAACCCTTTTTGTTCAGAGAGATAAAGGGATATCACTTTGAGGTGGAGATCGAAATCGTCTCGGAGGGGTCAAGATCTGGTGGAAGAATGCCAAATTATTTTGGCCATATATCCTTAGAAGAACGAACGGTGAAATTTCTTTGGGGAAGCTACCGAAATCCCGTGGACCGTTGGATCTCATATATCTATGCAGGGGTTAAGCTCACGCGGAGTAGCGACCGTTGGATGAGAAACAACAGGAGTCGTTGATCTCACACTTTGAATTTCGCTAATTCGGAGTTGCCATGTTAGAGGAGGGGGCCTGCCAGTGTAACATTCCATTCCAGACCCCCCCCCCAATTGTTAAAACCAGAATAG
>JZKD02S2040024.1:314278-325962 GCA_000966675.3 Picea glauca | reverse complement strand
AAGTACTATATGTATAGGCCTTTTCCAATTCAATTATTCAGGGATAGATTTGCTAGAACTTCAATTATAGAAGTAAACATGTACCTATAGATAGTTCGGTACCTTTCAAGCTTATCTATACATAGACAATCCTACCTAGATTTCAGAGTTAAATCTACACTTGTAGGTGGATCTATTCCTTCAAGTTCATATTTTGTCTAGCATTTTGTCTCAGGAGGAACCATTACCAAGGTTTAGTCTTGATCATAAACTTCTCACAACGAACAGATGTTATCCATGGAAATTATTTCGTCTTAGCACAGTAAGAGGCATAACATCAGATATACGAATCATTCAAACAAAGACTGAGCATAATTTAAAAGAGGATTAAATACAAAGTTGACATTTCGGTATTCGAGACTCACTACTATAGAATCACAGAGTTCCTTTTCTTTACTAAACCCCAAAATCCCAAAACTCCGAAATGTAGGGCCTACATCCCCTTCACATTTTGCAATTTGGCATTTTGTGTATTTTTTTTGAACGATAGGTGTTCATAAACCCCGACACCCTGAACCCTGAAACCCTGAAATGTTGGGCCCACAGTCCCTTCGCATTTCGCAATTCAGCATTTCACGTATCAATTGTTGATCGTTGGGTGTTCGAAAACCCTGACATCCCGAACCTCGAAAACCCCGATGATTATCATGTCTAGGCGCATGAATATCTTTCTTGTGTTTGGTGTTTGTATCGCCAAAAATCCAATTGACCTATGTTTCCCACACCCTTTTGTCCTCTATTGTTTAATCCTTAAATCAATAGTTTGTCGGTAAAGGTAATTTTTAAATACCAAGTTTATCGCCTTGGAGACAGGCCCTTCTTTCAAATGCTAGAAGTTGGATCGACATATGCTAGATATATATTACTAAATCATTTGATCTCAATTCAACATTCCTTATAATTATTTCCAAAGTGGTTTAAATATGCCATAGCGATTATTTAGATTGGATATAATGGTCCAAGTAAACTTTTGATTCTATATTTTTCCTTCTAGAATAATATATGTACAGACCTACTCAATCCAATTACTCATAGATAGATCTGTCTGATCTTGTGATTACAAAAATATAACTTTTTCCTATAGACGAATTTATACTGTCAAATTTATTTGCACATGGATAACTCTGTCTCAGGCTTTTAATTCAAGAGGGGCAATCCCATAATTTAATACTTGATTATAAAACTTCATACCATGAAACATATATCATCTATGAAAACTGTCTCAACTTAGCACAGTTAAATACATTACAACAAATAGATATAATCATTCACACAATTACAATACAACAATTAGATGCAATCATTCATCCAAATAAGGAAGGTTTACATATTTGGAACAATTCACGGAAAGTCAAAGGGAACAACCACATTCCTCCCAACCGTAGAATAGCGTAGCTAAAACCACTTGCCTGATTCACCCCCTAGCCTGACCATGAATCCATGAGGGCGAACTTGGAAACTCCTCCTAGGCAATGTCCTGCAATTCCAACAGTTAATCTCTTGCCTCAGACTTACTCAGCAGTGCCCATAACAACAAGGGAATTAGAAATCCTTTCCCAACATACTTGACAGCATCCTGCCTCCTCGCATATGCTATTTATTCATTTTTGTTCAGGTCTTTTTTCCTCCTTTGGGGATTTTCACAGCTTTTCTAAATCCCTGATTTTTCAGGGGCTTCCAATGTCCAAATAATTGATTTTCCACTTGTAATTATCAACCCAGAGGTAGTTCCAACATGTTCCCCACTCATGCAGTCATGGTCAGCTAATTTTAACATGGTTGTTCCATTTGTCCTCCTGCAATTAATATAAATATTTTGTTTTTATACAAGTGTCATAGTCAAAATAGTTAGTTGAGTCCAAACAGATCTCTGCCCAATAGTCACAGTAATTAATTACAATATCAAATTCAAAATTCAAAATTTCCATAAATGGCAAAAATTCCCCAAATTCGAATTTAATAAAAATGGAAATACATTTCCAGCAAATTTAAATCTCAAAAAATATTTTATTTTTGGGGATGTCAAAGTATTTTTGTGGACTTAAACTCTGAATTACTAGGAGGTACCGGCACCCTATCCCCTTATCGTGATTCTAGAGACAATATGTCATTAAAAAATAAATCTTATGGTTTCATACTGTCTAACATCGATATCCTCTATGGTCTCTCTATAGATGTAGGTCAAGGCGTGCTGTTAATTTTTATTGAACTCCTTGTGTTATTTATGTTCTCTTCTATCCTTATCATGGTCTGGGGATGTCTCTTACATTATCTATAATCCGGTTCAACAATGGTTCCACTCCAACATTTATTCTACACTGTACTTCTCGGCCTTCTTGCATCGCATGTTGTATTCAATTATATGTTAACTGTTAGCACAATTGATTTATTTACTGCCAATATATATATATATATATATATATATATATATATATATATATATTAGATCTCGTGAATGGTATCGTTCGCTAATGATGGGCCCCTTTGGCTGCGAGGTTACCCATCAGGTGGACCTTGTCCCCTTCCACTCTTTTTGGGTTCGTGGAAGACATCCATATATACACGCAGAGAAAACGTCATCCTTCCCTATGGCCTGAGTTAAGTATTATTCTAGGTTGAACTCTTTTGATTACCTTCATTCTATTGAAATTTATCATTCAACTTATATACATATATTTGTAATGAATACTAATGTAAACGTGTAACTTCCTTCCAGGGTTTCAGCTGTGTACAATTATGGGTGCTGGTTTTTATCAAAGGTGAACAAGGTATTTGAGTTCCCTTATAAACTCTTTGGGGTTACAACACTTTGAAGGATTTGACTTTAGTTTAGATTTAAAGTAGTTTGGTAATTACGTCTGATTTCCTCTAATGGCTAGAAAATTAATTTGGAGGATTCCCAAAGTATTCTGGGTTTTTCTGGGCAGTTTACTATGTGTAATAACTCATTTGGAGATTAATTTACATGCCCTCTTCTTACATAATTAAATAAAGGAAGGACTATTGGATAAATTATTTTATTCACCATTCTGGTTTCTCCTGTACACAAAAAAATTGGTTATTAGGACGGTTGTCCTAACTTGCATACTCAGTATCAAAAGTTTGTATCTTCCTCATTGTTGATTTTGATTTAGCAAGGATAATATTGAAGGTCTAGTTTTACTTAATATATGTTTATTATAACTCCTTCACTTACAGGTTGTAAGGATATGCCCGTGTGTACATGACTACACCTTTTAAATTTCATTTACACTGTAGGTAGACAAACCTTGGACTGTAATACGGATAATTGAAAGGTTTTCAGATTCTTTAATCAATATTTCGATCATACAGATGCAATTACATGTCCAATGGAACAATTTATTACTTATATAATATAGGAACATGTATGTATATAAATATGTATTTTCTTTGAAAGACAGTCAGAGACTCGATTCTCCGTATAGGAAGGAGGAAATTACTAAGTGTTCACATAAGAAATCTTATTCTAACTTCCCTCTGGGTTTACTAGGTTATCCATCAAACATCCCTCAGTTGTTTGTATGACTGACCAGATCCACTAACGTTAGTGGTTCACCTGTACATTTAAAGGTTTTCCAGAATTTATGTTTAGCATTTCAAAATTAATTACTACTTAGATCTAAATATATCTATGTATGTAATTTCATGCCTTAGTAGAGATTATAATGACCCCAAAATATTTAACTAGTTATTGGTTGTATAAATACAGATAGACAGTCTTATTGTAAGTATGGATTTAAATCTAGCAGGATCAAAACTAGATATATGTATGCATATCTAAATACCTTCCTTCAAATGGGAAAACGACTGTTGAGCTTGAAAGAATTTCCAATAGAACTGAACCACCCAACAATATATATCTACATACAAAATTGTCTTCCATATAGCCACATAATCTATCGTGAATTCCCATACTAGCAGGGTTCCGTTCTGATTCGGGGTTTTGGTCTGTATAGTTTGGAGACAATACAAAACTTGAATACATTGTCCGCATATGAACTTATACTAAATCGACACTTCCAGAATTCATATTTTGTTTCCGCTTGATTACTTCATACAAGCTAACCATGTCCTTGTCACGATTTACATAATGTACAGTGGTTTTTACTACATAGTTCGGTATTTATATTTTTTCCCTACCACAGATAGATTACTCAATCGTTTTACCAGTCCTTTATTATAATAAAATAGCATTATTCCGGTAGCAGAAAGCTTGTTGTGATACTATAGATGTAGTTTTAACCAACATAATTATTTCCACAAGTAACCTACAACAACTCTCTAATTCCATCTAATACATATGACTTCAAGGTAATCAATTAGAACAACAACACATACAATCATTTCAATGGCACAAATTTGGTAAGGGAAATTAAAGAGTACATTTCTAAACTGGTTGCTGGAAAACAAAGGAAACAACCACGTTCCTCCCAACCTTAGAACAGGGTAGCCAAATCACTTGCCTGGTTCACCCCCTAGCTTGACCATGAATCCATGAGGGAGAAATTGAAATCTCCCCTTCCTCAATGTTCCTCTATCTGTAGTCCTTTCCTTGCCTCACACTCAATATTGAGTGTTCATAACAACAAGTATATAGTAGTTTCTTTTCTCCACACACTAGGAAGCATCCTGCCTCCTCACATATGTTATTTATCCAAACAATATTTTTTCCTAGGTGTTTCTTCTTTCCCTTGGGAATTTTCACAGCTTCCTAAATCCCCGATTTTTAGGGGCTACCAATGGACAAATCCCTTCTTTTCCACTTGTAACAATCAGCCCAGAGGTAGTTCCAACATGTTCCCCACTCATGGAGTCATGGTCAGCTAAATTTAACATGGTTGTTCCATTTGTCCTCCTGCAATAATTAAAATAACATTTTGTTTACATACAATTGTCATAGACAAATAGATTGTTGGGTCAAATCAGGTCTCTTCCCAACAATCATAATAATTAATTACAATTTATTAAATTCGAAATTTGGAATTGCCATTAATGGCAAAAAATTTCCAAATTCGAATTTACTAAAAACAGAATAATTTTCTAACAAATTTTGAATTTCAAAAATACTTTAGAGAGTTTGAAAAAAGATTAAAAGAGACTTCAAAGAGTTCCTTTTTCATATAGATTTTACGAGTCCGAAAAGGGGATAAAATTATACTCGGTAAACTATTCTTATTTTTTAACGAGAATGAGAAAGAAAAAAGTATAAGCTCAATCCAGAAAGAGTTAATATGTTATGATGGGAACAACCCTCGAACAAGGATCACTCCTAACGGTCTGTCTCTCTAGAGGTAGTTTTCTCCTAGCTTGTGTCATATAAGCTAGCATTTTCCTTCTATCATGATGTCGAAAGGCTAGAGAACTCCCCCCCAAGCATCATTACCTATGGAGACTCTTCTTATTTCATCGTTTAGGTGTCTTGTTACTAATGTGAATATATTCACTAGGTGGAGGAAAAGAAGGTTTGAGGACTCGATTTAGAGTTAGAGTAGATTCTAATGGAAGGGGGTTTGTTTCATTTTTTAACGGTTTTGACAGAGACAATAAATTATGCTTGCCAAGACCAGGTAATACCAAAGGATCAGATAATTCTAAGGATTGTCGCACCTGATTCGAAATTGTGTTTAACATGTCAACCTGTGCGGTGGGAGGAGAAGGAAAAGGAAAAAAACCCATGAGCGAGGAATCCTTAAGGAGACCTACTCCTATACTCTCAAAACTATTATGTCCTAGAAAAGTGACATTATTCATTGCAACATTGTTGATATATGGAGTTTTATACTCAAGTTGGTCAACATTGATAATTTTTCCTTGATGGGGAAATTGTAACATACGGAACACAGAAGATGTAGCAACATTAATCACATAGAACCAACTATGACCAAGTAACAAATTATAATCCATGGGCATGTCGACCACTTCAATATCGAACGAAATAGTCTTACCATTTAACTTCACAATGAAAAAGTGCAAGATTTAGAGAGATTGTAAACCATGTCCATCAAATGCTTTCAAGGTGGTAGGGGATTGGGTAAGTGTAGGAGAACCAAGGGGTCTCCAGAAAGGCAAAGACATGACATAGGTGGAGGATCCCTCATCTAAAATAGTGCAATGGATGTTTTTTGCACCAACCAAAACTTGAGTTTGGAATGCTAAGTGGTGTGAAATATTCTCCTCAAAATAATCCACATTAAATGTAATCAGGTTCGACTCATCTGGATCCATCGCTCCAATGGCTGAAAAAGGGGTTCTACACTGACTTAGACAATGTTGTAGAAATTCAAGGGCTGAGATAACACAAGGAGCTTGTGCCAAATCTTCAATGATGTTGTATTTTTTGGAAGTGTGGGTTTTAGGATTAAATGTATCCTTTCCAGTTACTCTTTTGGGAGGGTGTAACGCCACATCATAAATTGGATTCTCAATATGAAAAGGATTAGAAGATGGAGGAGTGGAACTAGAGAGATGAATGCCAACCTTCCCTTTAGTTTTATCACTTGTAGGAGTGTCATAGGTATTTTCACATTTCATTACATTAACCATCTTAATCATGTACACCTCAAAGGCACTTGTGGAAGCATCCCCATAGTGGGAATGACCTATGTTTCCCCCTTGTGGAGGGGCATAATTGTTCATAACCAAATGATGTTGTTGAACTGTTTGGGAGGTACCTTTAATATATTTACTGACAACCTCACAATGCGGGTGGTCTTTCATGTAGTGGTCTTCCTCACAAATCATACAAGGAGATTTAGGCTTCCTCGTCAGTTGAGTATCAGTAGTCTTAATATTATCCTACTCGTTAGAATATTTACTTGGATTTACCCTTGTTTTTATTCTTACCTCCTCATTTCTAAGATGAAGTGTATTGGACCACATTCACCTTGGAGGTTTGAAAAGGAGAGGAAGTAGTTGTGGTGTTTGGAACATAAATAGGTTCTGAAAAAATTCTTGATGGATCGTTCGATGAATGAGGTGCGTTAGGGATCATATCATAAAGTGTGCCAGATTGGGAGTAAACCAAGTCCAAATACTGTGCACGACTGATAGCCTGCTCCTCGGTAACTATGTTTCCCGTAGAAACATTTTAGGAAATGGGAGGCAAGAGAGACTTTGTGAACCAATCCACGAGGAGTTGGTTCAAAATTGGAGGCTTATTCAACCGTCTCCGCCGCTTCCACTCATGAATATGATCAGATATGTGGGTGGAAGAGGATTTCCATAGATAGGTCAAAATTTATGTGTCGGTCTTGTACTGTATAGGCAATTGAAAATGCGTCAGAAATTCCATGGAAAGAGAATTAAAGTATACAAAGGAGTTACACGACAATTAGATGTACCATTTCGCTAATGCACCTGTAAGTGTTCTCTGAAAAATTCTAACACGAATGGAATCACCCCTCAAAGAGTTGTAAGAACACCATAAATGGAAAGTCATAACATGATTGTTAATATATTCCCTAGGTTTTCCATTGAATTTCAGGATGTTGGACGGTAATTTGGTAGGGATGGCAAGCCATAATGAGGCATGAAGGATGGGATCATTCGTTAAACACGATAGATCTGGTAGATATAACATATACAAGAATGATAGTTATTGGTTAGGATGTTCATATTGATGATAACCATATTGCATGGGAACACCAGTAAGACCATATCTAGGTTGCGACGATATGACAAAACTAGGTGGTCCTCCCATATATAGTGGTTGCCCGAGTTGTCCACTCACGTAAGGTAGTTTTCCTAGTTTCCCATGCATGTACTGTGATTGAGAGGATTGACCTCGTACATAGTGATATTGACCTAATATTCCCCCCATGTATGGTAGTGGAAGGGAATATTGCATTTGAAACATGAGGTTGATAGATTGATAGGGCATAGTTCCTTGCAAAGGAATGCCTGTCGGATTGGGTTGAGCCCACAAAGGATTCGAAACTACTGGATATGGATATACAGGATAGAGGACAATGGAATTAGTGATAGAAGAACTTGCAGGAGTGACTTTCCACCAGGCTTGTTGATGTTTCAACCATGTAGGTTTCCCCCTAGTAAAACATTTCCCTGCAACTGAAGGTTCCCCCCTAGTTGAATGTTGGCCTCCCATTGAATATTAACCTCTAATCTAGGTTGTACTAATTTCTGATGTGTGATATGGAGGTTGAGTAACCTGTGCAAAAATGGTTGTGTGAATGACTTGACTGCCAACCATTTGACCGATTCAAAGACTAAGTAAGGCACTTGGTGTGTGCATGTGTGGAAATAGTGAATAAAGAATGTTACCTGACCCATGTGCGAAAGGAGACAAATGCACACATGATTGAGTCAGGGTTACCTGGGTCAATGATATTTCCATTAAAGATGAAGAACCAATAGTATTAACTACATGATTTGTGGAAAAATATGAATTCCCAAGTCCTCCAGGAAACCAAATGATGGTGGGTTCATGCTAAAAGATGGTGTAGTGGTGGAATAAGAAGGTAATTGATAAAAAGAATAAGCATAAACTTATCTCATGTATGGTGGATCAATGAGTGGCTGGCCAAGTGGATCAGTAAATGGAGGATTCACGAAAAATGAAAATCTTTCTATGAAGTTTGGGACTGATTCTTCAATGTGATGGCCACTTCTTGGAGAAACACTCTTGGTTTTAGAAATATGATCTGTGATCATTTCTTTGTAAGAAATATTATGTTGAGTTTCCTGAGTGTCGGGTTCCATACTATGAAATCTTTGATCCTAACAGTGACTACTAAAGTCAAAGAAACACACTCCTATGAAAACTAAAATAAATCAACCAAGAAATAGTAGGCTCAAGGATAGTTTGAAGATGTGATATCAAGACGCCAATGAAGAAATGAGAAGCAGTTACCATGACCTCCATGTAACATCCCTTATTAGTGCAAGTAACCCTCGCTTTTGTGGGATCACCCTCCAAGGGTACTGAGAGTGTGGTACAACGTCTTCCCTATGTAACATGGGAATCCCCCCACAATCACCTATGTAGGTACCTAGGAAAGGCCACTAAGGATACCAACTCGCAATAAATCTCCGAGCAGGTACATTCGATAGTCGAGACCGAACGTATGGGTTGGATATCAACATTCGAATCTCTTCAAGAGAATTGAAGACAAGTGGACTAGTAGGACTCTAGAGGACCTCGAACAAATTCAAAGTTCCAGAAACACTGATATCAAATGAAGCCAGTGGTTTCTCAAGAAAAACCCCAAATATACGATTTTTCCACTACGATTGGCTAAGATTTGAAGGAGTAATCTTTGATGCTCTCCTACATGCGACTTCGTGTTTATCCCCTATGTGAAAGGTGGTTCCCATCTATGCTTATACAAAATTTGGATTTGTACGCTCTTTAGCTCTCTACAGTTTGTTTGGTAGTCTTGGACAATTTACTCACTTCACCTAGTCCAAAGACCCTAATCATATGCTACTGTTGGTGTGCTAAAACCAAAAAATGTTCTAGTTTATTTTATTACTATGTGGTTGATTTTAATGGCTTTTAACTCAAAGGGTTCATGAAGATGAAATTGATGATGTGAGAGAGACTTGACTCCAATAGAATGCAAAAGAATGAGATGAAACTCATTATTTTCAATAAATCCTATGTATGGGAAGGAGAGGAGTTGTATTCTTCTCAACACAAGAAATCACTCAAAACAATTCAAATTTCAATTATGGGACCAACATGATGCCAAAATACCAAAAAAATGTTTCTGAAAACTTAAGTGCACATGCAAAACTAGTTTTTTTTTCAAACATATACCAAAAACAAACTTCCTGATGAATGGAAAATTTATTCGTTTGATTATGTATGCAAGGAGATATGCAAACTTTTCTCTTGTTTAATTTCAAATAAAAGATATTTATGTTTGATACATAGAACTACAAAGAAAAAAAACAATCAAATGAAGCATACTCAAGAATGATGAGGATTGAAAGAAAACAAGTAGATCAAGAAGTCAAATATGTAAAAGAGAAAGAAGACAAACACTCATGAAAATCCTCAAAACAAGAGAAGAAAGAAACATAAATCAAGCTAGGTTGTGGTAAACAAAAGAGTCCTAATCACCCAGAAAGGAGAGACGTTTCAATTAAGACAAGGGTTCTCAATACCAAGCAACCTTTGCAAACCATAGTTGATGAATAGTCCTAAAAAGACAATAAATTTGAAATATTTGCGAGAAAAAGATTAGACAAGCTCAAAGGCGTAAAGAACCAAGGGATCCTGTTAACCATAGGGGATCACAACTTGGAGAAAAATTGAAAATTCAAGGGAGAAACTTAAATGAGTGATAAATGTCAAATTCTTAGGAAACAAAGTCAAATATAGTAAAGGATTCTCTGGGAAAAAATCCCCTCAAGATCAGATTGAAAAAGAGAAATAAAAAACACGTAGAAAGGCCTAAAACAAGGAATTGGTGCCCCTGTTCTCAAAGGCATAGAGCTCCATGGTGCTCTGGTATAAGCTACAAGGGAGAACCACCCAAGAAATGGTTCCCTGGTGTACACAGTATGGGAGCACCACCTGTCTAGAAAACTAAAAAGAATGGCTTTCATAGGATTAGACTCAGCAAGGACTTAGTAAAGGATTTTTAAACTCTTCAATGAGGAAGAGAGAAGGGGAAGTATATTAGAATAAATCAACAAAAAATGTCTAATGAAAGGAAAAGGATTCATAAAACCAAAGGAAACATTAGTCAATGTCCCTCCCTAGTTGAGTCACCAATTTTTGTTATGAAATATTTCCCTTGAGGATATGTGAAATCTCCATTGGATTCCTAGACTCCTATTACCAAGACATAAAAGTACAAGTGGTTTCTATATTAATTTTATATCTAACTCAGTTAATCGAATGAGAAGAAGAAAACTGTGGCATAGATTATTCCGACTATTGTCCTCCGTGCTCCAATTCTAGGGCTTGATTATACTCTGTATAGTTAAGTAAATAAATCTATCTATGAATACTGAACAACAATACAAAAGCATATGCCAAAGTACACATACTTGAAGGAAATAGGCAAAGTATATTAATTAGAGAACCCAAAGTAGATACTTACAATTTGAGTTTGAAGATGCAACAACTTGTCTAGGATCTCTTCATCCAACTGTTGCATGAATCTACCAAGATCAAAGGTTTGACACCTGAAATATTTCTCCCTTTCACCTTGGAAAGCCCTTAATATATAGGCTTGAGAGACACAAATACCATGATAAAATGAGGTATATGGTTGAGGATATGGATCCTTGAGGCTTGGATCAGTTCCTAAATTGAAGGCAAGCCACGGGGGTCGAACACAACTAACCCAATCTGAATGAGTTGTCCCATAGAATAAGGTGGATGAGATCCCCCCTTTCTCTCAACAAGAATGGCACTCCCCCTAGTGAGCTATATGGCACCACCCTAGTAGTGGTTCTCCCCTATAGTGCCAGAGGGGTCGCCATTGGACCTCCCCCAGTATGGATAGGGGGGTGCCACCCTTCATAATTGCTCAATAATGGGTTGAATTTTCAAGGAAAAAGTGTGTTTTGACCTATAAATGATGGTTTTCCTCCTTCCATATGACTTAGGGGTCATGGAAAACTATTTTAATGGTTTCAAGGGGTGGAAA
>JZKD02S2040024.1:247962-294875 GCA_000966675.3 Picea glauca | reverse complement strand
CTTGATTTTGAAGCAATTTTAGGTATCCTCTTGTCTTCCATGTTGTTTAACTTGTTCTTATACATTAGGTATCTAGTCATAGCCATGCTCTCAATGGGGGAGAGACTTGTTTCTACAAGGAGGATGGGATAGGGCATATTTCCTTTAATTTTGAGATTATAGGTTATAAAATTATTTTGTATTTTCTCTATCTTTCTCTAGGATTCACGAGAGATACTAAAGCCCCAGACTGCACATCCATAAAGAATAAGAGGTGTAACAAGAGTGTCAAAGAATATTTTCTTCTTATCCCAACTCCAAGGATCAACTGATTTACAATTGTTTCCAAGCCAATAATAAGCTTTCCATCTGCCAATAATCCTTTTCTCGATGCTATAATTCCAATTGAGCTTGTGGTGAATATCAATTCCAATATATTGGTATGAAGTCACTTCCTCCAAGTTGTTGTTGTCGTACACAAAGGTATCATAAGGGATCTTATTGGATTTAAGAATCATGACGTTAGTCTTATCAGTATTAACAGTCATACCCATATTGGAGAAAACAACCTTGAGGATTCTTAATTGGTTTTCAAGTTCACGGGGAATCCTTTCCATAAGAACGATATCATCGGCATAAAGAAGAAGATTGATGAATATACTAGTGAGAGTAGGGCCGACATAACCTTATTTTTCCAAGCATTCTTCTAACTTATCAATGTATATGCCAAAAAGGGTAGGGGACAAAGGACAACCTTTTTTGACTCCTATATTGTAGTTAATCTCTTTTGACCAGCCCTCAGTGTTTTTAAACTTAGCAATAACATTCTCATACATCCTTATTGCAGTAACCCTCAACTCAAGAGGCACTTTTATCTCTTCCAACCTATTCCAAAGGTTTTTCCTAGGAACCATGTCAAAAGCTTTTCTAAAGTCAACAAAACAACAAAAAAGATTGTTTTTAGTATTGCGGAACTCCTCTGCAATTATCCTAAAGGTAACAATATGGTCCACAGTTGAATGATATCTCCTAAAACCGGCCTCACCTTTAGCTCTTTTACCGTGACTTTCTAGCCAAATGCTAATCTTCTTTTCCAAAATAATTCCATAAAGCTTGGCTAAAATCGGGCTAATCATAATGGTCCTATAATTAGAGGGAATGTTTTTATCCCCATGTTTAAAAATAGGAACAATGAGGCTTTGCATTCAGGGTTTAGGGAAGCCCTGCTTGACTGTTAAATTGAAGAGCTTGTCTATGTGAGGGATAAGGATTGGCCCTTCAATTTTAAAAATTTCAGCTTGGTAGCCTTCAATGTCCTTAGCTTTCCCATTTGCGAGCGTCTTAACCCTGAGCTCTATGTCATCTAAAGAAAAAACTTCTTCCTTTGTAGGGACAATAGGAAAAGTGTCCATGGAATTAGGGAACTCGTAAAGAATTTTAAGGTAGGAATTCCAGTCCGTTAAGGGAATCCTATTATTTTATTTAGTATTTCGTTTTAGAATTTGGCTCCAGAACTTCTTAGGATCCAACTTGTATAGTTGTGAAAGTTGCTCTTGCCTTTCATTGATATAGTATCTTTTTTTCCTTTTAATTAGGGCTTTGTACGTATTTATCTTATCGATTTTTAAGGGCTTATTAGAAGCATCCCTAATGGATTTCCTAGAAATTTTACGTTCTTTATCATACTAAGGGTTGGTTGTTCTACTATTATTTTTATGGGACACCTCGAAAGAGAACTTGTTAATAGAAGTGGAAAGGGTAGTTGTAAAATTATGATAGAGTTCTTCAATGTCATCCTTATAAGTTAGGAGGTTTAATTTACTATTTAAATCCTTGAAGAAAATGTCTTTACTTTGGTCAAAGCACAAGTTCCTTTGATTATCAAAATTCTCTTCAATGGTGCTCCTATGCATGGAAAATCTTAGAGTTAGGGTTAAAGGTTTATGATCAGAGTCATGGTCATGGTCATTTAAAAGGTCAAATGTTGTTATTTGGTTTGAAACGGGGATATCATATATCACATAATCTACAACACTACTACCTAGCCCATGAATGCAGGTCATTTGGTTGAAGTTTGGCCACTTCATTACGCCATTGCAAATGATTAGGTCTTGAGAGCTACAGAGCTTGACCAACTCAGTACCAAACAAATTCTCAATTAGGTGTTTAGATCTTCTTTTGTAGCTATTAGATAAAACAAGTTCCTCATATAGCCATAAAGGATTATGGTTGGAGTCATCACTTAAAAGAGTAGCTTGTTTAGTTGCAGTCCTAGCATTAAAGTCTCCTAGCATAAGGATATTACCTTCATTTTTCAAATTATAAATATCTTCTAAATTATTATAGGGACAATTTTTATCTAGATTATTTTTCTTATAAAAAGTAGAATTATTAGGTGCAAAATAAAAATTTCTATATACATCTTCTTAGCATTGGTGTCTGAAATTTCTATCCAAATGTATTGATTAAGAGGGTCAATCTTATGAAGTTGAATGTGAGGAGAAATTATTTTTCTAATATAACAAGCTATGCCTCTTATCCCTCTACGGTGGGAGTGTTTGTTCCATGCCGACCATAAGACAAATCCTTCCATGTTAGAGACCTTAGACTCCTCATGCTCCCAAGTTTCAGCTAGACAGATAATATCAATATCACCTAGGATCCAACTTATCATAGGACCTTTGCACCATGGAAATCCACGACAATTCCAAAAAGGAATCCCAAGTGTCCCAAATTCCTATTTATTATTATCCTTCTAGTCTCTATCTGTAACAATAGCTTTTCGATTTCTAATTATTTCTCATTTTCCTTCTTTCCTGGCTTCTTTTACCTTTTGATCTTCTTTCCTTAATTCAGCTTGGTCTTTGGGAATGAGGTCTTCATTTATAAATATTCCTGATCCTTTTAAGCTCAGAGATTTACTAAGTATGCTATATTTATGGTCATTAAAACTTACTTTGACACGGATCAACCTATCTTTGTGATCAATTATTTTTCCTACCCTCTTTGCTTCTATGAGGTAAGTTGCATCAATTTGTGATTTATTTTTTAATTCTTCTTTTACTATTGCTAGTGTATCTTCCTCTTGTTGTTCTTTTATACAAAAAATTATGAGGTTCAAGGCTCTTTTGTTATGCTCATGGTCCAATTCGATTAGATTATTCATTTCCTCTTTGATGGGTTTGATATCCAATTTAATCCTAGGGTCAAATTGTTGGTTAGTTATTCTTCTATCTCTTTAATCCTATCTCTCTATTTGTGATTTTCTTCAACCCCTCCTTCTTGGGTTGATTGTTTATGTTTTTCCATTTCTTGATTTCTATCCTTCGTTGTCTACAATTCACTCTTGAACCCTAAAAATCTATCCTTTATTTGAGTTTGAATGGTATCATTAATTTTTTTATCCTCTAGCTCTATTTGGATTTTTACGTCTCTTTCTTCACTCATTTTTTCTAATGTTTCTGACTCTATTTGGATTTTGGCATATAATCATAAAGAATCTCTAGGGTGATTTTGGGGGGCCTCCCCTTCTTAGGATGAGTTTTTGGAATAGGTGGTGGGGTGCTCATATTGAATAGAAGAGAAAATAGATAACAATTATTATTATGGATTGACTTTATCTCTCAAATCAACTTTTACTTCTGAAACTTAAAATAAAAAAACAAATAAAATATATTTAAATTTATTTACTTAAAATTAAAATCAAGAGAAACTACAAAGATTATTCTGAGTAAAAAAGGTAAAAACTACAGAGATTATTTCCTTTCAAAACCCTAGATATATAATCTTAGAAATAAAATATTTCCTAAAAGAATATTCTAGTTTAAAATTGGTGAGAAATATTATTTCCATTCAAAAGCACATAGAAATATTGTTCCCGTTCAAAACCACAAAGAAATATTATTTCCGTTCAAAACCGGAGAGAAATACCTTCAAACATGATACTAAAAACAAGTTATTACTTTTAATAATAACAATGTATTTACTAATTATTGTATTAAGTGATAATTAGTAACAACTTATTAATTACAAAGTATTAATAAATGATAACAAAGTATTAATAAATAATAACAACCTATTAATAACAAAGTATAAATAACAACCTATTAAACGTATTAAAAATGTGGTTATTAAAGTATTATCAATGTGGTTATTTATAACTATTAAAGTATTACTAAATTATTGATAAATTAAAAATAAATACATTATTAAGAAATTATTAGGTTATTAAGAAATTAAAACCTTATTAATTAAATTAAAGTATTAAATAATAACAACTTATTAATTAATGTAATAATAACAACCTATGTACTAATTAATGTATTAATTAATAATTAATAACAACGAATTAATAACAAAGTATTAATTAATAACAACCTATTAATTAAAAAGTATTAATAAATAATAACAAAGTATTAATAAATAATAACACCCTATTTATGTATTAATAACAAAGTATTAATTGGAGTCAAACAAGTATTAGAGAAGGGCCATCTTTTTTGAGAAAGAAATCGATGTGACAATTTGAAACCGAGCTGAAAACTCACCGACACTGATAGGGTTAGCAAGGTTTGAGCTCTACGGGGCAGGCCCGAGCCCAGGGTTCGCGTGCATGGAGGGGATGGGCACCCCGCAGGCGTCCCCTTCGTCTCCTCCGTCAATCTCGCCTGTTGAGGCCTTCAATAGGCCCCTGGCGGGTCTTCCACAGAAGAGAAACACAGAAGCTGCAAAATTTGTGAAAAAACTAGACGATATTCTGGTGATCTCCCTCCCTCCAGAAACCCTGATCCAGGTTTCTCTGTCACTGGCTGATCGGGCTCTCATTGGCCAGTTCATGGGGCTATGGTCGTCCCCAAAAACCACCAAAAGTTGGGTCGACAGAAACTGGGTGTCGTTGATCAAAGAAAGTGTCACCTCTTATTTTATGGGGAGAGGATACTTCCTCTTCGAATTCACATCAAAGGATGAAAAAGACCTGATCTTCCAAAATGGCCTCTATTTCATGGGCCCTCAGGGTCTGTACTTGAACAAATGGACCCCGGACTTCGATCTGGCAGTAGACGTGCCCAAAGTAGTCCCGGTGTGGGTCAGACTCCCAAACCTTCTAGTACACTGTTGGAATGGGGACTCCCTGAGCCACATTGGAAATGCCCTGGAAAAATTTATAGATCGAACGAGAAACAAGGATCAATATGACTGTGCCAGGATATGTGTAGAAGTAGATCTGGAGGTGGGTCTACCAGAGGCCATCACATTAAATGTAGGAAGTTGGATGCATCTACAGAAACTGGACTATGAGCAGCTACCCTTCAAATGTCGAAAATTCCATGTTTAAGGCCACTTCACCAGAGGCTGCCCGACCATCAAAGAGGCTATGCAGGGAAAGGAGGATGGATGGAACCAAGTCAAGCAAGCCAAACCCAACCCCAAGAACCAGAAGTCGGGAGGCCCTAATGGCAAGGGACCCCATCAGGCCATTGCCCAGTAGATCCCTCTCAATCCTCTTCCAGGAAATAAGTTCGACCCTCTAAGCTCACAACCAGAGAACACACATGAGGTCGGGGTCCAAGAGGAGACAGAAGCTTCCCCGGAGATTGAGACCCAAAAAGAAGATCCTTCAAGTAAAGGCACATCCTCAGCCACCCACAAAGGAACAAGCACTGAAGATCCTCAAGGTATGACTATAGAAGTCGAGGAGGAAGAGCAGGAAACAGATGAATCATAAGAGGAAGGAGAAATAGGAGAGTCCCAAATATCGATAAGGAGATCTCTAACAGGCTGGAAAACTGACAGGGAGAAAAGGGAGCAGGAGACCTACAAAGAAAAAATCCAGGGCAACCAACCAACTTTGGAAAAATTGCTAGCGCCAAAGACTAAGATGCTGAAAAACCAGCCCCAAGGCTCCAAGGGAGCCCACCAAAAACAAAAATAATGAAGGTCATCTCCTGGAATTGCAGAGGTATGGGGTCCAAAGTAAAGGAAGAAGCCATCAAAAGCTTAATCAGAACCAAAACCCCAGACATACTTCTCGTCCAGGAAACAAAGATGGAAGACATAGCCTTCCTTCAAGCAAGCAAGAAACTTTGTATGAAAAGTGAAGCAAGAGCCATCCATGCCCGGGGGGCCTCAGGAGGGATCGACACTCTTTGGAATGTCAACAAATTTACAGTTCTATTGGAGGTTTGGAACACTCATTGGCTGCTATTGAAAATGTAGAATCTGGACACCAAGGAAACCTTTTGTCTTTTCAATGTCTACTCTCCAGTCAATGTTGGGGAAAAAAAATACTGTTGGGACTCTATTCGGTGCCAAGCAGATCTGACAGAACTGGAAAATATAATTATTTTTGGAGACCTTAACCTTACTCTTCATCCCTCTGAAAAAAGGGGAGGCATCGCAGTTCAAGATCCGGCAAGGGAATGGGTGGAGGACATTATGCAGGACTGGGACTTGCTGGACACCAAACCCTCTTTTGGTAAGTACTCTTGGTCTAATAAAAAAGTGGGCCCTGGACATATTGCTGCGAGGCTAGATAGATTTTTTATTCAAAGCTCCTATTTGCTGCTAGGTCTAGAGCCTAGAATGCATATCCTTGCCAGTAGTGTCTCGGACCATAAGCTGATAAAGCTATAACTTCTAGCTCATCATGATCTGGGCCCCATCCCCTTTATATTTATCCCTCTATGGGTAAAGGAGCCAGACTTTATGCAAACTGTCAAGGATTGTTGGAAGAATCCTGTCAACGGATCGCCTTTCTATATATGGGAGGAAAATCTTAAAAGAGTAAAAGGAGTTCTAAAAAGATGGGTCAAAACTCTGCCCAATCCGGCCATAGAAAGGAAATCCATTAAAGTCTCTCTTTCCTCCCACCAATCGTGTATGGATACTGCTATCCTCACAAAGGAGTTAATAGATCAAGAAGCTCAGCTGCAACAGTGCTACCACAAGGCCTACTTAGCTGAAGAAGAGTATTGGAGATTAAAATCTCGCAATATCTGGCTCAAAGCAGGCGACAGGAACACTGCCTTTTTCCATAAACAAGCCCAGGTTAGGAAATGCTTCAACACCATCTCAGATATTAAAGTGGATAGCGTTACTCATAAGGACTTTGATCACATAAAGAAAGCTTCCTTTTCACATTTTCAAGACTTGTATAGAGAGGACAAAGATCCAAACCATTATCTAGATCTATTAGACATTATACCCACTGTACTCTCTCATCATATGAAGGAGAATCTTGAGGCCAAAGTCACTAAAGATGAAGTCAAAAGGCTCTGTTTGATATGGATCTTGATAAGGCCCCTAGGCCGGATGGATTCTCTGACAGATTCCTTCAAGCCTGCTAGCCGATCGTTGAAAAGGACCTTCTCAAAATGGTACAAAAGTCTTAAAACACTCAAAAAATAGGCGACAACACAAACTCTGCTTATTTAGCCTCATACCTAAGGAAAAAGGTGCCAACAACTTCAGCAAATTTCGTCTGATTTCCCTACGCAACATTGGATATAAAATAATCGCTAGAGTAATTGAAAACAGGCTGAAGTGCATTCTTCCTAAAATAATCCCTAAGAATCAAGGAGGTTTCATTCAAGGCAAGCAGATTGTGGACAATTACTTCTTGGTTCAAGAGGAAGTTCACTCAAGCCTTCTCCAAAAAGAGCAAGGTATGGTGGTTAAACTAGATTTAGCAAACGCTTTTGATCGAGTAAGTCACAGTTTTCTTTTAAATGTTATGCGCAAATTCGGTTTTGGAGAAAATTTCATTAAATGGATCTGGGCATGTATCTCGGAGCCATGGATTGCTCCGCTTGTAAATTGAAGAGCCACTAATTTTTTCAAAGCTTCGAGAGGACTTAGGCAGAGGTGCCCTCTATCCCCTCTTCTTTTTGTCATCCAAGCCTCTGTCCTTAGCTTCCTGCTAGATAAAAAAATGCAAGATCAAGACATAAACGGATTGTGTATCGCCAGAGGGGTCAAAAACATTAATCACGCCTTGTTTGCGGATGACACTCTGCTTTTGGGTCCTGCCTCTCCCTCCTCTGCCTTAAAATTCAAAGAGGTTTTGGATGAATTCAGTGAGGCCTCAGGAAGTGTTATTAACAAGAGAAAATGCCACATCTACAGCTGGAATATTACAACTAGAGTGCTTTCTGTCATCTCTAGATGCTTGGGGTTTGCACCCTCATCTTCTTGGTCCTCCTTTAAATACCTGGGCCTCCCTGTAACTTATAAGAGACCTGCAAGTAGAGACTGACTCCCTCAGCTGGAAAAATTCAAGTCCAAGATTCAAGCCTAGGGTTACTCCTGGCTTAATTCTGTTGGCAAAACAATCTTAACTAAATCTGTCCTTACCAGCCTCCCTCTATTCCAATCTGCTGGACTCCTCGCTCCGGCAATCATTTAAAAAAAAATGGAAGAGTACATACGGAGGTTCGTTTGGAAGGGAGGAAAACAGAATGAAAACAAGATCCCCCTCATCAGTTGGGAAACCATCTCCAAGCCGGTGTGAGAGGGTGGTCTAAACTTCAAAAATCTCTGTTAGCAAAATGTGGCAATGGCGGAAAAGATTATTTGGAAGATCATCGCGCCCAAGCCTGGCTGGGCCCAATTGGCTCTCTGGAAAAAATATTTCAGAGGACCCTGAACCCGATGTTTAGAAAACGTGATTCAAATGCCCAACTCGACATTTCTCAATCTTTATGCTAAAGTCGCCCCTCTAATTATCGCGCACTCCTACTGGATCCCAGGTAACGGAAAAAGAATCAACATTTGGACAGACAAAATCATGAATAATGATTCAATTGAAGACATAGCCTCCATCAGATCGTTGCGTTGTTGGATAGATAGAGAGGGACTGCGATGGCTGTGGGATATTTCATGCTGGAACAACTCTGAATGGGCAGGATGGAAACCCATTAAAGTGTCAGATCATTTGACCATCGAATGGTCCACGCTGCTCGATCTTCTACACGGTTCGGCTCCCACGCACACGAGGAAAAATGACTGGAAAGGCTGGGGGCCGAATGCCAGAGGTTACACCGTCTCCCTGGGATACATCAAGCTGAACGAGAGACCATACGCCCCCCCGCCGACCCAGCTCCTTGGCAAGGGGTCTCGCGTGTTCCTTCTTGGCCCAAAGTCGACTTTTTTGCCTGGCTACTTTGCCATGGAAAAATCTTAACATATGATTATTTGCAGAAAAAAGGTTTCCACGGTCCCTCCATCTGCTCACTGTGCAACGAAAATGCAGAGACAACAGTCCACCTAATGCTCGAATGAAGATTCTCCAAGCAGATTTGGTCTTTCTTTGTCCAAGATTTGGACCCTAATTTTGTGCTTCCTTGCTCCACTGCCAAACTCTTCTCAAAATGGGCATTCATATATCCTATCCCTCCCCCTAAAAACAAAATAATCAAAGTGGCATGGGCGGTCCTCCCAAAGGTTATCTGTTGGAAGATATGGCTAGAACGCAACAGAAGAGTCTTCAGAAATATAAAGCAGAATCCCAAGGCCTTTGAAATCAAGATTAAGGGTCAATTAAAGGAATGCTTGGCTGACATAAAAGACGACTCCAGTCTCAGCCAACAGGACATGGCATGGGGATCAACTCTAGATATTCGATTTCCTCTAGCACTCATAAAAGCCCCTACTATTAAAGAGTGGCAAATAAGGAAATCTGAAACCGACTTTCAAGAATGGATCAAAACGCAAGCAAGACATTCTCTCTTTTTTGATGGAGCAGTAAAGGGAAACTTGGGCAAAGCTGGTGCAGGAGGTGTTGTTGTAAATCCATTTGGGGAAAAAACCCATTCCTATGCTTGGGGACTTGGTTATTCTTCCAGCATTCAAGCTGAGGCCTTGGCCCTCTTCCAAGGTCTCAAGATCCTCAAAGATTTAAACATAACTGAAGCCAATGTTATAGGTGACTCCCAGATCATTATAAACACAATGGTCTCCAATTCCCTAGCTTTGGATCTTAAACTATCAAGGATGATAATTAGAATCAAAGGCTTGGGAAACTATTTCCAGAACTTGAAGTACTATCATGTGTTGCAAATCCATAATAAAGAGGCGGACATTGAAGCCAACAAAGTTGCCCTCCTCTCTGCTGGGGTCAAGATGAAAGACGAAGAAGAATCATGGGAACCCATTCCTTAAGCTGTTTACTGCCATGTTTTACTGTATACTTTTAAACAAATTTGTTTGTATCTCCAAGTGGGGGAAAATTACTGAAATAAAGTCTTTGAGTTCCTTTTCAAGGAAGAAATCTGCAAGCTTCAGCTGCATCCTCATCCTTAGCAGTGAGATGCATCACAACAAAGAAACCACCAATGTAATCAGATTTTCGGCATTCAGGCCAAGATGAATATAAACATCCCATAACCGTTACTGTTAAAAAAAAAATAATAAATAACAAAATATTAATTAACAACAACCTATTTACTAATTAATGTATTAATACATAAAATTAAATTATTAATTAATTAATAACTTAGTGTGAGATGTATAAATTAAGTATCAATACATTAATGTATAATGTAATATTTTAATTAGTAATACCTTAATAATATATAATATAGTGTATTAATACATTATACATTAATAAATTTCTAAAGAACAAATAAATTATTAATAATGTGGTTATTGATAACTATTAAAGTCTTACTAATTTTACAAACACTATTATTATAGCACAAAAAACCAAACATATATTAATTTTAACACTTAAGTTTTAAATGATTTGAGTGGTTCTTTGAATGTTTATAAAGCTGGAAGTTCAGATGAATCTTGGTTATGGCATTTGATATATGGTCATTTACATTTTAGTGGCTTAGATATGTTACAAAAGAAGAATATGGTAAAGGGGTTGCCATGTATTCAACAACCTACAAGCTCTTATGAGAGCTGTATACTTGGGAAGCATCACAGAGAGAAATTTGTTTGAGGTGTTTCCTACAGAGAAAAAGCTCCATTGGAAATTGTCCACACAGATTTATGTGGACCTGTGCAAACACCTTCTTTAAATGGTTGTGTTTATTTTATGAATTTCATTGATGATTTTAGTAGGAAGACTTGGTTGTATTTGTTGAAGCAGAAATCTGAAGCCTTTGAAGTTTTCAAGAAGTTTAAGTCTATGGTTGAGAATGAGAGTGGTCGAACAATTAAGATCCTCAGGTCTGATAGAGGAGGTGAATACAAACTTAATGAATTCATTGAATTTTGTGATCTTCATGGAATTAAGAGGCAATTTATTGCTCGATATACCCCGCAACAGAATGGAGTGGATGAAAGGAAGAATCAGACCATCATGGACATGGCTCGAAGCATGTTGAAATAAAAGCATCTTTCAAATGAATATTGGGGAGATGCAGTTCTTTGCTCCGTTTTTATCTTGAATAGAAGTCTGACCAAGACCGTGAGGGATCGTGTACCTCAAGAAGCCTGGGATGGTAAGCCTTGCAATGTTTCTCATTTCATAATTTTTGGATGTGTTGCATTTGCGCATGTACCTACAAAAATGGGAAGGAAGTGGGATGACAGAAGTGAGATATGTATCTTTTCTGGATACAATGAAGAGTCTAGGGCATATAAACTCTACAATCCCATCACCCATAAATATGTAATTAGCATAGATGTTCAATTTAAAGAAGATGAAGCCTCAGATGGAAGTATTGACAAATCAATTTCAGAGGGAGTTGTGTTACCCCGTGAAGATTATGATAGAGCTAAGAAGGCTGAAGGAGATGGACATATGATTCGACATGCACATACGCATGCATCAAGAAGTCCAGCAAGGCAAGCACCAGATTCCATCCCATCTCAATTTAGAACGTCCATAACTCATGGGCGTGTTGAGCCATCTGGACATGGTGGACATCAGTCAGATTCACAGGTATGTGGTGAATCAAATCCCACTTTAGCTTCATTAAAAGATAGACTTGAAGGACAAAAGACTAGAAGCTTAAGAGAATTGTATGATCAGAACGAAGAAGTGGAGCAGATTTCAAATTTTGCATTTATAGCTTATGATCATGTTAGTTATGATGAAGTTGCTAAAGAGGATCTCCGGATAAAATCAATGGATAAGGAGATTGATTCCATTGAAAGGAATAACACTTGGGATCTTGTCAATTTACCTGAAGGTAAGAAGATCATTGGTGTTAAATGGGTTTATAAGACTAAGCTGAGTGCAGATGGTGAAGTTGAAAAGTACAAGGAAAGACTTGTAGCTCAGGGGTTTAGTCAGCAACCCGATATTGATCATAATGAAACATTTGCTCCTGTGGAAAGAATTGACACTGTGAGGATGATCTTAGCTATTGCAGCTCAGAATAGATCGATCTTGCATCAGATGGATGTTAAGTCTGCATTCTTGAATGGATTGTTGCATGACCAGAATGATGCAATAAATCAGCTATTGCATTGTCAAAGAATCATGTTTTTCACAAACATAGTAAGCACATTGATATGAGGTATCATTTCATTCGTGAGCTGGTAAATGGAAAATATTTTGGTCAGCTATGCAGGTCCGAAGAACAATTTGCAGGCATATTTACGAAGCCTTTGGGAAATGAACTGTTTAAAATCCATAGAAGAAACATTGGGGTCTGCAAGCTGTAATGCATTGTTTACAACAATTTTGTTTTTACTTGTTTTAGTTTGTTTTGCTTTGAAATGATTAAGAGGCAGTATGTCAGAAATTAATCATCTCACCACCCTTCTTTAAACTATGAATCGATGGTAGTCTTGACCTTTCAAGAATCAAGGGTTAAACCACCGATTTCTATTTTGTCTTACATTGCCTAAAAAGGTTGTCGCCTTAACCTTTCAAGGCAACCAAATTCCAACACCACCTTGATTAAAATCTTTTAGAAGATCGAAGGGGCATTCTGTTAATGTTTAAATACCATAGTTGTAATTGTAATTTGAGATATATGGAATATGACATACAAGAAGCTTGAAAGCAATTTCTGAATAACATTCTATTATTGGAGTGCTCAACATTTATAATTTTCTTTTTAACTCATTGAGTTTGTAAACTCTGTTCTGGCAATTTCTTCTTCGAATCATCTTTCGGTTTGTTCAATTGAGCCGCTCATCTTTTAACACCCTTTCTCACATATCCCAACTCGGTAATTCCTGTTGCATTTTGTTTTGGTGTTTGACATTTTGCAATTCTCGATACCCGAAACCCCGAAGTAGCGGGCCCCACAGATTTATCACCATATCGCGACTCGAGGGATTGTTTCATTTTGTTGGGTGCTTCCAAACACCAATACCCGATACCAGGAGGTCTCGAGCCCACAAACTTTTTGTGACTTCACGTCTCGACAATCCTGATTATGTTTCGTTTTGAAATCGAGCGTTTGTAAACACCAATACGCAACCCCTCCTTATTCACGACAATCTCAAGACAATACATAATGGAAAGTGATTATCTTTCATCCATAGGTACTTATTAATTGTCCATCACTACTCATCACTATTCTCTAGGTCTTCAATATTATTATTCTCCGCTCTACCTTTCTCATATTTTGTACTATTCCCTACAAAAATTTAAGTGGATAGTGGCCCTACTGTCACTTTAATAAAGGTGTGATACAACTTTGACTTCAACCTAGATGGTATCATAGTCTAGACGCACATAGTTGAGTATTATTCTCCACTCTACATGTAGATTATTATATATGGTTATGGATTATATTATATAATGAAATCATACATTATATAATAAATTAGCAATTTGTTAATTTGTATATAATTTGTTCATTTAAGATGTCAGTAACCATAATTTTGAAATATAAGATGTAAAATAAGATGTAAAAGATCATAATTTATGAATGTTATGCATGTGGTTATGTAGCATTTAATAAAATCGTGCACTTTATAATAAAAATAGATGGGAATAAGGTGTAAACCATATAATTGAACTTATTGGAACAAACTGTAAAGCATTAGTTGAACGTGATTTTTAAACCGTGAGACAAAAGCAACTAGAAACATTTTAATACTAAAATGAATCCAGGACACTCATTAGAGGAAAGATTCAACTTAAGCCGATCCAGAAAAGATATTCATTGGCATATATAGAGATGCAAAAGATTGCAACTCGTAAATGAATGAAAGGCTGTGGATGTTTATGCAGGATATAATAAAAGCGTTGAAAAATCTACGAAATACATTTAAGATAGTTACAACTAACCCGACAAACGCACCTGGAAAAACTTTTTTTTTTTCCGAAATGAATACCAGATACCAATAATGCAAATAGACCAAAGATACCCGATACCTATAATGGGAATAGACAAAATATTCAACTGAGAGAGACGCCCAGAGATTCGTTGGCTTATGCGGTCAATAACAAAAGCAAAGGCGGCGACACTTTGTGAATACTAAATAAATAATCGTATGACCGTGGGATATTAAATATTGTGTTTTGACAGTTGCCACGAAAGCAAGGTAAGGATAAAATTCATTTGGAGAGGTAGATCAACCAAAACCATTCGAATAACATGTATTTTCTATTTGTTTACTGTATTCAAGTCTAATAAGTCAGTGTTTATGATTTTATCCTACCAAGGGTTGGTTGTTTTATTATTTTTTTATGGGACACTTCATTACTCCATTGTAAATGATTAGGTCTTGAGAGCTGCAGAGCTTGACCAACTCAGTACCAAACAAATTCTCAATTGGGTGTTTAGATCTTCTTTTGTAGCTATTAAATAAAACAAGGTCCTCTTCTAGCCATAAAAGATTATGGTTGGAGTCATCACTTAAAAGAGTAGCTTGTTTAGTTGCAGTCCTAGCATTAAAGTCTCCTAACAGAAGGATATTACCTTCATTTTTCAAATTGTTCTAAATTATTATAGGGACAATTTTTATCTAAATTATTTTTCTTATAAAAAGTAGAATTAGTAGGTGCAAAATAAAAAATTGCTATATACATCTTAGCATTGGTGTGAAATTTCTATCCAAATGTATTGATTAAGAGGGTCAATCTTATGAAGTTGAATGTGAGGAGAAATTATTTTTCTAATATAACAAGCTATCCCTCCTATCCCTCTACGGGATTGTTTGTTCCATGCCGACCATAAGACAAATCATTCCATGTAAGGGACCTTAGACTCTATCTGTAACAATAGCTTTTCCATTTCTAATTATTTCTCATTTTCCTTTTTTCCTCGCTTCTTTTACCTTTTGAGCTTCCTTCCTTAATTCAGCTTGGTCTTTGGGAATGAGATCTTTATTTATAAATATTCCTGACCCTTTTAAGCTCGGAGATTTACTAAGTATACTATATTTATGGTCATTAAAACTTACTTTCACACGGATCAACTTATCTTTGTGATCAATTCTTTTTTCTAGCCTCTTTGCTTCTATGAGGTAAGTTGCATCAATTTGTGATTTATTTTTTAATTCTTATTTTACTATTGCTAATGTATCTTCCTCTTGTTGTTCTTTTATACCAAAAATTATGAGGTTCAAAGCTCTTTTGTTATGCTCATGGTCCATTTCGATTAGCTTATTCATTTCCTCTTTGATGAGTTTGATATCCAATTTAATCCTAGGGTCAAATAGTTGGTTAGTTATTCTTCTAGCTCTTTAATCCTATCTCTCAAGTTGTGATTTTCTTCAACCCCTCCATCTTGCATTGATTGTTTATGTTTTTCCATTTCTTGAATTCTATCCTTTGTTGTTTGCAATTCACTCTTGAACCCTAAGAATCTATCCTCTATTTGAGTTTGAATGATATCATTAATTTTTTTATCAATCATTGCCTCTAGCTCTATTTGGATTTTTACATCTCTTTCTTCACTCCTTTTTTCTAATGTTTCTAACTCTATTTGGATTTTGGCATCTCTCTCTTCTCCTTTTTTTTTATATTGATTCCATATAATCGTAAAGGATCTCTAGGGTGATTTTGGGGGGCCTCCCCTTCTTAGGATGAGTTTTTGGAATAGGTGGTGGAGTGGTCATATTGAAAAGAAGACAAAAAAGATAACAATTATTATTATGGATTGACTTTATCTCTCAAATAAACTTTTACTTCTAAAACTTAAAATTAAAATATATATATATATATATATATATATATATCTATTTACTTAAAATTAAAATCGAGAGAAACTATATTCTAAGTAAAAAAGTTAAAAACTACAGAGATTATTTCCATTCAAAACCCTAGATATATAATCTTAGAAATAAAATATCTCCTAAAATAAATAAATATTAATTTCAAAACCGCAGAGAAATATTAATTTCAAAACCGCAGAGAAGTAGTATTTTTGTTTAAAACTGGTGAGAAATATTATTTCCGTTCAAAACCACATAGAAGTATTGTTCCCCTTTACAACCGCAGAGAAATATTATTTCTGTTCAAAACCGGAGAGAAATACCTTCAAACATGATACTAAAAACAAGTTATTACTTTTAATAATAACAATGTATTTACTAATTATTGTATTAAGTGATAATTAATAACAACTTATTAATTAGAAAGTATTAATAAATGATAACAAAGTATTAATAAATAATAGCAACCTATTAACAACAAAGTATTAATAACAACCTATTAAACGTATTAAAAATGTGGTTATTAAAGTATTAAAGTATTATCAATGTGCTTATTTATAACTATTAAAGTATTACTAAATTTGTTCAGAATTTGTTGGAAGAATCACAGTGCAATTGATAGCTTGTCGTCGACGTTTCGGATCCACAACAAGATCCATCTTCAGGCTTTTTTGTCTTGAAGATGGATCTTGTTGTGGATCTGAAACGTCGACAACAAGCTATCAATAGCACTGTGGTTCTTCCGACAAATTCTGAACAAATCTCTCACCACAGAAACCTAAATGAGCATATTACTAAATTATTTATAAATTAAAAAATAAATACATTATTAAGAAATTAAAACCTTATTAATTAAATTAAAGTATTAAATAATAACAACTTATTAATTAATGTAATAATAACAACCTATTTACTAATTAATGTATTAATTAATAATTAATAACAAAATATTAATTAACAACAACTTATTTACTAATTAATGTATTAATACATAAAATTAAATTATTAATTAATTAATAACTTAATGTGTGATGTATAAATTAGGTATCAATACATTAATGTATAATGTAATATTTTAATTAGTAATACCTTAATAATATATAATATAGTGTATTAATACATTATACATTAAAAAAATTGCTAAAGAACAAATAAATTATTAATAATGTGATTATTGATAACTATTAAAGTATTACTAATTTTACAAACACTATTATTATAACACAAAAAACCAAACATATATTACTAATTTTACAAACACTATTATTATAACACAAAAAAACCAAACATATATTAATTTTAACTCTTAAGTTTTAAATGATTTGAGTGGTTCTTTGAATGTTTATAAAGCGGAAAGATTCAACTTAAAGCGATGGAGAAGAGCGATTCATTGGCGTTTATAGAGATGCAAAAGATTACAGCTCGTACATGAATGGTAGGTTGCGGATGTTTATGCACCATATAATAAAATCGTTGGAATAAAAAATTAGGAAATACTTTTAAGATAGTTAAATCTCAACCGACAAAAGCAACTTCACATACAATTTAATTACGAAATGAATACCAGGTACCCATGAAAATTGTCCTAAGAAACCTATATTGCAAATAGACTACAGATTCAACTGAAAGAGACGCGCATATATGGAGAAATAAAGATGACGTAGAGCATATGTGGTCAACAACAAAAGCAATGGTGGTGACAAATTCTGAATACTAAATAAATGTGTATACCTGCCTGTGGGATAGGAATACTATATACATTGTGTTTTTGACAGTTTGCCAGGAAAGCAAAGTAAGGATGAAATGCGTTTGCGGAGCTAAGATCAACCAAAACCATTCGAGTAACGTGGACCTTTCCTTTTGTTTACTGTGCTCATGTCGAATAAGTCAGCCTTTACGATTTTCTCATGGCGTCCACTAAGTGAGAGAATATCCGTGCAGACACACAGAGAAAGCAAAGTAAAATTGCAACTGATGAAACGGGTATAAGTATACGCCCACCCTCCCATGGTTGTACACTCACACTCCAAATGCTATAAGCAAAAGACTTGTGCCACCTCCTCGCTGAGAGGCATAGTATTTTTCTTATTTTCCTCGTTGCGCAAATAAAGAACTTAGCGTTTGAGAACAAAGAAATGATGAACAACTTCATACGATTGGGAGTTGGAATTTTAGGTCCCTCAACGCTACCATATCCCTTAACATTAAGCTATGTCTTAGTCCTCAATAATCATAGATATGAAGTTTTGTTTATACTGACCACAGCAGACCTAATTTTTACATTTTAGATAGTCATGATAGGTTTATATGAACTCGGATTTTAATCATGTCCACTAATTTTTCTGCCTTGACGTTACATTACAGGAAGTGCCTTTGCATTGCTCATGTATGGTGCACCAATGTGAGTATAATCATTTTGTTCATATATATTAATGGACTAAAATTCGGCTCTGAATAAAGCACGGTATTGGGCATAACATTAATTTTATTTTTTTGTGATATTGGTGAACAGTACTACATTCAAGAGGGTGATTGAAAAGAGAACTACGGAGAGCTTTTCGGGCTTACCATATGCAATAGCGCTCTTCAATTGTCTTCTCTACACGTTATACGCGTCACCTCTAATCAGCAATGGGTGGGATAACATTGTAGTTATGGCTGTCAATGGCATTGGCCTCCTTCTCGAGTGCTGCTTCGTTTGCATCTATCTCACATTCGCTCCACCTAAACCCAAGGTAATATTGGAATTTCATCATATTTCCTCTAATGGAAGAGTCCTCATATTACCTTTTTATAATTGATTAGCATATTACACTTGCAATTTGGACTGACTGCACTTATTGTCTCTCTCTATATATTGATTGCAGAGGAAAATGGCCGGGATGGTCGCCGGCGCGTTGGTGGCCTTTGGGGCTATTGCGATAGCTTCATTTTGTGCTGTACATGACCATAAACATAAGAAGGTCCTTGTAGGAACTGCAGGAATGATAGCGACTGTTATTCTCTACGCTTCGCCGCTATCCGTAATTGTAAGCCCTGCTCTGTTTAATTTTCATATTTGTGGCGCATTATACCAAAGCTGGAATAAAAAATCTGAAAAGGCTCGACAACTTTCAGCATCCATTATATCTACTGATAATGCACATTATTAATGTTTTATTCAGAGACTTGTAGTCCAAACCAAGAGCGTGGAATTCATGCCGAGCTTCTATTTCTCGTTGTTCGCTTTTCTCGGAAGTGTGCTGTGGATGGTCTATGGCGCTCTCAGCAGAGATGTTGTCATCATGGTAATCTAATAGATAAATTCTTCTTACGAGTTTATATGAAAAAATTCGTGTGATCCTTCTATATGACCCGACAATATCGCACAGTAAGAAACGCTATATGAAGCTCCTGCTTAGCGATTTGTTTATTTGTGGTGTACTTCATATTTCGCAGGCACCAAACTTTGTTGGAGTGCCGTTGGGGTTGGCTCAGATGGTTTTATACTGTTTTTATCGCAACAAAAAGAGCCCACGTGTTGAAGATGCAAAACTAGTGGATGGAGGCAAGCCGCTCGAATCAATGAATGAGAAGCCGGAGGAAAAGAGAGAGGAGGACAAAACAGACTACCGCTCCGATGAACATGATATCGAAATGCAGTTGAAAGTATGACTGGAGGCGGGAGAAAAACCCAACTCTCTGCAATGTGCATCTTCATGATTATCCGCACTCATACGTATCGAATTGTTTCATCCATGTTTTTGTTTATGACAATAATCTCTTAAAAATATAAGAAAATATCGATGTTTTTGTTTATGACAAAAGATCGATTATTGATATAACTGCACTTTGTCATGGTAATCTGAAGATGTAAAAGATTTCATTCCTAGTTAATATATATACATAAAGAAAGAATTTAATAATTCAATATGAGGAAAAAAGATGTACATATATGTTTACCATACGAAAGAATTCAATATCAGGAAAATATATATACGTATAGGTTCACCCTATGAAAGAAAATTTGTGCCTGAAATTTTGTCTCTTAGCATGAGATGTTTACATTTCGAAAAACTGAATCATCCTATCTTTATGTTCACCCTATCAAATACAGTTTGTGCCTAAAATCTATCAGATACAGTTTGTGCGCAAAATTTTGTGTAAGAGAATATGTTTATACTTCCAAATAAATAAGGGGAATCTTTTGTCTTTGTTAATTTGTCACTTGTCACATGGTCATATGCCTCTCTTTTCTCTAAGATCTAGTGAACACCAATTCCACAATTTTCAAAATGTGGCTTGATTGTCCTCGTAGATCTTCGCAGCCAATGTTTTCCGAGCAAATGACAATTTCCGCATGATATTGGAAATGGAAATGAATAAGTCAAATTAAAATTACAATTTATTAAAGTAATTCAAATTATATAATATAATTGATAGAGACATTATTTTTCAGACATTATTTTTCATAACTCAAATTAAAATTATAATTTATTAAAATAATTCTAAAATATGATTTATTAAATATTTTATTGTAAGAGAGTAATAAGTGTAGGAATCTAAAAAATACAATTTACTGAATTTTATGGGACTGAAAATATGTACCTATTTTTTTTTAACAAAATAAAAGTATATATGTGTACATATAAAAATGTTTAAATCCAAAGGTTTGTTTTTTGTTGAGACGATCTTTTCTTTTATAAATAAAGAGATCGCATATATTAATTGAATATTTAGTTTAATTACAATCTTAAAATTAAATTATTAATATTATATAATTAACAAATGAAAAAAAATTAATTAAATAAAAAAAATTAATTTTACAATTATAAATATAAATAAAAAGAAAATAAAATAAAATAATTATAAAAAATAATAAATAAATAAAATATAATTTAATATTATAATTTATTAAATTTATTTAACTAAATTTAATATTTCAAAAATAATTAAATATGAATACATCATTTTTTTTAGAATTTATAAAATCCAATCTACAATCCAATTTCTATAAATATAAATTTAAATTATATAAACATGTTATATATCATATCCATAATTTCTACAATATAAACATACTTTATACAAATATAATTGTATAACCTAATGCAGGTCTAGTATGTCCCAAATGTTTAATCTTATAAATAAACATCACACAAACATGCTTTATACAAATATAATTGTATAACCTAATACAAGTCTAGTATGTCCTAAATGTTTAATCTTGTAAATAAACATCACACATTTGTAAATAAAGAAATTATAATATTGTAAATAAAAATTCAAATTGAATGTTAAAAATATAAACATTACAAAAGAATACAATTTTTTTTTTAATATTTTATAAAAATTATATTAAAATTTATTTACCAAAATATTTGATAATTAAGTTTTTTATGTTTTTTTCAAAGTTACACGTTTAAGCTTAATTGTGTAAGAGTGTCATACATTCTCTAATCATTATTTATCAATATATTATTTTAAAATATAAGAAAATAATTATATTAATATTTTATTTTTAAAAAATAAATATTTTAATTAAAGAGGGCTAGGTACAATAATATAAAAAAAAATTAAATTTAATTGTAATAGAAAATCATACATTCTTTAATCACCATATATATTATATTAAGATAAGATAAAATAATTATATTAATATTTTAATGAATATTTTAAACGGCTAGGTAGAGTAATATGAATTGTTGAAATCCCGTAATTATTGCGTACAATAATATCAGTAATATCAATGGTTGAAATCTGGTAATCACTTGAAATATGCTGATTGCTTTAGTTAATTTTTGGAGAGTTTTAATTTTAGAGTTTTAGTTATAGTTAGTTGAAGAAAGATTTAAAATATTTGAATTCTATTAGTAAAATTTGTGTATTTATTAAGGCATCAAATTGTTAGAATTTGTGTATTTATTAAGGCATCAAATTGTTAGAGTCTCAACTCTTTTGGCTTTTGGTTTTGTGTATTTCTGTCGTTCATACAATAGTAATTGTTTTTAATTCACCCCTTCCTCCTCCAAATTCGTATCAAAGACAAAGAAAAAGTCGCAAACCTATAGTGGGCAACAGATCGCAGCGCCTGCAAAAACTCGGAGAGGAGCCAGCGTGGAGGCAACAGATCGAAGAGCTTGCAGAATATTAGAGAGGAGGCCATGGATTGAAAGGACTTCAATTGAAATTGATGTTGCGGGTTTCATATTGTTCGTTGAAAGAGCGGCGCGCTCAAGATATAGTCGTTGTTGGCTGGAGAGCCGCCGATTCTGAGGTAGCGGCATCCATTTTTCCGAAATCCAAGCCGCTGATTCCAAGGTAGTATCAAAATAGCAGCCTCTTTCCGCTGAATTTCAAAATTTACAATGGATCTTTTAAAATTTAGTGTGAATAGAATTTAAGTGAATTTCAAAAATGCCAGATCCACAAGAATCTATGACTCAGATTTACGAAAATTTATAGTGCAGGTTAATCATTTAAACTTGGCTTGTACATATATTAAAATAAATAGGTTAAATAATGTATTTATAAATGCAAAAAAGTTATAAACAATCAATCATATTCATTGATTTAGAAGTACTAAAAATATGTTTACATCTTTAATTCTTAACCATCATATTAATATTTTAGATTAAAAGCCCATTACTTGTGCCCATTTCCAAATAAATGTAAACCTTAATAAATTTAATGATCACTAATTGAAAATAAACACATTTAATAATCTTTTAATTATAAATTTTAATTTTATAATTAGCAATTAAAAATATTGAACATTTAATAATCTTTTAATTATAAATTTTAATTTTATAATTAGCAATTAAAGATATTGAACATTTAATAATCTTTTAATTATAAATTTTAATTTTATAATTAGCAATTAAAGATATTGGACATAAAATGATTAGCAAATTATGCTTAAAATGTGGAACTCCCATTTAGCTAGATTGACGAGTGTAGAGGGATACTTTTTAGGGTATTGTATGTTGTGTCTATTCATCTAATGGCAGTGTTTGCTTCCTCTACCCACTACTCTATTGTATAATGCGTTTAGAAAGATGATGAATTGTTAAGCGGCAAATGCAGGCCATGGGTCAATTCTGTGCAATCGATTAAGAACTTTCTGGGGCCACAAAGCATGAGGGAATTGTTGAGCGGTGAAGGCTGCTTACTGTGCAATGCTAATTGAAGCGGTGTACGCAGCAAGTTTTGATCTCTAATGGGCCGTGGCCAAGCTGCCAGCCCATTTGTGAGTGGTTTTCCGGGAAACTTTGATTTTGATTATCCATTTGACTTTTTTAAAATAAGGTTTTGTAGGTATGCTCGCTTAATTTGTTCATTTTTACCAGTATGTGATTTCTTACTGGATTGATATGCTCAATTTTACCTAATGTTCTCTCAATGGGTAATAGGCAGCCCTCCGAACAACATAAGAATGATGGCCAAGTCGTTCTTCTTGTTCTTGCCGCCACATGGAAAGGATGCTTGCTGTGCAATGCTGATTGAAGTGGTGCACGTTCCAGGTTTTGATCTCTAGTCTACCGTGGAGAAGGTGCCCGACCATTTGTGAGTGGTTTTCCTCGGAACTTTTTGCATTCTTCTATTTTTTTTTTTTTCCATTTCCCAATTTTCCCAAAGTCACTGTTTCAGTGGACTTTGAGCCATAAGCTATCAACATGAAACCCTTGTTCTATCGGGCCTAGGTCATCTAATTGGTCATAGTTAATAAAAAAATGTTACAAAGCATTTAGGCTCATCAACGTCATTGTTTTATTTATCCAACTAGAAAGAAAGTAAGTGAACAAAGAAACATCCGCCATGCAGAAGAGCCAACATGGAGGAAGAATTAATAAAAAAATGTTACAAAGCATTTAGGCTCATCAACGTCATCTTTTATTTATCCAACTAGAAAGAAAGTAAGTGAACAAAACGTCCGCCATGCAGAAGAGCCAACATGGAGGAAGAAAGAGGCCTGGAATTTATCAATTGGTTATAGTTAATAAAAAAAATGTTAGAAAACATTTAGGCTTATCAACGCCATTTTTTATTTATCCAACTAATCCGCCATTTAGAAGAGCCAACATGCAGGAAGAAAGAAGCCTGAAATTTATCAATTGGTCATAGTTAATAAAAAAATGTTAAAAAGCATGTAGGCTCATCAACGCCATTTTTTTATTTATCCAACTAAAAAGTATGTGGACAAAGAAAAATCGGCCATGACAGAAGAGCCACCATAAGGAAGAGACCCGAAATTTATCAATTGATATAGTTAATAAAAAAATGTTAAAAAGCATTTAGGCTCATCAACCCCATTTTTTTGTTTATTTAACTAGAAAGTATATGAACAAAGAAAAATCGGCCATGCCAAAAAGCCAACATGGAGGAAGAGACCTAAATTTATCACAGGGAACATTCTCTTAGTGTGACCTGCTACGGCTCAAGCGTAAAGTATGTGAACAAAGAGAAAAACCACAATGCAAGAAGAGCCAACATCGAGGAAGAGCCCGAGAATTAATTAAAGGGAAGGTTCTCTTGGTGAGACCTGCTACAACTGCTCAAGATTTTGTTACAAACTGAAGCAAAAAAGATAGAAAACAAAAGATGCAAAAAAACATTAAAATTAGGTTAAAATTAGGGTTAGGGTTAATACTGGGCACATATTAATAGACATGCTTTAAACAAATATAATTGCATCGTGGTTCTCCATTACAAACTTACTAAATAACCTACTAACATTTTAGGATTTGCAACAACTTAATCATCGTGGTAGCTTTTACTCTCATTTAATCATTGCGTTAGTTAGAGAATCATTTCTTCTATAAAAATTATCTTTATTGCCATATTATATTCAAATCAAATAAATTAATTATAGTAATGTTTGAGTAGTGATGATGAATAGGTGAAACTTCGGATTGCTAGGCACAATAGTGTTAATAGTGCGAAATAAATTTTTATTATCTTAAGCTAAATACGATAAAAGGTCGTCTCTTAAGAATAAGGTCCTTTCTTAGTCCTTTTTAATACAACAATATTAATACACAGTAGGAGAGAAAAAGTAGTTCTTATAAGTAAGATATCTAAGTTAAATAATCTATTTTCTAAGTATAACATCTGATAGTGAAATATGGTTGTGTATTATAGGCTAGGATCTTTTGGTATCGAATGGCTCCAACCCTCCCCACTACAACTAGAGATGTAAGGAATTCTTGATAAAACAAGTAGTAAACAAGGGGATCCATGAAAACATTGTCAAGGTCTCATAAGTGAAGGGTGAGTGTCTCCCTTGCGTTATCTCATTGGTTTAGAAGACGAGATGGTATTATGATTTTCTTTCCTTTTGGTTCCTTTGGGTAGCAACGATAAGGAGGAGATGATCATCCTGGTGGCGTTAAGTGGAGGATGTGGTGTAATAAATAAATATAAGCCTACAGGATTCCCTCATGTACACGGATATGAACTATTGATATAGGTATCTAAATAAGGTCCAGTGGGAGTTTCTTAACTCCTAGTAGAGGCAATGAATTGACCTCAAATAGGGTATTAAGTATGGGTATTAGAAAATTAAGTGAGCCTCCATATCAATCTCTTGTAAGTAGCAAAGTCAACCGAGGTTGTTTTCTTGTAAAATGTGGTGAGATATCTACACTATCTAAACAAACTGGAAGTTGACCCACAGGTACTCTACAAAGTGCATGCATCTAGTAGTAAAGTGTAGATGTTGGTATGATAGTAAGTTCATCTCTCTCATTCATACATTTATCTACATATAGGAGATATTGGGTTTAATCCCTTGTGGGGGATCTACAAAAGTAACTTGGATATATTGTCTCTAGATATCTTCCCTAATAATTTGTCTTAGTTCTAGTTTTCTTGGTAGGAGGTGACCAAGTGCATAAGTAACTACCTAAATGGGGGAATTTAGTCCATTCATATTCTAAATGTGGGACGAAGTAAATGGTTTGGATTTGAGAACCAACTATAAGAGTATATAGTGGAAGCAAGGGTCTATAAAGAGTGGAAAGAACGGAAGAGGTACCTATTTATCCTTATCATTGAGTCTACACAATTGTTTTCAAGTCTACAAAACTCCTCACCTCATCTAATAGTGTCAATTAACTACAGAAAAATAAAACGTGGTTGACCATTACTTTGAAAAAAGGAGGAAAAGATTATAAGAACTTAAAATATAGAAGAGATTGATGTTAAAACATGTTTTTCAAGTACTTTGGTCAAAATTTGTAGATGTATCAATGTTCTTTGATTATTAATCATTATTTTTTAATGTATATCAATTAAGATATTGATTCTCTTCAAAGACATTCATTTATGATCCATCTCCCATTTGCTTGAATAATGAACTTAAAATTCAATATCAATTAATTCTAATTTTTTGTAAGAATATATATTTCTTTGTAAGAGTAGTAGCAGCAGCAAGAGCAGAGGCTCGACCTATATAATGTTGTACGATAATGGGAGGTGAGAGAGAGGGACAGGGATTTGTACCCTCACCCTATTAGTTCAATGACTCATGTTCTTTTGAGGAATGTGGGCCTCCTTAATTTCTATGAAGAGGATACATCCCTAAAGGGGAACTCTGGGTTGTTGGTGCATATGATCCATATATAATATGTCCATCAACAGGTTTTACATGTGGGTTTGGATCAGTGGTACCATCCCATTGAGGAGGATATTTACTTTATCACTAGGCTATCTAGGAGAGGGGAGGATTTTCCCCAGTTCCTATATGTCCCAGTAGGTGTTGCAATAAAGAGTCAACTGATGTACTCTCAGTGATATATTAGGGTTGATGTAATATCCCTAGTTGATTTTCAGGTGTCTGGTGAATAAATACAGATCACCTCTTTCAATGCAGAGGAGGTTAGGTGCCTCTCACTGTTAGTGATGACCATAACACATGACACTAACCTCCCCTTTCTAATATCTCCTTCAGGGCTAGCTCAACCTCCCAATCTAGGATCGGTCAAGTCATCGAATCGAATGGTTTGTTGGGATCTTGATGGAACCAATTTAACTTGACACGTGCCCTTTTACTTTCTCGGCACAGGTTATATGCACCCCCGGACCCCCTCCTTAGTTCTTTTTGATTCTCAACACCAACTCTGTTAGCTCCCTGTGCGAGACTTCTTCCTTGATGTGACCACAGGCTATGATCGTGGGCCAGCTCCCTTCGTGATCTTGTTCTTTAGGAATATCGCGAACTTCTTTCTCCCTTATCCCTAATTTTTGAATCGACGAATCCTTCGGGACCATATCTACGGCCCTCGTTTGTCTCATAATCAACAAATATGATTAATTCACGAGCTCGGACTTCATGAGTCCTCTCTCTTCCGACTCTGTTTCTGCCAATTGTGATTCAGAGAAATGTTGATCCCTCGCCACGCATCCTATCTCGATGGATGGTTAGGATTACTTTGACTTCCCCAGCTCTTCCATTTTTCTCCTCTTGAATTTTCTCTAAAGGTTTGTTCCTCCGAAATGCATGGATCTTTGGCACATATTCTTCCAGATCCAACAGTCTAGATTGAAATCTCTCTTTGTGAATTCAAGAAGATATTATTTTACTCACGACAAACTTCCTAAAGTTCTAGCTCCTGAACTTATCGATATTCTACCACTTGTCTCCTCCAGTGATGGATGATGTTCACAGCCTTCTAGACTTCGGCAAGTCCTCGATCCCTTTTCACACTTAGCACAAATTCACCTTTCGAGACTTAGGTTGCTCTCGAACTCCTTCTGCACTACTTGCAAAATTCTATGCAAACTCTTTTGCGACTTTGCTCGGCTTGAAAACCTCCAAGGTTCCTTGTACCTTTGCAAACTTCTCGTCCCCTCTTGGTAACTTCTTGCTCTTCCTCTTGAGATTTGTAAGGTGAACTTACAATACCTTAGGCGCATTCCTTGTGCTTGGATCAGTTCTTCGACGACCTCTCCCTTAGACTTATGGAAAGGTTTAAGGAATCTCCTTTCCTTTGTCGATGCACTCTTGCAAATCCTTCCTCCCTCAAAATGTTCAAAAGTTATAGGATTCTCCTAAGGATAACAACACTTCCAGTTGTGTTGTCCTTTTCCACACTCGCAATAGCTCGATGCCCTCTTGGCAGATTCTTACAAAGTGTTCACTAACTCTGCATTATGCTTCCTCCCACACAATATTTCTTTCCAAGGTACTTAACCACCTTGAAATTTCTCCTTGAGTCTATGAATTAATCTGGTATGCCCTCCTGGCAGTCTCTCCTCTGGCTCCACTAAATCCAGACACGCACTCCTTGCGTCAGATCATAGAGTTTCCACCCTCTGTTGCGCACTCCTTTCACTTAGCCTAGAGATCCAGACTTAAATCAACACACTCACATATAGAAAACTATATATCTATCCCTGGAGACAATTCCTAACATTCATCTACAATTCACAAACATGGAAATGGCATCCATAACGCAACATCCATTACACAGAAATGTAAAACAGGAAAAACTATCAATTTATATTATTGGTGGAATGTTAGTCTACAATAATAGAGTCTGAGCTACAACTGAGTATGGACTCTCTGTGTTTCTCTCCCTATGCATTTCCCTACAACCTACAACCAACTAACCAACCTCCCTAATTGGAAACAATACAAATATCTATACAAGAGGGGCTCAACAAGCTTCCCTCGGCTAAACTAGTGGCGTCAAATCACAATTCAAAATGCCTATTGAAAGGGAAAATTACAATGATGGAAATATGCTCCAAATCTGGTGCAGATCCATTATGTCATCAACCACTTAATGGTGACCTTGTCTCCATCTTGTGCGAAGGAAAAATTATGTTCCTCCAACTCGTCATCATTAAATGCTTGGATCTCTCTTTGGATTCTCGAGGAAAAATGAGAGGGTGATGCCTATCCCTTCCTTGAATCTGCACCATCCATGAACTCTAACTTGTGTGTGCTGATCTAGAGTGATGCTCTTGCATAAACACACTTTACCAGTGATGGGTAGTGAATTAGTTTCCCTCTTTTGTATTGTGTTGACTCATTGGTACAGATGCAATGGCGTATCAAATGGTCTTCCACTTTTTTCTGACCATTTTGTATAGCACTAGACAAATTTCATGTTATGATACGTTGGAGGTTGAACTTCCCTTTTTCCTCAGATATTTGTTTCTTATTGTTTGAGAGGTTTCTGGAGACTAGGCCAACTTTTGTGCGTAATCCTGCTACGTCAAGGACACATTTGTAGATGCACATGTGGGGGGAGATGATTCCCAAGAGGGGATGTTAGACACAAACCCAGTTAGCATCACGTGCGAGGGAAGTATGCAAGGTGCACATGAAAGGAAGACCTAACGATGTTAGGGTGAGGGTTTTTGTAATGTATTTTAATGGTTGATGAGACAAGGATATAAATAAGTAGTACTTTGGGGGGATAGAGTGAGAGAGAGGATGATGAGAAAGGATGGATAGAAGAGAGTTGTAAGAACTGTACTATTCAGTAAGTTGGTGATCTAGATAAGTAGTGAGCAACTCAATCCTGAGGGTTAGATTGTAGGTTGAGGATCTTGGTGTGATCTAGTCAGCCTCGCAGGGATCGAGGAGCCTATTGAGAGGGTAAGATCCAAGATTGTAAACATGCATGACGTGACATATTACAGAACCATAATAAAGATCTTGAGAGCTATATCTTTGTGGATGTAGCCCAGGAGGGGGTGAACCACGGTAACACCTTTGTTATGTGATTGAATGTATGCGTCTTCATTATTGTTAAGTGTTGAATGTTAGATAGGTGAATGAAGTGACTAGTTATAATTGATATTTCACATGCATTAATAGAAGGACTTCTATAATTAGATGTTAGACAAAATAAATAAAGATTACAAAGTACACCCACATATGTTCCCTCCATCCCAGGTTGCAAACACTTGAGTATTGCAGCCACCCATAGAGATATATCGGGTGATATTTCACAGTACACTCTGTTTGTTGCGTTTGCTTTTGGTTTAGTAGAGGGGCCAATAGTTTTAGAGGGATTTTGTTGGAAGCTTGTTAAATATGAACCTGAGTCAATATAGGACAATAAGGTAGGATCAAGATAGATAAAGTAGAAGAGTAAAAATCCAACAAATGGTTATGTTTCCAGTTGGTTGGAACAGGAGGGGATTGAGTGAATGATATATACAGAATATGCTTCAAAAGAATGCCAGATTAGATGATAAGAAGTTAAGAGAATGAGAATCTAAAAGGGGATGTTCAGACTGTGGAATCCAAAGAAAGGAAGAGATAGAGATCTAGTTGAAAACAAAGGAGCTCGAGTTTGCGCAGAAATATAACAAAAACATGAAGTTGACACCACACAAATATCTGAACAAGTTCGTATTCAATGACTTTCATGAAGTATTTTTATGTGATTTTCCACATGTGTTTCACGAGTGGATATTGAGGTTGAAAAACAACCATCCTACAAATTGGATCAGATAACTAGAGTGGAATCCTGTAGAGATTGTGTAGTTACAACAAGTTGATAATAAATTTACGTGTGGAGTAGATTTCTGGTTAGAGAACATTGTTGCAAGATTTATCACAGAATTTGTAGTAGATATGACAAAGTCTTACAGCGCAATAGAGAAACAGTTCTTGAACAGACCTCGAGGTAGGTATATCAGATCATTATATACTTCTATGAATATATTACTATATAAAAAAGGTGTAATGAAAATGACATCATACATCTAAACTTCTTTGCATGCATGGGGGAAGGGGGGAAGCACTGACAGGAGAAGGAAAAATGGAGGGAGAAATGGATAAAAGGAAGAATATGAAGTCCTTGGACCCAATCGTGATGAGCGAAGACCATATCAAGCAGATCATGGAAAAATCTGGAAGAACGCACAGTGGAGTACCCTAACAATATAAGATGAACACCAAGAAGAGAGTCTTAGCCGCAAGGGAGGGCTTGACAAGTAATGAAAAAGAGGCAAAGGATCTTCGAGCTATGGAGTAGATTGAGTAAATACTTCCCACAAAATATTATAGGAAGACGAGAGGTCCAAGAGAAGGAATATAAGGAATCACTCCTATCCATATCTGTGTCAGTGTGGAACCCATAAACCCATGTGCGACTAATACACCAAGAAGAACACCACCATTTAGACAACCGGATTTCAAGATAAGGAAGATAACAAGAATTACATTTGCACAAGGAAAAACAACAACTAGGGGAGATAGTTCAGGAATAATTAGTCAAGTATCTACACCGCGTGGAGGTAGTAGTTCAACATTTAGGATGGCAGGACATGATCCCACCATTAGGTTACTAGAATTCAAAGGAGAGGCATCAGAGGACCCTGAGAAGAACTTGTTTATTTGTGAAAAGATTTGGGAAGAAAAACAGATCACAGATGAGGAAACTAAACTTGCACAATTAGCTATCATGCTAAGAGACCATGCACTAGATTGGTACATGACTTTAATTGCAAACAGTCCACCAAGGACAACCAGAAAGATTGGAGATGTCAAAAATCTATTGCTAAATGAATTCTAGAATCCTATATCGGAGGATCAATATATGAATGAGATGATAGTGATTAGGCAAAAACCAGGAGAATCTCTATGGGATATTGACCAGAGATTCAAACGATTGAAGGGAAAGATAAAGTATTTCATGACAAATATGCAGCACAGGCATTTGTTTTTCAATTCAATACTCCCACACTTGAAATACCTCTTGCGACAACAGAAGTTTCAAAACCAGGAAGAGGCTCTATAGGCATGCCTACAACTAGAAGAGAACCAATATCAGAAGATAGATCCAACCATAGAGTAACTGAAGGAGGATCTGAAGAACTTAAATTCTAGCTAAACCGGAATAAAGGTAAGGACAAAAGAGAATTTGTTTGGTGTACCACATGTGGGATAGAAGGACACCATCAGAATGAATGTCCAACACTCGTGTAGTACATGGCAGCAGGAATTCCAAATTTGTTTCCAACAGGAGGACTATGGTGTGAGATCTATAAGAAATAGGGGAATGATCCATATCACGGTCCAATGATGTAAAAATATGAGATAATACCTAAAATCTCATATTGTAACTTTTTCAAGTCAATAGACCATGGATCTAATGAGGGAAAGAACATCAGATGTTTACAGGGTGTAGGCATAAATGATGACCAGGCAAGCCGCACCACTGTTTAACCAACTACGAATCATGTTTAACATTGCATAACAGAAATATAACACTGTGCAGAAACAATAAAACACTGTGTAGCCACAATACAATACCATGCAGCCACATTATAATCTTGTGCCGTACAACTAGTCGCCCCAGTACAATGCACCACGAGGTTATCGAGCTGGCTACAGAGGTGGAGGAAGAGGAAGAGGAGGCATTGGAAGAGGCAGAGGACTAGTGGTATGCCACAAATTTCAACAACCAGGGACCTATGCAAGAGAATTTCCACTTCCACCTACAACATGTATGTATTGTCGTGCATCAGATTATGACAATGAAGAATTTCCTACACTGTTGGGGAAGATCCAAGACACGAGAAATCAGAACAATCAGAATCTTCAGTGGATTTTGGTGGAAGCAAGGGATGATGAAAGAAACATCAACATAGTTACGCAGTGAGGAGCTAAGACAGTAAATGATGTAGTAGGACATGATCCAACACAAAACCAATGGGTGAATAAGAATGTTGAACCGAAGAAACAATTTGATGCGCAAAATGAAAATGAGATATTCAAGCAGGCTAGACAAGAATTATTGAATCTAGACATTGCATCGACATCGATTGTGCAACATACTTAGGAAGTACCAACATACACAATGCCTCAATCATTGGACCACCCCAAAGAAACACGGCCCCTGAGACAAGTAACTACAAATAAGGTTTTTTTCCAATCCTGTGTTAAACTACTAAATGATCCATCATTTGTTAAAGTATTACAAAATATGATAGAAATATGTAACACATATGTATAAGTAAAGCTATAACAAAAAACAATTAATCATCTCCATACGAGGATAACAGCCAGAGAATTCTGACTGAACACCAATATTGGATATTTCAACATGGGAGATATTATACTGGATCTAGGATATGAATTAAATGTGTTACCTAAGAAGACATGGCAATGTATGGGAGAACCCACATCAGAACATTCACTTGTTCAGCTGAAACTAGCAAATCAACACAAAGTTCTACCAATTGGAAGAATAAAGAGGGTGTCAATAGATCTAGATGGAGTGCACACTAAAGCTAGTTTCGAAGTGATAGAGATAGTGGATGGTACAACACTTTATCCGAAATTGCATGTCTTGGATTGGGAATTTGAAAATCAGGCCATAATCAACTTAAATACAAGGAATATGACATTCAAATCAGGAGAATACAGAGTCATTGCTCCATTGGACCCATCAGAAGGGGAAAGGCTTGTAGAACCCACTTGTTTAGACCTAGAGGAAATTAACCAGTTGTACAGAACAACCATGCGAGAAGACGATTATGTGAACCCAATTGCATATGGGGTACTCAATTGGAGAAGTATCACATGATGAAATTCATATTGAGATACATGCTTAGATAACTGGCAACAAAGTACACAAAGTCTTCACAAGAAGATGTGCAAGAATAGACCGCACAATATGATGGGTATGTACGGAGATAAGGGAACCTCCCAGCATCCATGGGGTGAATGAATTAGAATCATTCTTAACATGATACAGAGATGAAGTGATAGAAAATAAGAGGATCTTAGCCCTGGATATAACACTCAAGGAAACACCTACAAGATGGTGGGGTGCACACAAAGAGATAGTCAAGGACTGGTACCAATGTAAGCGGTTATTGCGCATCAGATTTGGTGTAGAACAAGGAAGAAACCAACTGAAGAAATATGACGGTTAAGGGGAACCAATAGAACACTTTGAGAATTGTAGAACACTATGGAGGATGACACCACAATAGGAATAGACTCATCATTTTGTTCACACATTAGAAAGGATTCCAGCAAACTAGTATACAGACCAAGAATTGCGTAGAGGAAATACGCATTGGATAGTATTACAACAGAACTTTACGGTCACTTTATCATTTGAAAATGAGAACCCCAATATAGAATCAACACATAAACGAATCAGAGAGGTGATATTCATTAAAAAACTGAAAGTTGAACTCATGACGGAAGATCAAAAATAGAACAGACAATCAGTAAAAGAACTATTGTCATGCTACCATGTGCAGAAAGAAGCACCAGATGAAGATGACTCGTGAAGCATTCAGATAGGGGAAGTTGAAGGTGAAAGAGAGGTGTAAGTTCCACCTATGGAATCAGAATTACTTTTTGTGCTGATCAAGGTGAATAAAGTCAACATTGGGACAACTGGGAATCCCAAAATGTCCAGCATTGGAGACTACTGGGATGAGAAGAAAGTAGAAATCATAACAGAGTTATTGCATAAGTACAATGACTTGTTCCCAACAATGTTCACAGAAATGAAAGGAATAGAAGAAGATCTAGGTGAAATGAAGATACCTCTCAGATCTGAGGCAAGACCGATCAGACATATACCTTATAGAATAAACCCAATATATAAGAAAAAAGTGAAAGCAAAAATTGATAGGATGTTTGAGGTTGGAATCATAGAACGGGTAGAGGAATATAAATGGGCAATCCCTATGGTAGTTTAGTAGAATAAGCAGGGACAAATAAGGATATGCGTCAACCTGAGGAAATTGAATGATGCTTGCCTACATGACCCTTTCCCTACTCCTTTCATAGATGAGGTGTTGGAGAATGTAGGAGGCCAGGAAGCTTAGTCATTTACCGATGGATTCTCAGGATACCATAAGATTAAGATAGCTCCAGAAGACGGGTACAAGACCACTTTTTCCACAGAATGTTGGTACTACAAGTACACAGCCTTGTCGTTTGGACTAAAGAATGCACCAACAATATTTTCCATAGTATTCATATCTGCATTCAAAGAATTATCCATCTGTTTCTAGAGGTATATATGGTTGATTGGATAGTCTACTGTATGTTGAAAGACCATGTAAAGGTGTTGAGGTTGATGTTATAAATATGAATGAAGTGTCAGATATCGTTAAACATCAAGAAGTGCATCTTTGAAACACCCTTTGGGATACTATTGGGCCATATACTATGCAAACAAGACTTGTTAGTTGATCCTACCAAGATTGAAATATATTTTAATCTACCACCACCAAAATAAATACACTAGTTAAGAGAAACATTGGGACACACAGGATACTACCGAAAATTCATAAAAGGGTATGTGAAAATCACTGTGCCAATGAAGAAATTGTTGAGAAAAGACAACAAGTCTCAGTGGAATGAGGATTTTCAGTGAGGATTGGAAACTCTAAAAGAGAAGATGGTAATCGCACCAATACTAGTATTCCCGGATTGGGAAAAGGCATTCCATGTGCATGTACATGCATCAACCATATCACTTGGATTTATTCTGACGTAACCAAGAATAGGGGATTTGGACCATCCTATAACATTTGCTAGAAGAAAACTCTTAGAGTCAGACCATAATTATAATACCACAGAGAGAGAAGGCTTATCTATGGTGTATTCACTTCAGAAGTTCATACATTACTTATTGGGAAATCATTTCAATATTTTTACAGACCATTCAACTCTCAAATACCTCGTCAACAAGCCAGTGTTGGGGGGAGAATTTGTAGATGGTTATTGTTGTTCCAAGAATTTGACTTCGAAGTGATAGTCAAACTAGGGAAGTTGAATGCAAGACCCGGTCGCCTTTCAAGGATCACTAATGCATAGTTATTTTCAGTCCAAGAAGTTGATGAATATTTTGTAGACATCATTCAATTCTTGAGTACAAGGACTGCACCACAAGAATTCAACACTCCGTAGAAGAAAAATATGGTATTCAGAGTTGTCAACTAACAATTCATTGCAAGACACTTATACAAGATGGGTGCAAACAACATATTGAGAATATGTGTATTAGAACATGAAATACCTATGATTTTAGCAGAGGCCCATGAGGGAATAGAAGGAGTACAATATGCAAGAAAATATACCGTGAAAAATTTATTGCACGTAGGAATATGGTGGTTGACTATTCACCGAGACTCAAAGGACTACTGCGAGAGATGTGATGTATGTCAGAGGGTTGGTAAACCGAATAGACGGGTCGAGATTCCCCTGAGGCCACAAGTAACCTTGAAGGTATTCGACAAATGGGAAATAGATTTTGTGGGACCAATTAACCCACCATCAAAAAGGTCAAGAGAAAGGTATATTATTACTGCGATAGAGTACTTAACAATATGGGTAGAAGAAACACCAGTAAAAGATTGCAGCACAGAGACATCAACACACTTCTTTTTTGAACAAATGATCACTAGATTTGGATGCCCAAGGATAATTTTGATGAGTGACCAAGGCACTCACTTCATTAACAACAATATTAAGGCAATGACTCAGGATTTTGAATTTTATCATCAAAAGAGTACACCATATCATCCTCAAGCAAATGTAACAATGGAAGCCTTTAATAAGATGCTCAAGAATGCACTGACAAATATTTTCAATGTCAACATAGACGATTGGGATTTGAAGATACCAATAGTACTGTGGGCATACAGGAACACATGTAAAAAATTTACAAGCCATACACCATTCATATTGGTGTATGGACAATAAGAAGTTGTGCCATTAGAATTTTTGGGACCTAGTCTGCGCGTAGTAGTAATTAAAAATATGATAGAGCGAGGTGAAATATAAGAAATATTGAGTCATCTGATGAGCATGGAAGAATATAGAATTCTATTAGGTTTTCACCAAGAGTTATAGAAAACAAGGGACAAATATTGGCATGATAGACATATCAAGAGGAAAAGTTTCAAGAAAGGAGACCTAGTCTTGGTGAACGACAGTAAATATCTTCAACACCCAAGAAAAATCAGAAGGTATTGGTTGGGACCATATGAAGTAAAGGCTGTTACAGATTTAGGAGTTGTGCATCTGAAGGATTTGGGAGGAACCAAACTCATAGGAATGATCAATGGGAGTCGACTAAAGCTATATAGGGACAGTTGACCTCCTAGCACTTAAAAAAAAAATGCACCAAACAACAAAGGACTGCGTGCAACAATAGAGGGGTTACTACACCGGACAATAGAATATAGAACACAACTAAAGAAGAGGTAGCACACAAAAAATAAAAGGTCCAGGTGCACTGATGAAGCACCATAGTGCGCACTTGAAATAGTTAGCACGCCAGAAAAAGGATGAATGATCAGAAAAAGATGAAAATTATGAAAATGGTGGCTACGGAAAATAGGCACCAACTGGTTGTGTCTATCAAAATTGAATGACAAGAGTGATCAACATGACGTCACATTAATCATGCCAACTGGCGATGTCAAGGAAATTTAATGGAAGGTACATGGGAAGTGCCAATTCATTTAAACCATAGCTTAGGTAACTTCTCCGAGAAGCTTCACATTATTTCTATATAAGGAAAGCATGAGGGTATCAGAAGGCTTATTTTGAAATCAAGAATAGCACTAAGCAACAAAGTATACAGATAAGAGAGAGAGTTTGTAGGAGTTACAAAATGAACTAGCTCAACAAAAACCGTCTCAACCACCATGGCACCACTCGAGCTAGGTGCACCAAGCCAAACCTACAGACGACCTCAAAGAACCCTTAGAGAACCACAACAAACACATGGAATTGAATAAGAACCAACATGAAATACCAAATTTGTCAACTTGGACGAAATCCCTTCGCCCAATATGGAACCAGGGATCCCCACACTAGTGGTGGAGGAAACCAAACAAACAACAACAGTTGGCATGGACACTGATATGTTAGAGGTGGGACATATCTAGTAGGCAAAGGATGCAAGAAATACTTCGCTCCCTGAAAAACTTGAAGAAGCATTGAGGGTTAATGGGACTATCCCAAGCCAGAGAGAAGCAATCGTGCCAAAAAGGTCACACACAACAACGTCGGAGCAACAACAAGAGGGCATAGTAGAGGATTTCATTAAATGAAAAGAGGCGTATATAGAGGAGAGAAAAATGAAGGTTGGAACCTTGAGTAATCCACCACATTAGAAGGGAAAGAATCCAGTAGCAAGATGATTTTCCAGGAAGGATGCAATAGCCATAGTCTTACCATGCAATCTGGAAGGGGTGCATATCACAACTATATTGTTAGCATGCGGAAAAAAACTATGGTACTCGGGCCACAATGTGGCCGACATGGACAAGTTCCCTGAATATTCCAAGCAATTTTACCTAGAGAGAGTGCAAATAGGACCTTTCATAGATCTAATTTTCCAGTCGAAACAGTGGGCAGTCGGACTGGCCAACACCGAGATTCTAAACCTGTTGGATATCCCGCACTTTGGAAGGGCTTGCGATGTAAATAATTTCGTCAAGAAGTTGATAGAAGTTACCCATAGAGGGTACCTATGGGTGGAAGAGCCTGTCTCGATAGACGTAGAGATCATTGCATTTATTACAGGGAATCCATATTGAGGGGAGAGTCTCGTGCAGTTCCTCGATGACAAGACAAAGGGAAAGGTGTTGGTGGAGGAGATGAAGAAGACGTATGGCACAGAAAGAGGGCTGCACATAATCATCATCAAGTTTGTTAGTGATGCAACAACAAGGCTAGCCACCAAACTCACGACGTGCAAGTTAATAAGGAAGTGTAGCAAGGAGGAAGTCCTTGTCAGGGTCATTGCATCTACAACACAATTCGTGGAGGGTACTATGCTCATCTAGGCCCCGTACTTGTTAAACTTGTTCCTAGAGGATTGCAAATACATGCAGGACCTGGCGACATAATTTCACTACTCTTGGATACTCATCCCGATCTCCTTGGTCGAATGGAGGGAGCCTAAGTATACATACTTTTGCGATTGAACCACTCATTGTCATATAGTGCGATACACATCATTGGGGAGAACTTAAAACCCCAAAACCAGAAGTGAAAATGCAGGCATGTATGCAGGGTATTATAGCGACCTGCAGGAAAGCATTGCCAACACTTGGAAAATTACGCCAAAAGTGATCACGCAATATCGGGACATCACCAACTTCAAAGAGACCAGACATACTATCTGGATCCAAGCATGAAGGGATAACTAGAAGGAATGGATACAAATATGATATAGCGTCAAGGGAGAGGATGTAGAGATGGCCATGAAGGACTAACAAGATGACTGGAGAGTTCGAGTTCTGATTCAAGAGATGTCCATGGATAAGGAGGTTGATCCAGGGAAATAACATACACCTTCCAGAGACAAAACGACACCCAATAAGCCAAGTCCAGGTCAAAAGTCAACACAACAAAAGAAAGGGGGTGCGCCATTGAAAGGTACCCAGGCGGGGGAAAAGGACACCAGCCAGGCACCGCAAGAACATGAAAAAGAGGTTGAGACAGCACAGGGGACCACATCAAGTGCTACCCATCAGGAACAAGTCCATACTAAGAAGTCGATTATACACACTAGGGTGCGTGCATGAAGGCTAAGGAACACAAAACACCACCGAAATATGAAATCAAAGAGAATGATGCATACCTAATGGCTAAAATATTCCACAACTGGGAAACTGAGGAGTTTGAAGACACCCAAAACAAAAGGGACCAGATCCAGGATGAACTAGCCAACATGAGGCAACTCCTAGAATAAATTAGAGAAACAAAGAGGGAGGGCAGAGGAATAGATTTAGTCCCCACAGAATCAGAAGCAGAAGCCAAAGTTGTGTCCAACGAGAAGGAATTAATCCAGACAATAGCACATAAGAGCTCAAATTTTGACGTTACACCCACCATGTTGCGCATGGATGATATTCTAGGCCAGACACCGTTGAAATATATGACACAAATAAAGTTGGTAATGGGGAAGATACCAACCAAGGATCTATATAAACTATAATTCAGTGTCATACAGGAGGTACATTCACGCGCACACACAGATGCAACACACAAAGGACAAAAAATAGGGGTTGGTGTTGGTGATCGATCAAGTCAAGGTTGAGACCAAAGATGATAAGGATCGCATGGATAGGCTCGATAAGGGATTTGCTATAGCCTATGAAAAAATTCCAAAGAGCACGCAAATAGAAAATCCCATGACGACGCAGAAAATTGATCATATTGTGAAAACAATCAATCAATACAGGCAGGATATCAATAACCTCTAGGAAAAAATCATCCCTACCACTCCCTTGGATTTTAAGGAATAAAGGAAGCAGGAAGCATCATGGTCGATGGAGGAAATGGAACGACAAGTTAGCACAGTTGCTGACTTGTTTGATAGAGAATCACAACTATGGACAAAGGTGGAGGAGGATCAACAGGTCCAACAATGGGACCAGGAAGACAAAAAGATAAGCACATCTATCCAGGACCTCAAGCAGAGGAAAAAGACGATGAACATCACTGAGCACCTCAAAGGAGTACAAGACATGAAGAAGTTGCAAGTCGAGCTTATAGTTGTGCGGACATAGAAGAAGGATCGACAAGCTCAAATGGAACCACTCCAAGAGCTAGTAGAGAAAGTCATTGCGCACGAAGAAGAGGAAAATAAGAACATGGTGCAAATCCAGACAGAGTGCGTAGAAATTATTTGCGAATATATCACAACACAAGTGTTGGACATGCTGAATGAAAAGACCATGCAAGATCAAATACGAGCAAGAGAGCTCATAGACAAGTTCCATACTCTCGCGGGAGCTATTGAAGAAGCGCAATATTAGGTGGCTCGGGACGAGCCACATGTCAGTGTTGGGGGCATGTTGGATGCAGACCCTATCAAGGGAAAAGGATATTTTTGGGAAGAGAAGAATGAAAGGAAGAAAGGACAACTTCAAGGGAAAGTAGCACGTGCGATAGAAGCATGTGAGGTGCTCATGCAAGGAATATCTAATGACATTAGGGTTAGGTTTTTTGTAATGTATTGTAATGGATTATGAGCCAAGGATATAAATAAGTAGTACTTAGGGGGGATAGAGGGAGAGAGAGAGGAAGACGAGAAAGGATGGATAGAAGAGACTTGTAAGAACAATAATATTCAGTAAGTTGGTGAGCTAGAGAAGTAGTGAGCAACTCAATCTTGAGGGTTAGATTGCAGGTTGAGGAACCTAGTGTGATCTATTCATCCTTGCAGGGATCAAGGATCATGTTGAGAGGGTAATATCCAAGATTGTAAACATGCGTGGCGTCACATATTACTGAACCATAATAAGGAGTTTGAGAGACAGATATTTGTGGATGTAGCCCAAGAGGGGGTGAACCATGGTAACACCTGTGTTATGTGATTGAATGTATGCATCTATATTATTGTTAAGTGTTGAATGTTATATAGACAAATGAAGTGACTTGTTAGATCTAATATTTCACATGCATGAATAGAATGACTACTATAATCAAATGTTAGATGGAATAAATAAATATTAAAAATGACACCCATAGATCTCCACTCTTTCCCAGGTTGCAAACACATCAGTATTGTAGCCATCCATAGAGCTCTGTCGGGTGAGACTACGAAGTACACTCTATGTGTTGCATTTCCTTTTGGTTTAGCAGAGGGGTTGATAGTTTTAGAGGGATTTTTTTGGAATCTTATTAAATCTGAACCTGGGTCAATCTAGGACATTAAGGTAGGATCATGATAGATAAAGTAGAAAAGTAAAAATCCAATAGGGGACAACTAGAGTTTTTGTTCAGGATTTCCCCAGATGCACTCGGGCTACTATGCATTGAGGACGATCACATGTTCTTCATGGTGTCATGTCCTTACATAGGTTTGTATTGGTGAGGATGTCTGAACATCCTCTTCACACGAGATGAGCCACCATATGATATAGGTAATATTAGTGTTTTGTTTAAATTAATGTAGTTTCATTTTATTGTCTTACTTAATTAGAGAAAAATTAATTCTAAACGTTCTTTAACTTGTTTTAGAATTTTTTTTAATCAAACTGTGTAATTATCGTTGTGTACTATATATTTTGCAGATATTGGAACTTTCATTGGGGACATTCCTCCTCTCCCAGCAGTTGGGTGACCAAATCTGTGCACTTTTGATTGAGCTGATAGTCCTCCCTATGTTTATTCGAGACATCAGGGTATACCATATTCTCTTATAGATTTGGAGGGATATTTTGCGTGATATTATGCCTCTTATGCATCATATCGTCGGAGCTACTAGACTACTAGAAGCGAGGAGGGATCTCGATGTTAAGAACAACTCACCTTCCAGTACAAGTCGTTCCTCCAATACCCCATCAATTGATGAGGTTGTCTATGATACCTCTCCACATCCTCTTCCTCCTCCTCCTTCACCTCATCTAGATAATGAGAAGGAAACACATATTCCTCCTCCTCCTCTTTCACCTCACCTAGTTGAGAAGGAAAGAACTATTCATCATCCTTCTCTTTCACCTCACCTATATGAGAAGGGAGGACCTATTCCTCCACTGCTTATTTCTGGTCGGAGACTCAGCCAACCACTTCCTATTGACCATCCATCATCTTCTACTATAGACCAAGCCTCCACTACTATTATAGATATGTAGATTATCCCATCCATTACACCAGATATGTTATAACAATTATTTGACTTGTTCATGATATATATATATATATATATATATATATAGTGCATTTTTGTATGTTCACATTGATGTACTTAATTTATATGTTGATGTTGATGTGTATATTGTTAGGTTATGTTATATGTATTTGTTAAATGTGCTTGATAGATGTTTATGTTAAATGATGTTTGTTATATGTGTTTGATGATTATGGTAGACAATGATTGTGTTTTGTTAGATGTGATCACAATGATGATGCCCTATTAGATTATTAGATTTGTGTGCTAGCTAATTAATGCCCTTTATATGTGCTAGAGATTTATATAATTATTTAGATGATGTTAGTGAATTTAAATGCGTATTTTGGATGATGTTTATATTTTTTACATGGTTATCATGAATATTTTTATTTTATTAAATGATATTTATTATAGATTATGTATTGGTGAACTTATATCAAAATTATATATATGAAACATAAAGACTTAATTTAAATAAAAAATACAAAGATATTTTTACAAATTACAAAGTTCAATATGGTTGAAACTATAATTGTAATATTACCACAAATTGTTTTCTATTGCATAGATAGTTCATATATATTCATTCTAACTAAATTCTTTTTCAAAAAACAAATTACATACGAATAAATGTTATTTTCCATTGTACTAATGAATATTTTTTAATAGACTCTTCTACACTAAAAATTGTTATTATTAAAAGTTATGATCTCCAATGATAAACATTGTATTGGCCCTAAACTTTTATGGATACAAATTAATATTCCTATTGTTATTTCTATCATTATTTGTTAAGTTGATTGCTATCAAATTTTAAATTACGTCATTAATTGTGGTTTTACTCAACATTGCGGGTATAATTTTGTAAATATTTCCAAAAGAAATGATAAAAGTATGTAAACTAACAAACACTTTAGTTAAAAACCAAATTATCACAAAATCATGTTAGAAATTTAATTTTTAAATTATAATCCACATTATTTGTTAAATACCTTACTTTTAAATCTACAAAATACATAAACATAAACTCAATTTTTGAATCATCATGTTAACATATCATGAGAAATATTGTACTATTAAACATGCATATCAACCATATTATTACTTATAATATCAACATTGTTAGGCCCTAAATAGTGGCTCATTGCCCCTTAATTGGGGCATATTACATTAGTAATGTTATTTTATTTATGTTATCTTTAGTCCATTAGTTGTAATTATAACTCCTACTCTCCTATACATACGAAGGAGACATTTTCATTTGGAATCATCTTGTATTTGGACATTTATGTGGACATAAGAAGGTTTCCCCCTCTAAGAGGCTTATTATCTGAATTTCTCTCTTTTTCAAGGTGTTGAGTACTTAGTCTAAGGTTTTTCTATACTATATTGATATTTGGTTCCTAACATATGGTATCGGAGCTCAAGGTCTTGGGGTTTCACTACTACATCTGAGAGACCATGTTATTTTCTCTATAAAATATTTTCTACAATGACTCAAAAGGAACGGATTTGAAGATATTTAGTATACAGATCAAGGCATGTTGGGTTAAAATTTCATCTCTTGAGGCCTTACACTTTCGGAGATACAACCTTTGCAAGATAGGGTTCTGGAATCATCCTGAATTGATTAATTGCAGAGTTTTCTCTATAAAATGTTTTCTATAAAATTTCAGACCCTAAACTCCTGATGTTATTAACATAAATTACTAAGGTATCTGTGGTAACAATTTCCACTTCTGGGTCATCTTACATTTGTAGATACACCCTGTGAAAGATAGGGTATCTAACTAGTCCTATCAATGCATAGTCTCAAGAAGGTGTTCCGGTTAAAAAAATCATAACTTATTTCTAGAGTATCCAAATTGAATGAGACTACTCGTATTGCATAGTGGAAATCTCGTAGTAGTTCTGGTACGAGTTTCAGAATTTTATATCAATTATTTTGTGTGGGGAACGCTATACAAGTGATATCTCCTGGAAAGGACAAAAATCAACAATTTGTTGGGAAGTTACCGTAAATTATACTTGGAACATCCAATTTTGATAAGACCTGTGGCATTGAAAAGAAGAAATATCAGAGACCAACAAAAAAAACATTTCATACTCAGAAGGGCCGAAATTTTGGAGATACAATAAAAGGAATATTGTCTAGTAGAACGACCTCAAAATCAAGGTTTAAAGTGATACTTGGCCAACATGCCACCAAAAAGGGGAAAATCTACACCAAATAAGCCTCCAAACAATCCTACTTGGACTCCTGATGAAGTTGAATAAATGCGTAGGGACATAAATTATTTACAAAAGAAGACAATAACAAAATATGAACTACAAGAGATGATGGATTCAATAGAAGCTAAGTTGGAGGCAATAAATACTAATATGGATGGTTTAAAAGGGGAGATCATGGAAGGATTGAAAAAATTCCTAATAGACAGGACACTAGAAAGTGAAAATGTATCCCATGAAATTCATGATGAGGACACAAGGAAGGTGAATCAAGAATGGAGAAACTCCAACTTTGGGTTGAAGACCAACCAAGTTCCTAAGATAGATATGAGGAAGTTTGATATCAAGGACCCAATCACATGGATACTTCAGATGGAGAAATTCTTTGATCTACATAATGTGCCACATACACAAAAGGTACAAATTGCTTCTTTATATTTAAAACCTAATCAATTTGTATGGTATCGATGGATTTGTTCTCGCAAATCACTCGTCACTTGGACAATTTTCACGAAAGAAATGATAGCAGACTATGAGGATACAAGGAGAAATACCTTCTTTATCCAATTGATAAATCTCAAACAAAAGGGTTAATTTACAGAGCACATTGAGAACCTTCAAAGATTGAATATAAAGGTAACAGCTATTCCAGATGAACACTTGATTGATGTATTCATAGGAATTTTAAAGGATAACATTCAACATGAGGTTCTCCTTTGGGAAACCAAATAATTGGAGAATGCATTTAGGGTGGCAAGAAATGTTGAAAGTAAAAATATGTCTATGGATACTAGAAGGACCAATCCTAACATCTATATAGAGAATAATGTTCCTTCTTCTAAAACACCTCAACCTACAAGGTTGACACCTCAACAATTGGAGGAAAGAAAAGAAAAAAGGTTTATGCTTTAATTGTGATAGGAAGTACAATAAGGGACATAAGTGTGGTGAGAATACATTATTCTACATAGATTGTGAAGAGGAAGAAGAACAAGAACAAGAACCATCTCAAGATGAAAACATAGAAGAAATTTTCTCTTAAGAGTTGACTCCCATGGTATTGTGTAATGCATTGGCTGGAATTAGCACTCCTCAAACCCTCAAGATCGAAGGATATATCAAAAATAAAAAGGTAATAGCTCTAATTGATTCTCGCAATACTCATAATTTCATTCACTATAAATTATCCAAATCTTTCAATTGCTTTGTATATCCAGCACCAGAGTTTCAAGTAATGATTGCAGATGGAGGAATTATCAATTGCTCAGGAAAATGCAATAAGATCAATATTACTATGGGGGAATATGCAATGAATAGTCCAATGATTTCTATACCCATGGGTGGTGTTGATGTTGTACTAGGAATCCAATTGTTACAATCATTAGGAACAATGGATTTTAATTGTCAAAAACTTTTCATGAAATTTTCATTGGAAGGAAAATAAATTGAGTGAAGAGGTATCACATGGAAACTTGTTAAGGTGATAATCTCTAATGGCATGAAAACATTATTGAAAAATGGGCATCAAGGTGTTATTGCACAACTATTCTCACTAGATGTTCAAACATCTAAGCTATCTATTCCTCTATATCTCCAAGGGATCATTGATAAGCATTCCAAAGTATTTGAAGATATTCTCAAAGGTCTTCCACCCACTCGAAATCATGATCATAATATTCACCTAATTCCTGGGAGTGTTCCTCCTAAAATCAAGCCATACAGATACCCTTATTCCCAGAAGAGTGAAATTGAGCACATGGTTGAAGAAATATTAGAGGTTGGCATTATTAGACCCAACCAAAGTTCTTACTCTGCACCGGTGGTAATTGTATTCAAGAAAGATGGCTCATGGCATATGTGTCCAGATTATAGAGAGCTCAACAATATCACTATTAAATATAAGTTTCTCATTCCCGTCATTGATGAATTGTTAGATGAACTACATGGAGCAATCTATTTCACAAAGTTGGATCTTCGTTCAGGGTATCATTAGATTAGAATGAAGGAAGAAGA